>JAJGOT010000537.1:402500-567428 GCA_022457155.1 Cladopsammia gracilis | reverse complement strand
ATATATCCTATTTCTGACCGTTTTTAAAAAGTGTTAATGGTTAACTATTGTAGTGAGAAAATTACAGAAATACAACAAAACGCTTTTCAAGTAAATAAACTCTGGACATTCGCTGAGACCTCTTTTATAATAGCGTAATCAGCCTTAGTGGCCTCGTTAGCGTGTGCAAAAATTCAAAAGAATTTTTACTCCAACATGAGGCCAGTGAGTCTAATTAACATCTGCCGCCATTATGAAAGAGGTCTATAGACATTCACGGTTTATATTTTATTGCCGCTACAAAAGTCAAACCTGGATTCGGTTTATCCGTCGTTTTTCCCAACCAGTGAGGTCTTTGAGATAAATATTGACTTACTGCAACCGTAAACGGACACTTGTCAAACAAGAAAGTGAGAGCGGGCCATCGGACATTCTTAATAGGAATCCTTCCAGAAGTTGACCACTGTTTAGAAAGCTATGTGTCCGAAAAAGGAGGCTGAACTAGTGAAGTGGCAGGCAACGCTAAAGGAACAATTACAAAAGATCTTGCCTCTCGACGAGGAAATTTTTGCTGAATTAGTCGCCGCCGAGAAGACAACTGAAGAAGAAATCGCGGCCGAAATAGACAAACGTGCAAGGCTGAAAGCGGACGTGACCCAGAGATTGGCAGCGATAGACAAAAAATTGACCGTTCTGACCGTGCCACAAGCCCAAACAAGCGAAGATCAAGACACGAGTTCGTCTGCGCCATCAGCGTTGAACCAGAATGCAGCGAAGACCGCCGGTACGAGCAAAGCTCCCGAAACTGGAGGTACGAAAGTTCAACGGAAAGCTCGGCGAGTGGCAGGAATTTTGGGATTCGTTCGAAAGTGCCATCCACACGAATGACGGTCTCTCGAGCGTAGATAAGTTTTCTTATCTAAGAGGCCTGTTACAAGAACCTGCAAGATCGGCAATTGCAGGATTTGTTCTGACGTCCGCGAACTACGAGTCAGCGGTCGAATTGTTAAAGAAACGGTACGGGAAAAGGATCACCATTCCGCGTGCCGTGTGAGGGGGTGAGAGCGACACACCGAGACTGCGCAGCCTGGAAGCAAGCGTTATCAGTACAGGAACAGACCTACTCGGAGATTGTTGTTCCAATGCTGCTGGAAAAGATCCCGGACTCCATTCGGCTGACGATCACAAGAGGCAAGAAGTACTTGAAGTGGACGTTGGGGGACATGTTGGCGGCGCTGCTCACTGAAGTTGAATTGAGATAGGACCACTGTTTGACACACCGCATTGGACCCAGTGATAGCAGAAAGGGCCCTCCGTCAACGTCAAGTGCCCATTTCACAAAAGGAGCAGATTGGAATAGATTGTACGAGATTGTACCACATTGTAGAAAAGATTGTGATTGTAAGATTGTGAACGCAGATTGTACGACTGATGTGTAACGTTGAAGAGTCGTAATAAACCGCAGAAAAGGAAAGATACAGTCCTCGTTTTGTGTGGACCAGCGTGTGCGGAGATATTCCAGAACGTATAGTGGGAAATTCCGCGAAAACACTTGCAGGCATCAATTTTGAAGAAGCTGCTCATTAAACATACACCCTTACTGTAGTTTTAATATATATTATATATTCACTATCATCGGAAATATTACGAGCTCGCAATTGACCATTTATCCATGTGGATAGAGCATTGCACCGGTATCGCAAGGTCATGGGTTCGAATCAAGTTCAAGCCTTTAATAACTGCTTAAGTTGAAAGCACACTGCGAGAATCACAAATTTCACTCATGTTTATCCGCAGTTCAAATATGATTTTCATATATTCACATTCATGTAGTTTTAATGTTACTTAGATAAAATTAGACCAGCATTTGTAAATCGAAGACGAAGGCTGATTGAAACGCTACTAATACAGCTCGTCCCTCATCGCTCCTGGCCACTAGGGGCGTTCGCCTGCCAGCAGGGTCTGGAAGGGAAGAAAGGGGTTCTGCCTAATCCGGGATTTAGCCGAAATAGGGTGCGTGATTCGGGAATATAAAATAAGTCCAGCCGTGATTCCGGAATACTATATCGGCTGTGATGCGGGATTTGCTTTATCGGTGGTCCGTGATTCGTGATTTCCATCTACAAAATTCCGTGAAGACCCTTCCATAGTTTTTTCAACTTTTGATATTGGCGAAAATCTAATGACACTGCTGGAAAGAGCACCTCAAAATCAGTAAAATAGTTATAGCTTCGCTAAGTTTGTATGCTGGGGGACAAGTTTGTGCCCCCAAGCATACAAACGTCTGTAAAATTTCCGAACTTCGCGAAGCTATAACTTTGCGATTATACAAGATACGACTCACAAACTTGGCTATTTTACTGATTTTGATAAAAAGATCGATACAAAGAGGTAATAAGCTGTGGAATAAGTACAAATCAGGGGCGGATCCAGGAAATGTATAAAGACGGGGCCGGAGCAATTTTGATAGTGACAATATGGGCGCGGAAGGGACCATCAGGATCTAAGGGGGTTCGGGGGCATACCAATCCCAGGCAAAAGGAGGGACCGCGGTCCCCTCGCCCCCCCCCCCCCCTATATCCGCCCCTGCAAATTTTAACGTGTTGGTGGCCCGAGGTATTTTTAAACGATCATAAAAAACCTGTATCACGGCACTCAAAATTAGACTTCCTGCTCATTCCAACTGCATTTTAGTAGTAAGGATAGATAATAGTATTGATGGTAATAATATGAAGCAAAACTATTTCCGACTCCGAGATCGAGTGGAACGGTTTTAAGGACACAAAAATTTTAATTTACGAGTTTGCAAAATATGTTTTAATACCCTTCACTACCACGATAGTTTTTGTTTTGCAAAAGCCGTGCAGGAATGTTTCTTATTTTTGGCAATTGCACAACCTCCGGTCCCCCTCAAAAATACAATGCTCAACAGATATCATATACCTACCAACTTTTTCCGAGTGATAGGCGTGAGAATTTTTCGTAGGAGTGCCAGGATTTCCGAAGGCGACCCGACCAAATCCGAAGACAACCCGATCTATTCCGAAGATGTCCGAAGTTGTCCGAATCGTTACGACAACAACAACAACAATTTATTTTCGAATAATAAAACAAAATATAGTAGCAACCCGCAAATAACTACTAGAGTTAATCGTGGCGGGTTGCTGCGCACTAAACAGTTACAGAAGCTCACTATAAAATAAATGAATAACAATAGATAAGAAAATAAGGAATGGGTAATTTATGATTAGTTACAACAACAAATAAATTAATTAATAATAGAAAAGGGTAATAAAATGCAGATTAAAGTCAATTAAGTGATTTAAAATTACGAAGACTGGTACAAAGAAATTTAATGTTCAGGGGCGAGATTCACGAAGCGCTCCTAAGTTAAGACATATCCTAAGTATTGTTTCTTAACAATAGCCTATTGTTGGAATGACAACAGACCAGCCAAATTTTCATGAACGTAACTTATTTTTAATTGGATCATGCGATCAGTTAAGGCTGATAGCTCAAATCTGTATGGACTGTAAGTCAGGCTTGAGAAATATTTTTTTGTTCCATTGGCGTGAGATTGGAGTTTTGGACTCGTAGGCGTGAGACTCACACCAATAAAGGCGTGAGACTTGGCAGGTGTAATATGAGGTCACGAAAATTCAAAACACGACGTATATCGATGTTTTATGTCACCAGTGTGAACAACACAACATAACGACATAATGGGAACATAATTACATAAACATAATGACATAAGGAAACAACTGATCTTTTCTTTATGTCATACACCGAATGCAAATATGGCCGTCCAACAACTGTTTCTTTGGACAGGTTCTCAAGAAAAGAAAAGCAAATGAATAATGATAAAGATCAGGTCAAAATATGTCATTGTGTGCATTTTCAAGGCCATAGTCTTATTTTAGGAGATGTTATAGGCAATCAAATTTTGGGAAAAACATGAAAGCGAGGCTAGTGAGGATAGAATGTCTTTTCTCATACAAATGCTTACAATTTCAGTGAGCCATAACTTTGCAACCGTTAAACCAAAAACACTCAAACTTTGCAAGATGATACACTTAGCAGCACTTGTTTACGTGATATCATTAATTTCTCTGAAAACTTAATTGGCCAAACAAAAAATTGCCTGGCGGCCATATTTGCATTCGGTGTATTATGTCCATGTTCTTATTTCGTTATGTCGCTAGTGTGAATCAGGCTTATATCTTCAAAACCTCGCTCACCCACATGCCTGATTTATAGAACCGGGCTGCTTACGTAATCAGCCCATTCGCCTTTCATTAACCGACACGGCCACAGTTCACTACGCAAACAGGATGGGTGTCCTGTGCATACGCAGGCTAGGGTCGACACTCGTTAACATCCGTCGAAAGGCCCTCTTGTCTTCGGCCAGCTTTCGTATTCTAATGACGTCACCCTTATGCTGCCCTCGGGTTTTATTTGGCCACTTATGGCTACTTCCATCTTCGACTCTGGTGTTTCTTTTGACCAAATTCCCCCGTTTTTCGATCCTACTTCGCTTGATCCAGATCAATTCAATCAAGAAGATGCCACTGTTTCCGTTTGGAAAGGATGTTGTGATGTCTTCAGCCTCTTTTTGCTCCGTAACTGAGAGGGACCTTCAGCGTATGTTATTGAATGTAACTAGATACTGAAAGTACTCAGTAACATCTCTTAAATGGGCCCGGGATCGGATCGCATTCATGAAGATTGACACGAATGAGAAAATAAAATATAGATAAACCGCTGCCCCGTTTCACAACTTTTTTTAAAATATTGGCGGGAATTATAGGGAAATTGTGTATTCAGGTCTTTGTTCAGTGTTTGTTTATCAAATAATAATGAATGCTTGCACTATACTGTCTGATAATTTCAGCTGTAATTTCTTTTCCGTTTCAACGGCCGATGAAGCCTACAAGCTAATCCAAGATTTCGAGACTCAAAATACAGCAAGAATTTCCTGCTACAAGGCAAGCGCTCAGGTATTAAAGCGTTAGCTGTGAAGAGAAAGTGAGCAGTCCGGGATATCTTTAATAAAAGAAGCGCTCAAGGGTTCACCGATATTTTTATTAGCATAACAGCTTCCTCGTCGTAAAGGAGAGGGAAAATTGTTGTGGAAAGGTGAAACAACGGTGACAGTCTCCTGGCGGTGAGGAGAGCAAGAGACTTTTCGTACGCTGTAATAATATTCCGGATTTGGGGGCGGGCATCCCTACTACATGTCCCTCCAGACTGATGTCCCTCAGTGTGTACTACACAAATTTGTGTCACTGCTACATGTCGCTGCGACATGTCCCTGCTACGTGACCCCTCGTGTCTGCCCATCTTAAGGCGGGACTTAACCTAAACGCCACTTTTCCGCCACTTGACATGGCATTAATGGAAATATCTCGTTAACGTTTCAGGCAATCCAAAAGCTCTATGCTCATCCCGTAAAGCTATGTTGTGGGGTGTTTTGTGAATTTTTGGGTGATTTTGGGGTATGTTTGGGAGGAGATAGTTTTTCTAGAAGGATTGGTAAAATTAAGAGAAATAAGAAATATTGAAGATTTAGTGAAGTTTTTAAATTAGAATTAAAATAATTAAAATAATTAATATAATAGACGGACACTAAGTTAGTCCACTAGCAACCTGGGGTGCTTTTGCGTGGGTATCAACTGTCTGTTGGTGTTCCAAAAATCATTTTCTTTCTTCTATCCCTTCTTAAAAACTCATCAAATTTCATTCAAATTTAGGTTGAGTCCCGCCTTACCCTATTCGGCCTGGGCTTTTTTTGAGTTCCTGAGCCTGGGGGGGGGGGGGGGGCACAATGTGCCCCCCCTTCGTAACTTCAAGAATATTAAGGCTATGACAATGAAACCTAGAGGGTACATAGTATGTCCAAAACTGTCTCCTTTGCGGTCCGCACAATGGAGCGATGACGTCATATGACGTAGTTATTAGGTAATTAGTTATGCGGCCGCCATCTTGGATCCGCCATCTTGGATTTCTGAATTTTTATAAAACCTCTTAAAAACCGTCCAAATTGACGCAAAATTAATCAAAACCAATAAATAAACGCTAAATGACGTAAAAATACAAAAGTTATACCAATAAACATTGTTTTTCTTCATTCAAAGGTATAAATATGCAAATTTCAAAAAACATGGCTGCCAAAATCTTGTTGCCATGGAAACGTCAAGTCACGTGATCAATAAATTGTCATATGAAATTGTTGCCAGATAAATTTTAGGAAAAGTCACAGAGTTTGATGGCGTTTGAATACATATTAAAGAAGTTATGAATGTTGAAAGTTAGCGCGGGCACTTTGTGCCCCCCCCCCCCCAGGCCGAATAGGGTTAAGATGCAGTGGCTAATCCAAAGTTTGAAGAGGGGGACGGAGTAAAAATATTTTCATATATTTTTCTACCATTGGGCGTTATTTTTGGGATTTGCCACCCAGATGCTTTAGTTACCTCGTCTTTTGCTGCTAGCTTTCGTTTAAATTAAAGCTTTGTTTCGGTCGCCACCATGCTGACAGCCATATATTTTGCTGAAGACCCCAGACCACCCCCTCAAACACCTGAAATTTTTCGTTGTAACAGAAATCGGTGTAAAACACAGTGACCTTTTATCAAAGAAGGAACCATGTTTTACACCTTATCTACAGGTGAAAAACGACAAATACGACATCGCATCTGCTGCACATCCACGAACGTCATCTACATGATCCAATGCGCCAAATACCATACACAATACATCAGTGAGACAAAACGACAAGTCAGCGATCGATTTGGAGAACACAGACGTGCAGTTGAGAAGGCCTTGAAGAAAGAACATCAGGATCAACCAACTGCCGTTTCAGAGCGCTTTGCTCTCACCGGACACTCCATTACCGACCTTCAAATCATCCCATTAGAACTCATTAATTCTATAAATAGAGACATTATCCGTAAAGCAAGAGAATCATATTTAATCACTATAGCCAATACACTTGAACCTAATGGCATGAACAGACGCGACGAATCCACATATTTATTTTACTAGCCGTTTCTAGTTTTCAACCGTTACTTGTTTATTAGCCTATCATGTATCAGCATTTTATCTTAGCCCTTTTTAAATATTGTAACCGTTTGTTTCCATCTTCACTTAGCTTTGAAGGTTAGTTTGTCTAACCTAAATATTGGGCAAATACCCGGGGGCAAATATTATTAAAAAAAATCGAACGACTTGCATGTTAAAGTTCTTTTTTTATTTAGACCTGATCTGCACAAAGATCCAGCCACATTTTGCTACTGTTTGTTCAAGTAGTCCTTGCATTGCTACAGAAGTCAACAGTCTTCATGAATGCGATCCGATCCCGGGGCTATTTAAGGGATGTTACTGAGTACTTTTCAGTGTCTAGTTTCATTCAATAACATACGCTGAAGGTCCCTCTCAGTTACGGAGCAAAAAGAGGCTGAAGACATCACAACATCCTTTCCAAACGGAAACAGTGGCATCTTCTTGATTGAATTGATCTGGATCAAGCGAAGTAGGATCGAAAAACGGGGGAATTTGGTCAAAAGAAACACCAGAGTCGAAGATGGAAGCAGCCATAAGTGGCCAAATGTAAATAAAACCCGAGGGCAGCATAAGGGTGACGTCATTAGAATACGAAAGAAGAGGGTCTTTCGACGAATGTTTATAACGAGTGTCGACAGCGGGCTAGTGGGGCACCAGGTTCTCTCTGTCCGACCTTGCCTAGTTCCTTTACGGCTTTCTCCCAGTCCTTCACGGTCAATTCGTTTCGGTGACGTATCCGAGACGAACTGCCGGGGAAAGCCTAGACAATAACAGAACACGCATGCGCGTCTTATTTTCAAACCTATTTTCAAAATGGCGGGACTACAGCGACAAATTATGGCTTCAAAACCCTTGTGGATGCATGCATTATTGTAGATCGACTGTTGCCGTCTTTTAAAACTCCTTCTGATGTCATACATCAACCACTTGACATTGATTTCAGCTCATGTGAGCTAATAATTCCCACGGAACATGTCTCTGAATTTGTTGCTCTCGTGAGAACATTCGGCGATGGAAACTACTGTTTCAGAGCAGCTTCTCATTTGTGACAGAACAATGTCATGTAGAACTCCGAGCCCGAACAATTGTTGAGCTTGCAAAGTACAGTTTGTACTACTTAGCTGATGGCGAAGTTATAGCTAGAATGGAAGCTGAGTTGGCAATTTTGAAGTAATGGTAAGGCTGTTCGAATAACTTTATTTGTGTACAAAGCCAAGAAAAATTTCTCTGCAAGTGAACTTTAATTTCTGTAACTCCTACTTTGGGTACCATTTAGGGCAGTAAATAAAGGTCATTTACGAACTGAATTTTGATTCAGTGCCTACTTATTTTATATAAATGGAACCTTGACAAGGAAATAGACTTGTTCAGCAGCAATAAATTGTATTGAAACCAGCTAACTTTTAATTTGCTGAGCCAATGGTTTTCATTGCATTTGTACAGAAAAAATTTGAAGACCCTTGCAGAATTAAAGAGATTTTTGAAGTTGAAGTGTTAAACATTTGTAAAGAGAATTCTTGGGCCTGTCTATAACGATGGTATGCTATCAGTTCAGTTGCTCAGAAGCCTATACAAAGTTTATTTCTTGATAGAGTACCTCCCCATGTAAAGCAAACATTAACATATTTCATTCAACCACATGAAATGTGTTTTATTAAGGTCAGTTGGTACCAAATGGCATTGAAATGTGTTGGCAATGGTTGTTAGCTCATTTGCGGCAATTTTCCTCTCCCCATCCAAGCCCACTCGGAGTTTTTCCTTCCCTGCCCCTTTATCTGTCACCCACAACCTGACTGCCATGTCTTCCCCCTGGACTCCTGTGAGACAGGGAATACATATTTTCGAAAGACATGGTAAGAACTCTAAATAGTGAGCTCACTAATTAACTTTTATTTCCCTTTTAATATCTTATTTAAATTTTATGGTAGATATCGTCACTGAGACAAAAATCTTCGCTCCATGTAGAAAGTAAAAATAAACAAAAAAGAACCGCAAAGAAAGCCTCAAATAAAGAAGCCAAGAAGCAGAGAACAAAGCTGATGAGCTAGTGACTGCTTATGGAGCTGATAAAGGCCAAGCAGCTAGCTGCTCAACTATCTTGTGGTTCCAGGAAACTGATACAAACAACAAAAAATATTGAGACATTGGAAATCTCGAGGGCAACCCCCAAACACACCCCCCCCCCCCGACCACCTCTCCTGGCCGTGCCCATCCTTTTTCTGCCCCACTTGCCTGTCTCCCATAAATCAAACGTTATTCTCCAAAACAAAGTTTTAATAGGCTGTTTATTACATAAGAGTTTTTGTTTTGTTTTGGTTACTACCGGTGAGGTATGGATGGCTGGCCTCATTTTTATAGGTGCTTTGATTTTCACTTAGACAAAATAAATTGATAATGCACATCATGTGTGGGTGTGACAGTTCTCCTTGACCCTCTTGTTTTTATTCCAACTTATACCACATATCAATGGGGTCCTATAGAAGAAAACAAAAATACGGAGTTATATTTTGCTTACATTCCAACCTTTCCCTTCAGTCAAACTCTTAAGAGTCCCTCACCATGTGCAGCATGTTACATAGAAATTTTCAAAAAACATTTCAAATTAAATTACTTTCATTCCATTTTGTTTCATGTCATCTCTTTTAATATTAAAACTTTAATTATTTAGTTATTATTATATCTCATTTATTACCGGTATTTATTTATTTTTATTTAAATTCCTTTTTCAAATCAACTTCTTGCATTTTTACACGTCTCCTTGGTTGTGGCAGATGGGTCCTATGATGCTGAGTTTTACACCTGTGCATGCCTTAGTCAAGCTTTGTTTTTATGACACTTCATTTTCTGTGGGCTCTCTCCATGACCTTGGGATAATGTATTGATGCTTTTTCCCATTGTTTCCTCAACAACAACAACAACAACAACAAAGCTTTATTGTAACCAGAGATGTTTAAAAAAATAAATTGCAAGGATAAATTAAATATATATTTTAAGATTAAAGGGTAGCATCACCCTGAGGGGGGGGTACTCCCTTATATAAGCTATAAAGGTATGTGCGGCCCTAAAGGGTATGGTTTTCAAGCCGTTTTGGTCTGAAATAGGGTATAGATTTTGACCATTTTGGTCTGAAATAGGGTATAGATTTTGACCATTTTGGTCTGAAATAGGGTATGTTTTACGCACTGTGGTCTGGAATTGGTTATGGTTTTCATCCCTTGAGAAATGCGGTTTGATTAACATCTGAAACTGGGTATTGATTTAAGGGTAGTGGTCTGAAATAGGGTATTGAATTTTGGGTCAGGTCTGAAATAGGGTTGCGAAAATCGCATATTTTGTCTAAAATAGGGTAAGGGTTTGAAGAAGCGTACCGCACACCCCCCCCCCCCCCTAAATTTTTGGGGAGTACCCCCCAGGGGGGGGGGTTGTGTCTTACCCTTGTTATAACTGGGACTATGGTCTCGGGGTTCTATATTTATGCATTTTGTCCTAAACAAAACCCGTTAGCCTTGGCTTGCGGTGTTAAGTCCCGCTTGTTACATTCCGCACCTTGCAAATAAAGACAGAATTTATTAAACATCTGCGACCGGAATATGCCCAACATTTCGCTATCTTTAACAGAATATTATTTTTTATCACCGTATGAGAACCAAGCTACATCAAAGAATGAGATTAGAAAACGGTTTACGATTAAATACAGAAGTAAAGAATGGCTTGCCTTCACTTAGTAGTGCAATGAACAAATTAGTAATAAGCTTAATGAACTTTACCTTCGTCTTTCTTCTTCGATGGCGTTGTTTATATTTCACCAAATCGCCGGGTAACACTTTCTATGTTGCTTCCTAAGGACGTGTAAAATCAAATCGGTTTAAAATCGGTATAAAATCGGTTGAAAATCAAGGTTTTTCACTAAACGTAAGCTTAATATGTTTCCAAAATTACAAGATGTAGATAAACAGAAAAGGCCGATCGTGATCTCGTTACAAAACTCACGCTTACCTTGAAATTCCTCGTCAAATAGTCGCTTTTTTGAGGATACTCAATTCCTTCCCTTTTAAACAATGAATGACCGAAAAGTATCGATGTTTGTGCCGAAAACGAGTTTAATAACACTTACCACTTCTGTGTTTTGGTCCGCCATGTCGAATCGCTCTTTCAATTTCGCGCCAGGAAAAATTGAGACAAGTGTCTCACTTTGCCGGTTTTTGTCTAGGCCTCTCATCGTCGCTAGCACCACGTGACCCGAAACGGATGGACCGAAACGGATCGACCGCGGCGAAATAAAGAGGCCTAGGAACTAGGCAATGTCCGACCAATGCAATGCGAAGCTCGTAGCAACCAAGATGGCGTCCAGAGGATCCGACAGAGGAAGGGATTTACAAGACGTTTTTCGACATTTAAACGTCGAAGAAAGAAAAAAAGTGTTGGCACGAGTTCTTCAGTTTCCAGAATTTAACGAAGAAGACGATTTAAAGACGGCTATTCTAATAGACGTTTATTATGAAATGTTGTCTTATTTGGTAAACAATGGATTTCCGTGGCAGGAAATCGCATCGTTCTTTGAGATTTTTAAAATTTTATTAAACAAAACTCAAGGTAAGGACTACACGAGGAGCGGTAAGTACGCAAAGAACATATACATAGTAGATGTAAGACATGGAAGAACAATGTCTATCTCTCATACTTCAAACTTGGTGACCCTCTCATAAGAGTGTCCTCTATAATAACTTGGTATCCGGTCATTTCGTTCCATCGTCAGATCGTTCCACAAAATAGTCAGTTCGTTCCACGATCTGACTTTGGAACGAAATGACCGTAAACCAATAACTTTATACGCATCCGATCCAGCGAACAGTAAGCTTATCACTATCATCTGTCAGGGCAAGAAAAAAGATTGGTTTATTATGATCATTTCTAGGTCGGAAGTCCTAGGTTAAACACCTGTTTGTTTGTTTTACGAATTTGTTTAAAAACATAGCCAGGAAATTTGGCCAATCTAGTTCAATATCATGAACTCAAGTTATAATGCGACTGTGATGTCATTTTTAATACCCTTAATATAACCCGGGTATAACGAAAAGAGAACACGCAAAATATCAAAGCATATTACGCTGTAGATTGACGTATTACACCTTATATTTTAGTGTTCTGGTTTAAAGACACGGAAGCAAGGGTGGATCTAGGATTTTGGCTAGGGGGGTGCACATGTCAGACGGAAATGCACAGGAAGCCCAATAAGGCACAACGGACCGCTGTCTGTTATTTAGGTTTTTATTTCATTTGTAAATTTTAGAATTTTTTAAATAAAACGTTTTTTTTGGTAACCGAGGGGGGTGCACGTGCACCCAGTGCACCTCCCCTAGATCCGCCCCAGGGAAGCTACTATAAATAATATAATTTCAGTTTAATAATAAATACATTATTTGATGGTTTAACGGATAATACTTGCTGATTTTTTACTCATTGCTCACATTTTTTCTCGCCTCTGCAGAGCTCAATAAAATACTATGCAACTCATAAAATATCCGCACGTAAATCTGTTACACCATCGAATAAGGTGAATAAGGTGGGACTGCAGTTTATAGTGTCTACCTGCATTTCTGGCTGGTGTCTGTTAGAGGAGGTTCCAATTACTTAACTGTAGCCCAGTTCTTTAACATTTATAGTTTTCTGATGCATTTTTTTGTAAATATTTGCTATTTTTGTTATTGCTGTGATAGCCTTGTTATAGAAAAATTTGTAATTTTTGTTCATTTGCAACTTACGATGATCGAAGATTAATTGAAACTATGTCTTGTTTAAAAATAAAAAAAAGTTGTCCTGTTTTTGAGTATTAAATCTGTTCTGCTTCTATCCAGTTTTCTGATTGTATTGTAAAACAGATTGTAAACAGATTGTTTCATATTATTTTTTTTTTGATAAATGAAAATGCATCTTTTATGACAAGTTTTCCCTACCTAACCAACAAAATGCAATGTTGCCTGGGGACAAGACAGAATAAGGTGTAAATGAATGAGTCCCCTGTTCATTCCCAAACCAACTAGGTGAAGAAGTGACAACAAGTGTTTAGTTACCCGCATCTACCTGTGTTCAACAAGCGGGTTAAAATGAGGTGATTGTCCCCCCTATGTCTCAGTCATCCCCAAGGGGGAGGGGGGTACCGGGGGTTTCAAGCAACTTGTGCACAAAAATGTACCTTATTCCAGACCATTTTCCCTATCATTTTCATATCCTTTTTTGCATTGGTTTCAAGGTATACCTTACCTAAACTAAAACAAAAACACATTCCTTCTTTTTACATGTAACTTAAATTTTACATGTAACTTCAATTTACATGTAACTTAAACCTTTAAGAAAAATCCCAAGATTCATTTAGTAAAGTATTGAAAAACAAATGGTACCAAGCAAAAGTACTTTCAAAAGAGGTTTCATTTGAATGGTCACACCATAGGATTTCGTTGATAGATTCAAAAGTTAGAACAACACTACATATCTTCATAATTGACTCTGGAAGTGACAACAAGTGAAAGGGTTAATTAGTATCCATTCCTCACCCCATTCAAGTCTAAAATGGGTCACTACTACTGGCTTTATCAAAATATTATTTCACTGAAACCCACCCCCCCCCCCCCCCTCCCACTCCACCAAAAAAAAGGAGAAGTAAAAAATGATAATGTGCAGTGTGTTAGATATCTTGGAAACTATTCATTTTTGCATTAAATCAGTTGTTACTTATGATTTTCTTATGATTTTTTTTGTTTCACGTAGGAAAATCCCTGGTGGAGGCCATATCTTTGTTTAAAGAACAACTCTTCAACAATGCCCAGCACTTCAACGACAACAACCTCAAGTGTGCAATAGATTACTCCTACTTGACATTTTTTCAACATTACAAATTATATCAGTTTGTCCTGACACAGGACAGAGCCAGTCATACCACAAAGCTTCACTGTGTTGTTGAACCACCGGGAACTGTACTGTTAGCTATGAAGGAAGGTGTGACAAAGAGTGTTTGGGATGAACAACAGAGATTAAAAGAGATTGATCAGATGGAGCAGAAACGGAATGAGGTAAAATATACAAATTTTTAACTTCTCATAAATGGAATGACTACAATCAAATGCCTCAACATCTTACAATAAATTATTTTAACTAATTGTAAATTAATATAAAAATTATTCTTTATAAAAGATTACAAAATAATATTTTCCTTGCAGTAATAAAATGTGCTAAAATTATTTAGTGTGTTTAAAGGAATAGTCAGTATAGCTATGAAAAATGGTAAAAAATAAAATTGAGCAAAGTTTGTTGGAATTATGTTTCATATCTTAGATATAAGGAAAGCATTACCCCTTCTTAATACAGACATCAAAGGAAAAACATCTGGAATTCAGTGTCTGCATATATATGACAACTACAATTTATATGATAAATAATGGTATATTAAAAGGACTGAGTGGAGTCCAATTCAGTCTGTAATCACACAAGTGATTAACAAAATCATAACTATAACAAAATTCCAGGATAAAACGTCATATGGTGATTAAAAACATAACAATTGAGTGTTTTTGACTGAGATGCATGCCCGGAAAAAAGATAGCGCACGCAAATGACACCTATTGTCCAATTACATCGTCCAATTACAAGCATGACGCATAAACTGTCCTATTAATGCTCTAATCGGGTCTGCTGATAACCAATCAGATTCGAGAATTTTGTTATAGTTTTGATTAATTGATTTATTACACAACTAAGACAGCCAGGGGGCCAATAACTAAAATCAACCAATCAGAATGCTCTATTGCCGGTCCAATATCTTCTAAGTATTGGACCGGGCATTGTACGGACCTGCGCTTGGTCTGTTCTGTCAAGACCTCTGGCCAATATTTTCCCAGTATGGCCCTCTTGCTTGGTCAATAAGATATATATACAGTTATGAGGTAAATTTGTGCTTGGTTGTCATATTATTTGTATTATACCAAGTGCAGATGGATACCACAATGTCCATTTACTTATCCAACAGGAAAGGGAAGCTTACTTTCAAGATGAAATGCAGCATGCTGTCCAGCAACTTGAACAACAATTGTATGAATTTGAATCACTGCCAGAACAAGTAACAAGAGAACAGCTAAGTGCTATCATTAGCAGTGTTACTGCTAACAAAGCTGCTGTTACTAGTGCTTCAATCAATCACAAATTACATGAAATGCACGACTCATTGGAGTTCAAGTACAAGCGCACAAATACTGTTAATGACACCAAAAAGGAAGGAAAAAAATCTGCAACACCAAGCCGTCGTTCTGGAAAGAAGTGAACTTGTGACATTGACTTTTCTTTGTTTAAATAATTATTATGCTCATTTTGTACATGTTATGAGCTTGTTTTGGATACATACATGTACTTAAGTGCATAGTTTACATGTAGGTTCTCATTTTAGTGATTTCTTGGTGACATTCAGTACTCCTTTTATGTGGTTACATATTAATGAAGTTTCAACTTAGTTTGGTTGTGTGTCTCAGCTTCTTCTTCACACTGTAAATTAGTAAGAGCACCTAACATTTCACAGGGCTCCTAACTTGTGAGCTTTGTGACATTAGAAATTTTGTTAGGTGTCTAAGTAAAAAGCCCAATTACATTAGTGCACAAATAGATGCTTTTATTTTGTGATCTAACACATCCATGTCCAATATCCATGAACTGATTGACGGGTTGTCTCCAAGAAGAGACAACCTGTTTTACAGGAAGTCAGGTTGTGAAGTTCGAAATGGAAGTGAACTAGATTTACTGGAAGTCAGCTTACCAAATCTGAGAGAAAGATGTGAGACAAGGTTGTGACAACCTGTCATAACTGTAGTTGACCCGAGAGATTGAAAGAAGAGATGTGATCATAACAAATGAGCATGTGCTGACAAACAAGAGAGATACACATGAACATGTATACCTCCCTTTAAAAGTGTGAGGCCACAAGCACGCTTCTCCATACTGAAGCAAACAAAAATGTGATGCAGAACAAACAAACAAGCGTACGCTGTGAAACAAGAGATATATACTTGTATACCTCGTTCTAAAAGCGTGAGGCCACAAGAACGCTTTTCCAGTGTTTCCTTTGTGAGATGAAACTGCGCTCTCCCGGTGCAAGAATACCAAACAATCTATAATGCTACAGTGTAAAGTGGGTGCTCGCAAACAACTGAGATATACTGACTGAGCTTACATCTACGTGTACCACCCTCTAAAATTGCAGTCCTCTAGTACTTCTATTAATCGGCCCTCTGTTAAGCAGTCACCCTCTATTATTAGCAGCACTTATTTATTCTCTCCCTATATTTACTGTAAACTTGATCTCTTTTAAGCAGTCACCTCTATTAAGTGGATGCCGTCACCAGTTAGATTTCCCAATTGGCGAATTTTATTGTATTTCAGTCACCTTGTCTAATAGTCAGGAAGAACTCTTATTTGCACTAAACATTTATTTCACAAAATTAAGCCACAGCACCGCTCGCATGCATTGCAGCATTACACGCACATGAAGCGCGTTATACACGCAGTTTACACTCATTTGACGTGCGCGTAACAAGCAGTGGATATGAAATTGCGTGTAACAAACTACATGCAGTGGATATAAAATTGCATGTAATATTACACGAAATCCTTCAGACAGTTGCAAATCACAACATTGTTAGTGCGTGAAAAGAGGACAAAACATTTACCGTATCGTTCGCGTACTTCGTGGCAACTCTGTTTGCATTTTGAATCCTCAGTTTTGAATTCGATTTCTTACAATGTTCTATCTGTTGTGAACATTGCTGTATTTTATTTTACAGACACAAAGTTTTGGCAAGTGGTCGACCGATAGATAAAGTTTCGTCAATGCATGTCATGGCCCTAAATCACAGATGACCATAACTGTTTTTTTTTATTTCATATTGAATGTGATGGAAAAACTTTTAATAGGGTGGTTTACAACAAAGACTTGACAAACGAAACAACATAAAATCCAATAGCCAGGCGTGAACTTCCTTGAACATGCAGTTACTAATTTCTACCGGTATGTATCACATTTTGTGTTACTGTTGCTATTAGCAATAAAATATATACATCGTGTGAGCAATTTTGCATTCTAGTTCAATTTTTGCCGTACTAGTACATTCTAAATTTTAGAACACCTCTGTTAAGCGGTCAGTTGGCTATTCCCTGAGGGTGACCACTTTAGAGGTTTGACTTAGACTGCTAGCAGTCCCTCTCTGGATAGTCGAGCGGGCGAGCTAATCCCAGAGGGCGAAAGTAATGCGAACCGAGGGGGCTCTAGGGATCCGCCAGTTTCCCCTTGGCTCGTTCGTTCGCTCCAGTCTGATCAGCTGGCCGGCTCGATTGACTGAAAGGGACAGCTAGCAGTCTAGGTTTGACTGTACTCATTTAGTAAATTCATTTGCAGGAAGAAACATCAACACACGCATGTTGTCCTTGGTGACTCTTTGGGTCATGGAATTGATTTTAAGCCTGCCTTGATCAAAAGAAATGTATTTTGTTTTCTTAAGTAAGTAAGTAAGTAAAGCCTTTATTTAAAGAGGGTAACACTGTTAAGCCTGCTTTGATGAAAAGACCTGTTATTCATGCGTATTGATTTGAAGTATGATAATTAAACATTGCTGTAATCAAAGTCAACCTTCACTGGTTTCAGTAATATTTGCTTGGTCAATTTTTTATTAAAACTGCCTGTAAAAGGTGGCAATATCTTAGGCATGTGTGTAAAGGTGTTGTTATACTAGGCAGCATCTCTTGCAGCTTTATTTGTAACCTTGTTTATTTACAGCTCCATTTTTAATGAGATAAATAGATTATTAGACTAAGTAATGTTGCTTTTCTTTCAGAGAGCATATCAAGCAAGCTACAACCGGCGGCAAAAGTGCTGAGACATTTCGTTATTTTGGGAGTCGTTTCCTATTGCTTTTATTGTTGTCGTCACAAATTTACCCCCCCCCCCCCCAATCAATGTTGATACGCAGAGCTCAGGCCTTGTTGAAAGCTACAACATTGAACGGGGGAGGGGGGAGCTTTGTAGCACCTAGTAATATGAATAATGATGAATACCAAATTCATTATTCGATAATGCGATATACTGAGACTGTCTCAACTACTTTTGTCGCCAATTGTAGCTGACAACCAAGTGCAAACATTGTCTGCAAAGACCACAGGCTTACCATCCTCTGTTTCTGTCTTTGTTAATTTAAGCATACTAACTATGATTTAAGTGAAAGTGGTTTGAAAATCGTGAAGTTTTATTTTTGAGTGAGTCAAACTTCAAGTTTGTAAAACAGCTTTTGCAAGCTTTAAATCAGCAAAAAAAAACATACAACAATAAAGTAGTTTATACTCAAATTTTTGAGTTTTTTCAGAAGTTAAAAGTGCTTTAAATATGGCATATTTTTTGCAAACAAACAAAAAAAAATGGCATATTTTGAAAAAGCCATATTATTATAACCAACTCAACCATTTAGAAACTTGAACAGCAGGTATTAATCCCCATATTTTCAAAATGTTTAGAGATTTTGACACTTGATTGATATCTATGTAACAAGCTTCAATAAAATAATTGAACTACCCAAATTTTCACGTAACTAAGTCATGAGACAAGCAAGAAATTATAACATTTTTGTACCATACCACAATGAACGATAATACATTCATATGTTATAATTATTACAATATTAAAAACTGCCAACAAGTACAAGAACTTTCTAAAGCCTACACACTCTCAAAGCTCTGCCATCTAATAGCTACTGTAGAGTTCCGAAAGAAGCAGCTAGCCCGTTACTTTTGAAATTAGCAGGCCTAAGGGGCAGCAACTTTCAGGTAGACACTACTTTTGGGCAGCTAAAATGTGAGTAATTGAAGAAAAAAAGATAATGGCAAACACAAACCTGGGATAAGCATAGTATGTCCTTTTAATTCTCTCTCATTGACTCTTCAGTATTGTTTGGCATTCTTGTGGGCTGCTACTTTCGGAACTCTATGACTATGGTAATTCTTTGTTTTCTCTGCTTTCTCGTGTCATAAGTGTTCAAAGTGTTGGGTTTCAGGTCCATAAGTTTGTTTTACATGTAAGTCCTATCTAACAATTTGCAGTTCAAAAGACTGAGCAGTTTCTGTATTTGAAGTAGTAATGGCCGATCTGTCTTCCATGGGCACTGTAACAAGAGCTTTTATTGTTTCTTTTGCCCCCGCAAATTCTTCAGCTGAAAAGTATCTGCTAAGAAGAGAAGCTTTCTTTCCAGAACAACAGTCTGCTTCATACATCAGCTTCAGAAGAGTCCAAATAAACGAATCTGCTGGCTGATTTAGGAGAACTACGTTTTGTATTTCATCTACAAGTTTTCTCTCTGGATCTGGATAAATATTACAATGTAAACATTAGCCAAAAATATTACATAAAATATTAAATAACTTTAATTTTCAATGCAACCATTCATTAACCAAGCAAAGCCATTAGATATGAGAAGCAAGGTAAGTTTGAGGGGCCAGGCCTAGGCAGGAGTCTCACAAAACATTAACATGATATATTTGAAGGGAAGCTGGAAAAGTAAAAAAAAAAATGGACATAGCAAAATTATCTCACAAAAACATAACCTCATTCACATACAATTAACCTCCAAATAAATATTTTTATTATTGCCATAAATTGTAATATTAAATAAATAAATAAACCTCTTTAAAGGGACACTGTCCCAGCTGAAATAACGTGTTTTTCATGAACTGTAATCCACTTCAATCCTTGCAATCCTGCACTTTATCTCCAAACTACTACTGTACTTTTGTTTTACTCTATAGAATCTTTTTATCCAACTAAGTTGTATATTTGGTGGTATTTGGTGATATAACATGGAAATGGGAGCTCAGCGAAATTTTGCTATTTTAGCAGGACAGTGTCCCTTAAATACAGAATATTTCACTAAATATTAACATAAAAAAATTTGTTGACTGCACTACTTAAAAATTACATAATTATGAATGTTCTGAAGTACACAAGCCGGGACAATCACAACTGACAGACTTATTCATTTCTCTTGATCTATTATATTGCTAAACATGTACAGTAAGGGTGGTAAAGGGGGTTTAAGATCACGTTTCACAGAATCACACCACATCTAAAGTAAAAATTTCGGCATTTCATGAGAAAAACATGACATGTTTTATGCAAGATAGAGCAAAAATGAAACTCATTATTCAAATTAACTCATTAAATTATCAAATTAACTCATTACTCAAACTCATTATTGTGCATGATTTTGTTGACCTTGTTGGGGGTGTTCTTAATTCTCATTTCTTATCAATAATTATAATGGTTGTAATTAAGTAATGCAAACATCAGCAAAAACA
Source organism: Cladopsammia gracilis (assembly GCA_022457155.1). Lineage (NCBI taxonomy): Eukaryota > Metazoa > Cnidaria > Anthozoa > Scleractinia > Dendrophylliidae > Cladopsammia > Cladopsammia gracilis. The sequence continues at coordinate 547,013 of JAJGOT010000537.1, read as the reverse complement.
AACAATAAAAACCATCGTTTTGGAGTCATTGTGATGCCATTTGTCAAGGTATTAAACTACATTGTGCATTTCTTAAGAATAGAAGCCTGACTCAATAGGTCTTCAGGGACCTTTCTGTGCATGATACGCTATTTATAAGACAACTGAAACCCAGCGGAAATGTGCAATATCAGATTTGATTTGTGTTTAAGTATTTATGGAACCTTGCATTCTTTATTACGCTAATTTAGCAGACACTGCTTCTTATACTTGCAGAATATTTCCATGTTGTTTATATTTGACATAATGGCATCATGATGACTCCGAATTCTCATTTCCACAGATTATTATTTTGGAAAATCATAGCCCATGGCTACCCACCAAGTCATAGTTCATGTAAAAAAAGTCATTTCACATTTCACAGGAAAAGATAAAGGCCATTTGCAAATCACGAAAATACCCCTTTACCACCCTCAACAGTGGGGATGACTTCCATCAATGACAGCTTCTAATATTCAGAACCTGCTTTATAAACATGGACATGGCCTGACCATTTTATAGTAGTCATATTAACAGAGTTCGGCTGCAGTTTGCAGTGGTGGGTCCAGTCTCATAAGGGGGGGGGGGGGGGGGTAAAAAATAAATGAAGGCTTTCCTGCAAAAAGGGCGTATATCGCTTTTTGGGCCGATCGAGCTAATTTTTGGCAGACTGACTTGTTTTGACATGACCAATATCGTTTTGTAATTTTATTTTGGCTCATTTGTGCCTCGTTTTCGAGAAATAACGTTGCAAAAAAGGTATTGTTTAACCAGGAACAAAAGAAATTTATTTCTCGAAAATGAGGCACAAATCAACAAAAAAAAAATTACGGAACGATGTTTGTCATGTCAAAACAAGTCAGTCTGCCAAAAATTAGCTTGATCCTGCAAAAAATGAAAATTGGCCCAAAAAGTGATATATGCCCTTTTTGCAGGAAAGCCTTCAAAGGGGGAGGGCCCTAAGAGAAAATGAAAAAATGATAGAGGCTGAAACATTGTTATATAGCTGGAGTTTTTCTCAATACAACGCGTGCGTTGATTGGTTGATTCATCGTCACATGACATCTAACAAACAAACTGTTTCCCGCCAATTGTGCTTAGCAGGCAACATTTGCGAAAGTGGGCAACAATTTTGACGTCAGAGGGTAACATTGCACTGTTGCCCACTAGCGCACGTGATCAGACCCTGACAAAAGGTGGCATGATTATGATGGATCAAGTGCTCGGCGCGTTTTTCAAACTGTCTTGAGTTGTGTTTTATTTTGCATTGCTATATAACAAATCACTTAATGACTGATCCCTCGGGAAACAGTGAATTTTGTTTCCCGAGAATCTCGATGTCTCGGGAAACATCGAGATTCTCGGGAAAAAAAATTCACTGTTTCCCTCGGGACCAGTCATTAAGTGTTTTGTTGTCTTTTATTTTTGAGCATGATGGGGGGGGGGGGGGGGGGGAGGGGGAAAGGGCCCCAGATCTGGCCACTGGTTTATGTGGACATGCGTAGTTTCCAAAGTACGTACATGTAGATGGTCATCATTGGTGAAGGGCATCCAGGAATTTTGGATGCATGTGAATGACCTTGATTGACTTCACAATAAATGAAATAAATTTCTCAAAAATAAAAACAACTTTTAATACGGCATAAAAAAAAATTAATACATTGAAACAGCTTTGTTTGCATACCAGAATTAAGTGTTGGATATCTTCTTCCAAATAACTTTGATTCCCTACCAAGGATCCCACGTCGAACCAAGCTGTCCAAGACTGCGGTTGCTGAGTTTTCTCTTTCATGCGATCCTTGTATAATCCATTCTACTGTTGTTTTTTGTCGTCCTAAACTTTTATGGTGATATTTTACAATGTCAGAAAAAAGGGCTTTGTCCAAGTACGAACTTGTCATTGTGGCATCTTTAACCTGCAAGCATATAAAGCTTCAGCATATATAAGCTTATCGATATATGTACGCTTACATGTTGAGAACCCGAGACCACTGATTTGAATCAGGATGCCCAAAGAAAACACAATCCAGCTACTATATTTAAGCTTATAAGCTCAGTGAACTGGAGTCTTATAACCGGACTACTGTATGTCTGTTATACTCACTTTTACTAAAATAACTTGTCTCTTCCTGTCCATCCAGTGTTTGATTTCCCTGTCCAAATCAATCTTTCCCAACACATACAAATCTAACAGAACAGCAGCACAAGCCGTATCTGTCATGACGCTCGGCCTTTGCCTTCCAGCCACATCGCCTGTTTTATCATTTTGCCACAACAAACAAAACGCTTGAGATAAGCTTAAGTCTCTCTGTATGATGGAGTCCTTATCAAATTTATCATATGACAGTAACTCCCCCAACTTTGCTGAAACGAGCCACGAATACTCGGACGCCGATGCCATGTTTTAATTTAAAATTCAAAAAGAACAAACATCAAAACAATTTCACCTTGTTCCCAGGCCTTTCTTCAGGAAGGGATAAGGTATGAAGAGAGCTCGAGTAGTGGTTCATGTTCATGAATACGAAACGCTCTACAAGAACTAACTTAAAAGATTATTCACCAAAAAAATTCATGGTATACTACGGTGGCCCGGAAGGGCCATCCACAATGTGTTTTCTTCTTTCATGGTGGCCCAGAAGATCTAAGTCGAGATTTTCCTATCTCGACTTTTTTACAACACGAGATCTCGATTAATAAACACGAAATACTATTCGACATAGCATTCTAGAGTGCAAATACGCATCAAAACGAGTGCAAATATATATAACACGTTCAGGGTTTCTAGGTTTTCGCTGATTGTAAGCCTTGATGGTTGTGAGTTGACTCGTTCTCAGTCGTCTTTCTAGGCAAGACGAGGGAGACGCGCGTGGGGGATAGACGCGGAACGAGGGGTGATATCACACCTCGCGCTCCTCTCGTTAATTGGGAGACGACTGGGGACGAGTCAGGAGAATCCGGGGGCATGCCCCTCCCAGGGAAATTTTTGAAATTGGACTCTCTGAATCGCCATTTCATGCGTTCCCTGGACTGGAAGTAGCCTGTGCCAGGCTCCGAGATAGTGGGGAACGCGCGCGTTCTCCACTATCTCGGAGCCTGGAACAGGCTAGACTGGAAGTGGTTAACCGGGAAGGTCGTTTAATAACGCATTAAAATGTAACAAAAAAAAATTAATATTTGAATTGGCAATAGACCTCTTTAGCTTGTACATTTTGTTTTCCCAATGTAGGTCATGTGATGTTAAAATATAAAATATCAGCAAGACCACAGCGACAAACCGTTGAGTGGTGCCGGATCTCCCAGTTGTAGACCTGGATCAGTACAATAATTACTTGTATAAAATCAGAAAACGGCAAACTGATCCTTACGGCAAGGCGATGAAGGAGTAAATAAAATAATAAAACAAAATTTATATTTAAACGAATTTGCCCAATATTTCGGTTTGAAAACAAACCTTCTTCAGGGGCTAACAGAAAAATGAAAAATGAAGTTAAAACTAAAAGTTCGTTACAAATAAGAGTTTGAAATTATGAAAATAAAAACAATAGATTATTATTGGTGCAGGAGACTAGGTGTCGTATGTCAATGAGTTTCGTCACGTCTATTTATTCCTAGAGGAGATAACGTTTTCCCTTTGTGTATCAAATGAGCCTCTCTCGCCTTTCTCACTGCGTCACGATTGCTGCGTATGAGTTCAAGTGGGATTAGAAGAACATCATTGATTGAATGTCCAGCTTGATTGAAATGTAGGGAGACAGGAGTGGGATCGTTGAGTTGATGATGGTTTATGATGGAACGGCGGTGTTCTCCAAATCGTTCATTAAGTTGCCGTTTGGTCTCTCCGATGTATTGGCATTTACATTTCTTACATTCAATCAAGTAAATAAGATTTTTGGATTTGCAGGATAAGTTGTCGGTGATTTTTCTTTGTTCATTGGTTGCGGTAAAAATGTAATTTGTTTGACCTTCTTGGAGAAAAGGACAGGTGAGGCAACGTGGATGGTTGCATCTAAAAACTCCGGCAGGTTGTTGCGCGCGAGGTGTATTATTGTGGAGCGTGGAATGTACCAAAAGGTCACGAAGGCTTGCGTGACGTCTGTAAGCAGTAAATGGAGGCACAGGGAAGGCGTCTTTGCAGTTAGGGGAGGATTGAAGGATGTTAAGGTGTTTTTTTAGGACTGAAGATATTTTACGAAGAGCAGGGTTGAAGGTTATAACAAATGGCGTGCGATCTGTTGTGGAATTTGTGTGTTCCTGTTGCTTGAGTGTTTCGTGCCGTGGGATGGCGCGGACTCTGGTTACGGCTCTTTGTAGGGAGGGTCGGCTGTACCCTCGTTTTATAAGATAATTAACAAGTTCTTTGCTACGTTGATCAAAGAAGGTGTCGGTGGAACATATGCGGCGTATTCGGAGAAGGAGGCTGAATGGGATAGTTTTCTTGGTGTGGTTAGGGTGACAGGAAGACTTGAGAAGGTACTGATGTTTGTCAGTGGGTTTTGTATGTAGATCTGTGTGGATTTGGTTGTTGCTGAGGTGTACCAGTACATCTAGGAAGGGTAGGGACTGATGCAAAGAAACTGAATATTCATGGGTAAACTTGATGTTGGAGTGGATGGAATTTAAGTATCCGATGAAGGTTTTAAGTTTCTCCTCTCCTTCTGTCCAAACCATGAAGATGTCGTCTATGAATCTACGCCAGACGAAGGGTTTGAAGGGGGCGTTGTCAATTACGTGTTGTTCAAATTTGCCCATGAATAAGTTCGCGTATGAGGGTGCCATACGAGTTCCCATTGCAGTTCCGTGAATTTGTAAGAAATACTCATTGTTGAAGGAAAAATTGTTCATGCCAAGTATCATTCTAATGAGATCACAGATGCGTTCAGTAGGTAGTGTTTTGTTTTGACGGGTGTTAAGGAAATGGCGGCAAGCTTCAATACCTTCGTTGTGAGGAATGTTAGTGTATAGTGAAGAGACATCAAGGGTGACAAGAATGGCGTTGTCCGGTAGAGGTCCCATTTGTTCAAGTTGAAGAAGAAAGTGTGTAGTATCTTTGATGTAAGAGGGAAGAGACTGTACGAGGGATTTGAGGTGGTGGTCGACAAATTCAGAAATTCGCTCTGTAGGATGGCCATTGCTAGATATAATAGGGCGTCCAGGGTTGCCTTTTTTATGGATTTTAGGTAGAATGTAGAAGCGACCAGCCTTAGGGTCGGGATTAGAAGTGAGGTATTTGAATGTGTCATCGTCGATTAAATCATCTTTGTGTAGGCGGTAAAGGTATTCTTTGACACGTTCCTGTATCCTTTTTGTCAAGTCAGTACGTTGTTTCTGGTAGTACTTAGGGTCGTTGAGTTGTCTATAACATTCATTGATATACCAAGAGTAATCCATTACCACGGTTCCTGAGCCCTTATCTGCTGGTTTGATCACTATATCTGAACGTTTCCTAAGGTTTGAGAGGGCAATGCGTTCTTCCTTGGATAAGTTGTTGTTTATTTTGGAGGGTTTTGAAGACATGATGTCGCATTCGACGGCGTTGATATAGGTATCGAGGGCTGCGTCTCTTCCACTCGGGGGGGTCCACGTCCCCTTACATCTAAAACGCGGAACTTCAACGGTAGGGGCGGGGGTGGGGGAGGGGTCATTTGTTGGGTGAAAATATTCTTTAAGCCGCAGACGACGTGCAAATTCATTGATGTCTGCCTGCACTTCCGTCCAGTTAATGTGCTTAGGGGTGGGGACAAAGGAAAGACCACGTGACAATAGTCTAATCTCGGAGTCAGAGAGTTGTTCAGTGGAGAGATTAATAACAGTTTCCTCTTGGTCAGGAGAAGTTTTGTCCTTATTTTGAGAGCGGGTTCTTCTGTTCTTCTTATGGACATTATGGGGGTTGGTTGCTTGTATTATAGTAGCGTTGTTCCCATTGGAATTGTTCATAGATGGGGTAGTGGTAGAATGTGCGGCGTGGTTAGACGTGGTAGTAGGAGGGGTAGTGGTCGTATGCACTGCGTTGTTTTCTGCATTAGGTCCATTAGGGAGTATATTTTTTAATTTGTCATTGCGGATAACAGTAAGATCGTGTTGAAGTTTAAGTGCCATAGTTTCGATGAGAGTAGAAAGGGTGGTGTACGTGCCATTGTTTTGGACGGACGCTTGTAAGTCTCCCAGCTGTTTGCTTAAGGTGTTCCTTAAGTCTTTTAGTTGGTTGCGAGTTTCTTCCGAGAGGAGTAAAAGCTGCTTTTTAGCCAAGTTGCTCAAGTTTTCGTTCCATTTTGTCCAGAATTGTGGGTTGTCTGAATGTATGGCTGGAGTACATTTAGGAAGTAAGCCTTTCGGGATCAAATTGTTTTCAAACCGAAATATTGGGCAAATTCGTTTAAATATAAATTTTGTTTTATTCTTTTATTTACTCCTTCATCGCCTTGCCGTAAGGATCAGTTTGCCGTTTTCTGATTTTATACATGTGATGTTACCCTAGAGAACTGTTTCTTTTAAATTTTGTTTTCTTCACGTGCGTATGTATGCATAATTTGTGAAAAGACAAAGAACAAATTCCCTTGAGAACATCAAATGACCTACAATGGAAAAACAAAATGTACAAGCTAAAGAGGTCTATTATGATAATCATCAGTCTGCAGGTGTCCGTTTTCAGTAGATTCCAATGGAATAATAGTGTTAAATTAGCAAAATAAGGCTCAACTCTATCTCTGATAAACAAATACAAAAGCATCCGATTTATTTACACTTAAGAAAATAATTATTTCGTGTGAAAGTACCAGACCTTACATGTCAAACGTTACGTTAGGTAACGTCCGACCTCCGGCTGTAGAGCGAGTTGTGATCGAGAAATGCTCTTGCAATCGATCTTGCAAATACGCCTTTCAACAAGTCTACACTACTAAGTCTACAGTTGGATCACCGCCGAGCTTTGTGTGTTTTCACTCACGTGGTCTGCAGCTATGCTAATTTATTTGAACAAAACAAAGTGTTTGCATTAGAAAAGAGTTCAATCCCCACAGGATTAGCTTGGGACACCAATATGGCCGCCGCTTTTTTGTTTTGGGACACCAACATGGCCGCCGTGACGTCATGTGAAATCTGAACGGCCTGTAAGCCCGTGCTTATTTGCTTAAAGGCAGGTACGCGCCTGACGTTCTTACACTCTTCTGACCGCGCGCAGCAAAAACAGTTTCAAAAACTTAGTTTTAGGAGAAGATTACTGCCGTATAATAAAAACTTTTTTCAGCGACAAGTTGTGTAATACGGCTGGGCATTTTTACGAGTCAGTTTTTATTTTTTTCTCGCATTAGGAGGACAAAACGATCCAATTCATTAAAAACGCTTATTTTGATTAGAAAATAGTTATTATAGCTGTTTAGATTCCATATGGTTAATTTTACTGTGAGCTGGCAGAAAAATAGCTGTTCTTTCTTGCCAGCCAACCCTTGTCCTTGGGAGGGGAGGGGAGGGGAGGGGAGGGGAGGGGAGGGAAGGGGAGGGGAGGGGAGGGGAGAGGAGAGAAGAGAAAATGAAATGAAAAGGAAATGACAGCAGTACAGCGCACATTGCTGTAACACGAGGACACGGAGGCTCAATATGACTGCAAACATTTTAAAAAATATCATAGGATGTAAAGTCTTGTTAATTTGTCTTGGTATGACAAATTAACATAATCTATGTTATGAATCTCAATACAAAATGTCATAAACGCTACAAACTTCTTCAAGTTCTGCAAACAAGTAACTATCTCTTAAAATTACTTTACTCAACTTTAATCCTTTTTATATAAGAAAAAACATGTTACAGCTACAGTAAAAACAAATAAAAAAACAAGCAAGCTGTGCCGTGTTTGTTTATTTTTTCTCAAACCCTTAAGGGGATGTTATAAGGGACGATTCGCAACGACGACTTTTAGCGTAACCAAATTAACGACAGGTATGTCACACGAAACAACTTGAGCAAAATTCGTGTTTTTGCGTTGCAAGTTTCTTAAAGCTGAATCAAAAACTCGCAATGAAAAATTTGCGAAGAAAATCGTCCTTGCACCCATGTTGCGTTAAAAATCGTCGTTGCGAATCGTCCCGTGTAACATCACCTTTTGTCTTATCATTCATAAAGTTTGAACAAAGAAAATCATAAGCGTGACGGTGGTTTGGAAACCCGATCTTAATTAGCATAGATTTTGGCGATTTTATTCCTTCGTTTTCTCCGTATTTAATGATCAGCTTGAGAAGCTGTATCAAACACTGGAAACAGTGTTTCATCAGGTATTCAAACACCTCGAAATTGGGTTAAAAAAAACTCGGTTGCGCCTCATTTTTTAAACCCACTTCTCGGTATTTGCCGGGAAATCCCGATGAAACACTCTTCGTCGTGTTGGATATATCACTTAATATGTTACAACCAACTGATATAAGGCACTTCATTGCTATTTAATTGGTTTTCTGAGTTTACAAGTTTGGTCGGGTTACACTCATTGTAGATTTGAAAACAAGTCATTATTAACGCTGTCAACTATAACAGTGTGATCATTCCATGACACTTGCACTTCGTGATGTTACAGAATTTGTGAAATTCGTGATTGCTTTAAAAATCAAGAAAAACTCGAATAACTCCCTTGATCAAAATTTCCACAGTAAAGTAAACCAAAACTTTTGCAGACTTGATACTTTTTCCTTTATGAGTTTCTCTTATGAGTGGCGTCTTAATAATTACTATTCGGGTTTGTATTATCGGTGCCTGTTTTGTGTGACTTACATATAACACAAAAATGTCTGTAGTTTCATTCCTACAGCGAGTGTATGCCGCGATGAGATTCCTTTCATTGTCTCTAAGCCGCAAAAATTGGAATTTAAAAATGTTTGAATCCAAAAATACGTAAAGACCGCCCGCTAAGAAGGCTTGGAAGCAAGCTTGGAGGTTAATATCACCTTCTTTTTCTTCTTGGAAGATTCGATCAAATCTCTGCAAGTAAATAAAAAAAGAGAGGAGAAAAACCTATTCAGTACATCACTTGCACTATCTTCTGACATCAAACTAAACAGTGGTTGCAAGTACCGCCTAATAAAGAATAATATAATGTTATATTAGTACAGTTGAACCTCTCTAATACGGACACTGAAGGGACAGAGCAGAAGTGTCCGTACTAGAGAGGTGTCCGTATTATAGAGGTCACCACGATGACGTCACTTTTAGGACCACTGACAGTTTTAGGTGTTCAGTGACTAAAAACAGCCCAACACTCGCTCGTCTAAAGTTATTAGAGCGGTTTTCAATTGAGTGTCAAAAGTAATTTCGCGACTGCTTAGGTTTTGCATTTCTACGCTCTGTGATTGGCTAAAAAATCTCACGCCACTTTATTATCCAATCAGGAGTAATCTTAATCTAAATCCGGAATCCGATCTGGAATTGATCCTATTTAATAATAAAGAAGTTCGAATTAACAGTCAAACCATCTTTTATCGGAGCTGGTTCAGTAGGAATATTATTCTTATTCACGATCTTTTGAAGGCGGATGGAAAAATTCTCCCTTACGCTGAGTTCATCCGAAAATATATACATACATGCAAGTTGTATCTGCAATACCTCAGACCCTCATTATTAAGGCAAGGATAAAATGTCGAGATAAAACTATTCTTCTTTCAGAAAACGAGTTTCAGGTGTCTCGGGATACTACCATAAATTTACTTAAATTGAAAAACAGGGATTACTACTGGCTTCTGATAAATAAGGACAAGCAAGTATTTAAGGCAAGCATAAAGTGGGAGAGAGATTTACAGCCAGACATGGTGCGGATTGACTCTTTTTTTAGTCATGTACAATATATTTCTAGAGAAAACAAGCTGAGAGAATTTTACTTCAAACTTTTGCACAGAATAGTAGTAACAAAAAGAGAACTGCATTTATTTGGTATTAAAAATGAAATGCTTGGCATTTACTGTCAAGAAAATGATTCCATTATTCACACTTTTTCTAATTGTCACTGGTCCAAGGAGTTTTTCTTGGAAGTCATTAAGTGGTTTAACAAAGAAAATGGCACCTCTTTCTCCTTATCCCCAACGGAAATTCCAATAACCAAGAGAACATAAATTGTACTCTCCTCTTTGCTAAATATTACCTCTATACCCAAAAACTAACACAGAAAAACCTATCTTTAGAAGAATTTGTAGTTAAATTAAACTGTCGATTTCATCTAGAAAGGATAGATGAGAGGGCCCAACAGGAAAATGGGACACCTTATTGAGACTTATATAACGGAGTAACTGGTTAGCTTTCAGTTACAGTAAGGGGTAGCAGTTTATATAGTTAAATTTAGGACTAAGCAACCCGAGAAGCTACAATGCAGGTCATTAGTGTTGGGACACTTACCAAAAAACTAGTCAAATAATCGCCCCCCCCCCCCCCCCTCCACCCCCCTTGCAATGTTGAGATTTAATGCTCGAACGGACATTTACGCAGAAAAAATATTCACCTACTTTGGTCAACATTGGTTTGGGAGAGGAAGGGGGGAGGGGATACGCTCAAATTGTGACCCCAAAGATAACTGTAGTAGTATTACATTATCATTTGTTAAGTTTTCACGGGTGTCCCAGCTACTTTTGACCTCCATTGTCCGAAACCGATTTTTGAAAGAAACAGGTTTGTCGCTTGAAAAAAAAAAGCCTTTAGCAGCATGAATAGACAGCCGGTGGTGGTAGTAGGTGCGGAAAGTGATAAATGAACGTTATGACTTTAGTTTCGGGTCATATAAAGCACAATTTTTGGGTGTTTTTAAATTCAAAATACAAGGATCGCATTCCGTTAACTTTGTATAGTTTGTTTTTGGGAAATAAGAAGCGCAAATATGAAACCGTTCGTATTACTGATATAAAAAAAAACTGTCTGTATGATGAAAGAAGTGTATTTTTGCACTGGCAGTACCTTTTGAAAGAAAAATACACCTTAATGTTGCTAAAAATACGCGTTTTTATTAGAACCGGAAGTGCCGTGTCAACAATACTTACATTACTCACCACATTACTCACCACATTACTCACACCAATTTTCAAGCCTAACAACGGAAAATACGCGCGTTTACTGAATTTTTCTATAGCAATATATGAGAAATAGTTTATTCAATGTAGTTACATTTAAATTTCTCGAAAAGTTGTGGAATTTTCTTATTTTATCAACATTACTCACTGATAACCAAGAAGAAAAGTATTTGATTTGTTGTTTACTTTAACGCTAATATGCCGAGTATTGTGGAAAATCGAATAAAACGTGAACTACTGATACAGACTACCTCAGTAAACAATTCTTCTAACAAGGTTGAAACATTTGAACTACTTTCGTTAGCAATCTTTCGGTGCTACAGCGAGAAAAAGCAAAAAATGTTGGTGAGTATTGTTGCCGAGTAGAGTTGTCATTACTCATTAATGATGACGCATCACGTGCGTGACTTTAACTCCGGTTTCAAATATCATGTAAGCTAAAATATTTCATTCTGGTTCAAAGAAAACAAAACTCTTTCAATGGAAGCGTGAATTTACACTCATAGAGACATCAAATAGTGCGTCGAAAAACTAAAGAACGATGGCATTTTATCAAACCAAGACCTGGTCCGTCGCAATATGAGTTACATATAACTTACCCACCCCTCCCCCCAATTTTTTGTTATGTCACACATTTCATTCTAATGCCAAACACCCTCATACACAGTTAACCTATTACAGCTGCACTACACACACAATATTTGGTTAGTTTCTAGCATAAATGAGCAATTTCAACAGACAGACACATTCAGACAATGTCCGAAACCGATTTTTGAAAGAAACAGGTTTGTCGCTTGAAAAAAAAAAGCCTTTAGCAGCATGAATAGAGAGCCGGTGGTGGTAGTAGGTGCGGAAAGTGATAAATGAACGTTATGACTTTAGTTTCGGGTCATATAAAGCACAATTTTTGGGTGTTTTTAAATTCAAAATACAAGGATCGCATTCCGTTAACTTTGTATAGTTTGTTTTTGGGAAATAAGAAGCGCAAATATGAAACCGTTCGTATTACTGATATAAAAAAAACTGTCTGTATGATGAAAGAAGTGTATTTTTGCACTGGCAGTACCTTTTGAAAGAAAAATACACCTTAATGTTGCTAAAAATACGCGTTTTTATTAGAACCGGAAGTGCCGTGTCAACAATACTTACATTACTCACCACATTACTCACCACATTACTCACACCAATTTTCAAGCCTAACAACGGAAAATACGCACGTTTACTGAATTTTTCTATAGCAATATATGAGAAATAGTTTATTCAATGTAGTTACATTTAAATTTCTCGAAAAGTTGTGGAATTTTCTTATTTTATCAACATTACTCACTGATAACCAAGAAGAAAAGTATTTGATTTGTTGTTTACTTTAACGCTAATATGCCGAGTATTGTGGAAAATCGAATAAAACGTGAACTACTGATACAGACTACCTCAGTAAACAATTCTTCTAACAAGGTTGAAACATTTGAACTACTTTCGTTAGCAATCTTTCGGTGCTACAGCGAGAAAAAGCAAAAAATGTTGGTGAGTATTGTTGCTGAGTAGTGTTGTCATTACTCATTAATGATGACGCATCACGTGCGTGACTTTAACTCCCGTTTCAAATATCATGTAAGCTAAAATATTTCATTCTGGTTCAAAGAAAACAAAACTCTTTCAATGGAAGCGTGAATTTACACTCATAGAGACATCAAATAGTGCGTCGAAAAACTAAAGAACGATGGCATTTTATCAAACCAAGACCTGGTCCGTCGCAATATGAGTTACATATAACTTACCCACCCCTCCCCCCAATTTTTTGTTATGTCACACATTTCATTCTAATGCCAAACACCCTCATACACAGTTAACCTATTACAGCTGCACTACACACACAATATTTGGTTAGTTTCTAGCATAAATGAGCAATTTCAACAGACAGACACATTCAGACAATGCAGGTCATTAGTGTTGGGACACTTACCAAAAAACTAGTCAAATAATCGCCCCCCCCCCCTCCACCCCCCTTGCAATGTTGAGATTTAATGCTCGAACGGACATTTACGCAGAAAAAATATTCACCTACTTTGGTCCACATTGGTTTGGGGGAGGAAGGGGGGAGGGGATACGCTCAAATTGTGACCCCAAAGATAACTGTAGTAGTATTACATTATCATTTGTTAAGTTTTCACGGGTGTCCCAGCTACTTTTGACCTCCATTGTAGGTGGTACAGTGGTATGGTAGGCTATGTAAGCCTAAGCCTAGCTAAGGTCACAGGTTCAATCCTGAGCGGGAATTTTATATTTTCTTTTTTACACTTACAAATTTATTGAAAATAAAATTCTAAGTGCCGACATTACGTTATATAAGTCTCAATAAGGAGTCTTAGGCCCTCTCATCTATCCCTTCAAGTGCTAAGTATTACATAAATTGAAACATACTGTTGAAAAATTGAAATCGCCAATGCCAACCCAGTCTCGGAATGTCTAATGTATTTTTGTAACATCTTGTCATGTATCTGTAGTGTATTCCTTTGTATTATAACCTTTTTTTGCATACTTAAATTAAATAAATAAATAAATAAATAAATAAATAAATAAATAAATAATAATGTCACTATGTAAACCTGTTACCACTACTTATGGCCTCAACTCCTTTCGTTACTTTGCATCTAAGACCTGGAACTCCCTACCTAATAATGTAAGATCTGAGCCTACTTTAACTGGTTTTAGAAGGCTCCTGAAAGTTATCTCTTTTCAGACATAACGGTATATTGACATTCTTCATGTAAATAGATGTAAATTAGATTTTTTCCCCTTTTTCATTTTTTTTATTCTTTTTATGTTCTCGAAGATATTAGCCTTTTTTAGGCTCCTCTTAATTTCGAGTATAAATAAAGTTCATGTATGTATGTAATAATAATAATAATAATAATAATAATAATAATAATAATAATAATAATAATTTTACGATTGATTGAAGGGCAACTTAAAGGGTATAGGAGTAGACACATCAATTACCCTAATCCAGAAATCTGCATTGCTGGGATCAGCAAGGATACTAAGAAAAGTATTGGAAATGTAAAGGACAGGAAAGAGAAACATTTTGGTGTTCCTTGGCAACTTGTTGTTACTCGGCACCATTACTTTACCAGCTGCTATAAGAACTTAGCTTTGCTGAGTAGTATACCAATAAAATAATAATAATAATAATAATAATAATAATAATAATGATGATGATGATGAGAATAATAATAATAATAATAATAATAACCTTTTTTGCATCGCAATGCTGCATGTAAAAAAGCAATATAAAGTATAATTCTGAAAACGTCTTTCGATATTTGTTTGTAACCACAAACAGGAAATTATATTACGTACACAAACTATCATCACCGGATCACCGAAATGTTTGCAATAAAGAGGTCATATTTCATTTATTTCCCGTGTCTGTCACCAATATCATGATTTTATCTAAAGCTTTAAAATAATCTGTAACTCTACAGATCAGCTTCTGTATTGTTATATTGTCTAACCTTTATTATTTTCAATTACATTACTTTTCCCTGCCTCGAATAGTGTTTTTGCTAATTTGCAGGGCAACTGTATTTAAGTTTATATGTCTAATAAATTTTTGTTTGTTGTTGTTGTTTGTTGTTGTCAAGTTTACTGAATTTGCTCTCTGGGGCCGAGATTTAGTGTCCGTTGTCCATATTAGAGAGGGTCCGTGGAGGTTCGACTGCATATCGAATAGAGCGTATGCACATGACGTCACGGCGGCCATATTGGTGTACCAAAACAATAGAACGGCGGCCATGTTGGTGTACCAAAACAATCCTGTGGGATTTGAACGCTTTTCTTATGTTAACACTTTCTTTTGTTCCAATAAATTTGCATAGCTGCTTGCCACGTGAGTGCATACGCTCTATAGATAGTGAATGCTGCAGCAAATAAGATAAATAAAAGAAAATTTATTTAACACGTTAGCACGGTGTGACGTTTGTCTCATATTGCACGTTAAAAAAAGATGGCGCGTATTCGATTCAACAAAGTTTGACACGCAAAATGCACACACTAGTAAGCGAAATGACACTTTAGCCGTGTAAAATGCACACTAAAATATGGCACAAGCTATTCAAGCTCTTTTTTGAACTTAAATCCCAGCCACTGTAGAGCTCTCGCTTTTCTCGCTTATCGCCAAAACGAAATAAACGTTGTAAACTTCACCTTTAAATCTTTTGTTTCAATAGTTTTTTTAAAACAAAACTCAATCGCACATGCCAGTGTAGATTCTCGTATTACGAACAAAAATAAAGTCCTCGATATTTCTGCCGACAGAACTGAAAAATACCCGGCATAGTAAATCGAACCCAATTGAACTCAATTTCAATCGAACGCAATCGAACTCAATCGAACTCAATTCATGGATTGAGTTCGATTGAGTTCGGCAATCGAACGAAATCGAACTCACCGAAAAGGAAAAAAAATCAATCGAACCCAATCGAACGTTCGATTTTCGAGCTCGTGATTTGTGTAAAACAGGCGTTGAAAATCCATAACCAGATCTTGGAAGCTCGAGTTACTTCAGCCCGGAGTGTAGCGCACGTGTTTTTCGTAAACGAAGAAATTCCGCAAAAAATGGCTTCAGATGCGCTGTGGATTGTAAGCTTCAAATGCGTAGTAAAAGGCTACCAGGAATACCGCTTTGACGTCAATGATGACGAAGTTTTCAAGGTTTTAAAGAAAATAGGCGAGAAAGGCCGTGCATTCCGAATTGCAAACGAGCGCGGACAATTATGTCACCTCCATCCATCTACTGTATGCCGTTGTGTGTGTCGCGGTTAGTAATTTGCTTGTATTTTTGCATCAAAGTAACCCTTCGAGTTGTCTTGCCGCAGTTGTAAGTTTGCTAAAAAAGGAAAGGGTACAACAATTTCGGAATATGCCCGCGGGAGTAATGATAGCTTTGCTCTGTTCTGTTCTGTTCTGTTCTGTTCTCTTAACTGCCGTGGACAGTTTATAAATGGGGCTTCTGTTATTGAATAAATTGTAAAAAAGCACAAGAAAAACCTGCTTTGATGGGCTTGCTTTGTATAGGTTTACCAGAGCCAATCGAACGCAATCCATTTAATTGTGTTCGATTGAGTTCGGTTTCCGAACTCTGTCAACAACAACAACAACAACAACAACAATTTATTTAAAAATAATAATAAAACAAATTATATTAGCAACCTGCAAATAACTAAGGTTAATCGTGGCGGGTTGCTACACACTAAACAATTACAGGAGCTCACTATAAAATAATTGACAGATAACAATAAATACGAAAATAAGGAATGGATAATTTATGATAACAACAACAAATAAATCAATCAATAATAGAAATAAAAATAAATATGAAAAATATATATATATATACAAATTAAGGAGAAGGGGTAATAAAATGCAGTTTAAAGTCAATTAAGTGTTTTATAATTACGAAGATTGGTACAAAGAAATTCGACATCAACATAGATATCCTCACTCTCCAAAACCTCCATTAGTAATCTGTTTAATTTGGACTTAAAGCATGTTTTACTTTGGTTACGTAAATTGATAGGTATATTATTCCAAATTCTAGTTCCAGTTTTAGAAAAGGAGTGTAATTGTTGGTTAATTCTAGAATTTTTGACGTAAAAGTTGCCAGCGGCTAAGAATCTGGTGTCGTGAGTGTGAATCTGGTCTGATCGAATAAAAAGGTCAGAAATATTAGATGGAACAGAATGGTTTGCAACATCATGCATTAGTACAGAAATCGATTTAAAGTAGAGCATGTTCAGTGGCAGAATATTAGAGGAAATAAATAAAGGAATAGCATGTGCTCGATTATTTGAGAAATGCATTAAGCGGAGGGCTCGTTTTTGTAAAAGGAGAATTTTGTTCAATTGTGAATGAGCAGCTGAACAATCAGATGGATTGAGTTCGATTGAGTTCGATTGAGTTCGATTTGTTCGATTGAATTCGATTTGTTCGGAAATCGAACTCACTGAAAGTCCGGTGTTCGATTTCGTTCGATTGCCGAACTCAATCGAACTCAATTCACGGATTGAGTTCGATTGAGTTCGATTTCCGAACGTTCGATTTACTATGCCGGGAAAATAACACGGCCGTTACTAAAAGCACTTTGATTTGCGTAACGAAAGTGATTCACAAAAAGAATTTCCCTGTTATTTCGTGTCGACGGCTGTTAGTGTGATTCTCGCTTCGATCTTTCATTCAGGCAATCACAAGCTATTGTTATTGCGCATGGAATTCTGGTGAAAATAGGAGCCAAAGCACGAAATCTGGTTAAAAATGGGGAGCCAAAGCACGGAATTCAGGTTAAAAATGGGAGCTAATGCTCAAATCGAGAATTTTCCAAGGTTTTCACTGTATTTTCTTTTATGTTGCTGCTCCCGTTCGCAACGCTCACTCTGCAGCAACAACTTTCCCTCGGATCAATCAGATCAGAGCGGGGGGTCCACTCAGTTTTCAGGGAGTCTATCTTTTGGTCGAGGGTCGAGGATCGAGGGTACCGTGTCGAGGGTCGAGGGTCCATGTCGAGGGTCGAGGGTACCAAGTCGAGGGTCAATGTTTTTAATACTTTTTATTCAAAGTTAGTTTCCTCCCTTGGCTTACTCACGTCTGTTAGGAGCACATTTTTTTTTAACACATTTTCAAACAATGTATCTTTGTACAAATGTATGACTCGAACAAGCTGGTACTTCAATAGAACTTGTCTTATAATAAAATATCTGCATTAATATTTTTTTGTTGCAGTGCGCGTTATTTTGCCCTTAGCCAGTACAACAGGCGTGGGCGAAGGGCTGGGCATTTATTTCTGAGATGCGCGACTCAGAAAATACGCATGGTTTTTTTTTGCCCGCTCGCAGAACTTCTTGACGTTGAAGAATATTCAAACAATATTGGAAAGATATCCGGAAATTATTAGGAAAATATCTTATAATGTTCAAACATCTTCTGCTACATATTTGCGTCATCTTCGTCGCGTGATCGTCGTAA
Organism: Cladopsammia gracilis; assembly: GCA_022457155.1. Taxonomy (NCBI): domain Eukaryota; kingdom Metazoa; phylum Cnidaria; class Anthozoa; order Scleractinia; family Dendrophylliidae; genus Cladopsammia; species Cladopsammia gracilis. The sequence goes on along the minus strand of JAJGOT010000537.1, from coordinate 528,945 downwards.
GTCCCCGCGCGTCTTCTTGGTATGGAATGCGTCTTCTCGGTATGAAATGGTAAGCAGTCCATCTGATCGGTTAGAAACTACCGTAAATAACCCCCTCCTCATTCAAGCCCCCCCCCCCAAAAAAAACAAATAAAATAAAATAAAATAAAAACACACACACTCCCCTTTTCCTTCACAACGAGAACAATGAACTTTAATAATATTGTTTTAGTCCATGAGCCAAATCTTGAAATGTTGCTAAAAATTCAGCTTCGTAGCACCCCCGTGCGGACCAAGTGTATTTGGTATCAAATTAAAGCTTATGATCCATAATTTTCGAATTCACTTGTTACCAGCTTAGTAACTGATGCATAAGGGAGATATAGTGGTGTTTTCATGGGGGGGTGGGTTGGGAGATTTTTTGTCTCATGGACACCCTAGCTATTTCAAACTACGATAACTTTGCAAATACCCATCCATTATGCATGAAACTTGACTATGTTGTTTATCAAGAGGTCATCTACTAACATCCGCATTTTTGTTTACTGCACATGTTGCCATGGCAACTGTTACTATGGAAACGCATACGAAATGAGAAAATCATCATTTTCTCAATGTTTCTGCTTCATTTTAAAGGTGAATTATCACAAAACACCTTATACAGAGGTTTTAAAACACGTTTTACCAGAGCCAAGGTGTTTTCGTTGTTAAATGATGCCTTTAGAAAGCTCCATTTCATTTTTTGGGGGGAGGGAGGGGAGGTCCCGTTGTTCCCTGTCAAGACGTAATCGGAAATGCAAGGTTTATGGCCATACATTGACCACTTTATTAGGAACACTTTTGAAATCTAGCTGGCAAGAAGACCTGTTCCGATTGTGTCTATCACCTACCGTCATCTTGAGTTCTTGTTTATGTGTTTTCATGGCAACGACTGCCAGGCCAGGATAACAGATCAAGAACATGGATAACAAAAATTTTCTCAAAGTCAATACAATGCAAAATTCCTCAATGCCGTTTTCACAAGCATAGTATTGCTACTGAAAAAAAAATATTTTAAAAAATTTATTTTAAAATAAAGAAATATATATGTTGTAGGTTAAAATTATTTTAGGTTAAAAATTATTTAAAGTAGGTTAATTTTTATTTTCCTTTGTCCCAGATTCATTAACATAATCTCAGACAAAGGAAAATAAAAATTAACCTAGTTTGAAATAATTTTAACCTAAAATCATTTTAACCTACAACATATATATTGATAAACCGCGTATAAGTTCAGAGTTGTAAAGTCAGATCCGGGAGGACAATCAGTTAAAAGTCAGTAAAAAGTAACAAGAAATGAAATATGTAACGCTGACTTAGGAAATATTTCATAATACGTCGTAAATCATCCCAACTGAACAATTTTTATTTCTCACATGTTTTATTCTGTGCATCTGGGAAAAAGAAAAACGTAAATCAATATGGATCATTTTCAGTGTATATCTCAGTTGATAATAATATTTCCGTTCCGATATATTTAGATATTGTCCGGATGTATTCAGATATATAAAAAATCACGACCATTTTCTACTTAAAACAGCTTAAATTAAGTACAGTTCATGCCCATTTTAGGCTGTTTTGACACTTCTCTACCCAAAATGCATTTCAAGTTTAAATAGTCCCACAATACACTTCGGTATTATTGGAAGCTGAGTCAGCCATCTTGAAAACTGAATGTCTGGCTAAAAGGTAAGAAATTCCTTTTTTTACTCTACAAAATGTTACAGAAGTGCATGTTATGTTATTGCTGAATTGCTTTACAACAAGATGACTTGTTTATACGTGAATAATCTATTAAACTTGCTTTTTGTGATGAAATCATACCTAAAAATTCTGTAAGTACATCGTCGAGTTTTAGTGAATTTTTCTTCAATGTTTCGTGAATGAAATATAATTACGATTGATTTCTGCAAATTCTTCAAACAAAAAACCAAGGTTTTTAACTTTTTAATCAGTAGCACATGCATTTACATCGCTTTAAGGTTTTGTTTTAATGTTCATATGCATAGTTCCACTCTTATGTAAACAGTTTTATGGTGTTTTTCAGATTCAAACATGTAGAAACTCTGCTTCATAACCCCGAGATGAGATGACAGAAATTAATCCGAACTCAAGGAAACGTAAATTACCCTGTACTACTCCAAACTGGAATAAGTGCATCTGCCACGTAGAATAATTATGTCACGGGACCGTTAATCTCGTTTTCTGAAAAAAGCTGGAATACATTTGAGAGGTGTGCAAAACGGCGAAAAGATGCTATATGGGCTCAATTGGAGGGTTACTGGCAAGTTGGGCCGAGTAGGGGACACTATCATCGGAAATGCTATCAGGTTTACACTGACAAATCGAAAATTGCGAGAGCGGAGAAACTACAACAAAATGTCACGGAAAATGGAGATGACCATGATCAGGCTTCTACTGCTGAACCTCCAAACAAACGAATCTCAAGATCCCAGTTTGAACTGTTCGATATTGCAAAATGTGCTATTTGTCAAAAGGAAAAGATGAAGAAAGGTACGAGATCCAGAGAACCGCTGACGTTGAATATGACCGAGTGCGGAAGTGTTTCACTGATGAATGCTGCTCAGATTAGGGACGACAAACGTCTTTTGAAAGAGATTCGTGATCAAGACACCATTGCTCTCGAGATCAAGTACCATAAGTCCTGTTATAGAGATTACGTTCGCCCAAATAGCCTTGAGAACTTTGAGGAACAGAATTGTCAAGAGGAGGACTTAACTACCGGTAGCTACAACAGAGCGTTTGTCAAGGTCAAGGAGTTGGTGAGACTGAAAGTTATAGAAGAGTCACAGGCCATTACGATGTCGAAACTGTTAGAACAGTACGTTAATTACTTGAAGGAAGAGGCAATCGATGCTCCCAACTACAGATCTTCTAAATTGAAAAGTCGCCTGAGGAAATGCTTTGGAGACAGTTTGTCGTTTCGACTGCCCCTTGACAAAACACAATCAGAAATTGTCTATAATGCGCACATAACAACTGGCGAAGTCGTAGAAACCATTATGAACAGTAGTGAACACAAATATGACGACACAGACAGAGTAGAAATAGAAGCTGGATCAGATGAGAAGGATGATGAAAAATTTCGTCAGGTTTATCATGCAGCAAAAGTGATTCGCACTCTTATCACTGGCATGAAAGCAGAAATGCCTTGGCCACCAACGACAGGAGATTTAGATTGTGACAGTGCCATAGTGCCAGACCTATTGTACAATATGTTAGCCTGGATTTGTTCCTCTGATGCTGAGTACAGTGACACTAGAGTCTCTGATGTTACTCCTGATGTTCATCGGGTTGTCCTTTCTCTAGCTCAAGATCTCATACATTCAGTTAGTCGCGGTCGAATTAAAACACCTAAGCACGTCACCCTACCCTTGACGGTAAAGAGCCTTACAGGAAATTCTGAGTTAATTACTATGCTGAACAGGTTTGGCCATGGTCTCTCCTACTCCCAAATAGAAGAACTAGAGACAGCGCTGGCAGAGAGAGAACTCGAGAAGCAGCAAGATGGTATCCTAGTGCCTAGTACATGTAGCATCGGAGTTCCCGGTGTGTTTTGTTGGGACAACAATGATCTGCTTGAGGAAACCTTGTCAGGTATACCATGAATTCATAATCATCTCATTATTTTCTGTATTGTCTTCAGGATTTTTATACATAGGTTTATCTAGTACTCAGGTATCATGCGTTTCATTCTCTCTCCAGGCAAAGGAACGACACACTGTACGAATGGCATCGTAATCCAGCGGAAGCCCCTCACCTGCGCCCTTCCTCCAAACATGGCGGCTGACAAGTCTCGACCAGCAAAGAGCCGTTCACTGACTTGCATCCCGACAGATGTCCTTCCGTATCACTCTGGTACTCGACAAGGACCGCACCCATTAAATATCTGTATCCGTGATGTCATAGAGATCACTCCTGAGACAACAGCGTATGCAAAAGCGATCGACTTTGGATGGATGTTATGTAGGCAGCCGATTCGAGACACCCTCTTTACATTTGATGTTGGTCAAAGGCAGGTAATACCGGCCTGGACAGGCTTTAATATAAAGTTCCAGCAAGATATCCCACGGGAAAGCATAGTTGGCTATTGCCAAGTAATTGAAGCCAGTCCAACAGAGATACCCACGGTGTATACTGTTCTTCAGAGATCCTTGCAAATGGCCAATCAGTTAGGGCAACAAGAAGCTATCGTGGTGTTCGACCAGACAATATACGCCAAAGCCCTTGAAGTCATCTGGCAAAACCAGAGACAATTCGATCGCTTGGTACTAAGGATGGGTACGTTCCACACCATTTGTGTGTTCATGGCGGCGATTGGGAAGCGGTTTGGAGATGCTGGTCTGGGTGACATTCTGACGGAGAGCGGTGTTGTTGGCTCTGGGTCTGTTGCCGGTGTTCTCGAAGGTCGCCACTACAATCGAGCTTTGCGTACACACAAGGTAAGTTCAATAGCGAATGAGCATTATTTGTTATTGTAAAAACCAAATATAAAATTCAAAAGTGTCTCTGATGGAAACGCAATTTTTAAAAATGTTAGTAACAACCCGCACAATAAACCTCTCAACCTACATTCTCCATCTCTATTTCAGATCGTGTTTGAAGCGCTGCAGAGACTCCAGTGGAAGAATTTCAAGTCCTGGCTTGTGGGCCGCGGTCACCAATCCAGTTGCATCACACTCGCGATTGCCATAGAAGACATCAGAAAAGACTTCTCTGCAGATAAATTCAACAAGCTCCTGAGCATGGCCGACTTCGTAAAGATCTTTGATCTGTATGAAAAGTTCAGCAGAGAAGACAACGGTCCTATGAAGGCGTTCTGGAGTTCGTACATAGATATGGTGTCCTTACTGATGTCCCTTATCAGAGCAACAAGAGAAGGCAACTGGCCTTTACATCTGGAGTGCGTCAAACAAATGCTCCCATGGTACTTCGCCTATGACCATATTAATTATGCACGTTACCTGCCTGTTTATCTGATCCACATGATGATGTTACCTGAGACCCACCCTCAAGCTCAGATGATGCTAGAGAATGGTGACTTTGGCGTACAGAGAACGACGATGCACGGTTTTTCCCAGCTGCCTGTTGATCAGACCATCGAACAGACACTCAACAGAAGTACAAAAACAAAAGGAGGAATCGTTGGGTTCAGTCTGAGAAAGAGTGCTGTGCAGCGTTGGCTTTTAACAGCGCATTCCCGCGCTGCGTTCGTTGACAAGTGCCGAATGATGACAGGCAATACTAAGCAAGAAGAAAATCGTCTTCACAAGGAAACTGGATGCACCCGGATGAGACGAGACGAAGAAGATGTTAAGAAGGTGATGGAAGTGGTCAGTAACTGGAATGACCCATTCGAAGAATCTGAAGAGCTTGTCAGCATCAGCTCCGGTTGTGTAGCAAGCGACAACATCAAGCAGGATTTACTCACAGCCAAACAGAAAGGAATAGATGCTCTAACTAAATTTGTAGAGGAGAGATTGCTGTCAAGCTCTACCGGATTTTATGACACTCTTTCTAAATTGAAGCTGGGAACTTTTAGTGATGTACAGAAGAAGACGTCTTTGACAAAGGAAGGAAAGACCGTTATCTTGAGAGCGGACCGTAATCTATTTGCACGATTACTAGTGATTGGTCAGAGTCGGAAGATGGATCTGCGTGAGTTACTAGTGCACGAGCTTGGTCCTTTACCCTGGTCGTTGGCTTTGTTTGATGGATCCCTTGCAAAAACGAATAAAGCAGCTCTTCCTAAGCTTATTGAGGATGGCGTAGAATGTCTACAGCACCTGCCGGAACGAACAACAACAGTCATCATCGATGCTATGGCCATGCTACAAACGCTCAGCAAGATCCCAGACAGATTCGCTGACCTGGCAGAGATGGTACTAAACAGAATCCTGATGAGTGCAGGAGAGGCTACAAGAATCGATTTTGTAGGAGATCAGTATCCCAAAGTCTCGATAAAGAACATTGAGAGGGAGAAGAGAAGTAGTGGCGGCCATATGACAGTTACCATCACAAGCCCGCAACAGCTTTGTCCGCGGCAATGGAGAAAATTCATGTCGACTGGAGCCAGTAAGGAAGGTCTTATGGACTTTCTTGTCAATGAATGGTCAACCAATCAAGCCTTTGCTCTGAAGATTGGGAACCGAACAGTCTACATCACCCACGGAAACCGTTGTACCAGGCTCGATGTTTCGGATGGTAGAGTAGTAGCAACTGAGGCATTGGAATTGTACAGCACTCAAGAGGAGGCAGACACCAGAATGTTCTTACATGCTTTCCATGCTTCTTCCAATGGGCATCAAGGAGTCGCAATAATCTCCTCTGACACAGACGTTGAAGTGTTGGCATGCCACCATCAAGCCGCCATTCCTGCTGAAATAACTCTAGTCAGTGGCACAAGAAGTAGGTCGAGGCTCGTCAGTATTCCTCGTCTGTGTGACAAGCTGGGTCCCCACATGTGCCAGGTTCTCCCGAGCCTACATGCCCTGACGGGATGTGACTCCATCAGTGCATTTGCTGGAAAAGGGAAAAAGAAGGCCCTGGAAATCGTTAAGAATGATGAAGTCATTAGAAACAGTGTAGAAGTCCTTGGTGAGAGTGTTCCTTTGAGCGAGGCTCAAATGGTTCAGCTGGAAGAGGCCGTTTGTAGGCTTTATAATGAACGCCAATGTACCCGCGTGAATGAGCTGAGGTACAGGATGTTCTGCAAAGGCAAGAATGTGCAGTCCCATCAGCTTCCTCCAACAAGTGCCGCCTTGAAGCAGCATCTCAAGCGAGTAAATTATCAAGCCCATATTTGGAGGCGTGCTCTACATCCACAGACAGACGTAGGTCCTGAAAACCAAGGCTGGCAGCTAAGGGATGGTCGCCTGGAGATTGTCTGGACAAATCTGGCACCAGCTCCAGAGGCCGTGATGGAGCTAGTCTGCTGTGGATGCAAAGGCGCTTGCCAAACCAGACGCTGTTCATGTGTAAGAAACAGTCTTCCCTGCACTGACGCCTGCACATGCACTGATCAATGTGTAAACAGTGCTACTGGCCAAGGAGATGATGGCGATGATGACGATGAGGACGATGATGCCGAGGATGAGGAGGAACTGTAAATGTGTTTCAGAAAGAACCTGTTTCAAGCAGTGCATTGTAACAAGATGAAAGTCGTGTATTCTGTAAATAGCTCGTGCATATTCCTGTGCACTACAATAAGCTAGGTATTTCTACAAACTTTTGTGATAAATTAATTTTCTAGGGAGAATTCTTTACCCTCCCTCGCCCTGCTGCAGACTCCAGATCTATATTGTGCACTTCACTGTTTCACTTTGTGAAGTAGTTCATACCAGGAAGTGTAGAGCGCGAGTAAAACATGAAAATAAATAAGTAGTAAAACGAATATCGGATGTTACCTGATATTGACTTTAATATTACAGGTTATCTTGGTCTAATGTTCTTGATCTGTTATCCTGGCAGTCGTTGCCATGGAAACACATAAACAAAAACTCAAGATGACAGTAGGTGATAGACACAATCGGAACAGGTCTTCTTGCCATCTAGATTTCAAAAGTGTTCCTAATAAAGTGGTCAATGTATGGCCATAAACCTCGCATTTCCGATTATGTCTTAACAGGCAACAACGGGACCTCCCGCTCCCTACCCCCCCCCCCCCAAATGAAATGGAGCTTTGTAAAGGTATCATTTAACAACGAAAACACCTTCGCTCTAGTAAAATGTGTTTTAAAACCTCTGTATAAGGTGTTTTGTGATAATTCACCTTTAAAATGAAGCAGAAACATTGAGAAAATGATGATTTTTCTAATTTCGTATGCGTTTCCATAGTAACAGTTGCCATGGCAACATGTGCAGTAAACAAAAATGCGAATGTTAGTAGATGACCTCTTGATAAACAACATAGTCAAGTTTCATGCATAATGGATGGGTATTTGCAAAGTTATCGTAGTTTGAAATAGCTAGGGTGTCCATGAGACAAAAAATCTCCCAACCCATCCCCCCATGAAAACACCACTATATCTCCCTTATGCATCAGTTACTAAGCTGGTAACAAGTGAATTCGTAACATATGGACCATAAGCTTTAATTTGATACCAAATACTCTTGGTCCGGAGGGGGGTGCTACGAAACTGAATTTTTGGGTCCCTGGCTCATGGACTATTTCTTCTACTAAGAAGAGAATCGTAATAGTTACCTTACGTTACAAGAAAAAAAAGAATAAAAAGTATAAAAAACATTGACCTTCGACTCGGTACCCTCGACCCTCGACATGGACCCTCGACCCTCGACCCTCGACCCTCGACCAAAAGATAGACTCGTTTTCAGGAGACTCACAATTTCAATCATTGCAATCCAGCCACAAAGTATTAAGATGGGTGTATTAGGCTGTGTGGTCTCTAAAGAGGGTTACAAGCTTCTTTCTTTTCACCCTATTCTGGAAACAAGTATGAGCGTCTGTTAATTTATGGGTTAGACTGAGCCAGCCGTGTTCGGTGGCGATCTTTCTAGGTAAATAAAAGGAAATCAAGGCTTTCCTTTATTCCTTGCCCCTTTCAGCGCCCTAGTGTTGTTACCTCTTTCTTTTGGCTTTCTGTGAGTCGTACTTGGACACCGTCTTAATCGCCGATCGTGATGGAGGCTTGTGAGATAATTTCTTCTTGGATTTTCTGCAGAAAAAAAAGGCGACATCAGACATGTTTCCTGTGATTACAGTCAGTTTGATGCCAGAGTATCAGAAAGGAACAATATTCTATAATGTTCCCTGGATGGTTAAATATTTAACAGTTATTCACCGAAGTGGGGGGGGGGGGGGGGTAATAATGTTGGATATTTGCTGAGCTGGAAAGCGGCGAGGTAAATATCTATCACTCTTCCCCGACACTGAGCTGAGGTGAATAATTATTTGAGTATATACCAAACTAGTGGATAGCCAACCAAAAATCGTTACTTTATTTCAGACAAATGGTTAAACAACACTCGCGCGCGAAATCCACAACGCCTGGAGGTGAATAGCAAATACTACCCGGAGTTCAATAACCAATCTAAGCGCGCGACAAATTCTATCCCTGATTTGGTTTGGTACTAATTCGCCGATCGAATCGAACCTTCAACATCTCCCCCCCCCCCCCCCCCCCCGCCGACCCATTCGCCCCCGTACTTACGCCAGGCATTTACTACTTTTCGTGCCCGGGGAGTAGGGAATTTGACACGAAAGTAGGGGTGGGAAATTTGAGCCGGAAGTGTTGAGTCAGAAATACCATATATTTTCCAACCGAATACGCGTGGTCACCGTAGTTGAACATGGATGAGTCTAGGGGAAAAGGGGAAAAGATTCTGCTGGCTCGAGAAAAAGGGCTTTCTAAAGCTCGTTAGTATTTTTGAAGGTATGTATAAAAACTAGAGAGTTTTGAATCTATAAATAGTGAAATCAATAGACCGATATATTAAAATTCATACTTGGCTCCGAGGCTTGGGGGAATAAAACAAAAGAAATGAATAATTCAACACTGAACCTCAATGTGATTTCTTTTGTTTTATTCCGCCAAGCCTCGGAGCCAAGTATGAATTTTAATATATCGAAATTGGTCTATTGCAGGTCAACGTGTTGAAAGTGAAGGTCGCCGATCTCGCCTGTTAATTCATCAAATGTTGCTGCAGGCGCGAAGCTGGGGTTTCAGAAGGGGTGTTCGTATTTATCTGACGGTTTTGTAATGGAGGTGAATACAGCGAGCGCCGGAGGCGCGAGCCTCTAGGGGGATGTGGGGGCATGCCCCCGCCAGAAAGTTTTTAAATATAGAGGCACGAAAATGCTATTTTCAGCATTTTCCACGAGATATTTCGTCAAAAAATCAATCTCGATCAAGTGTAAAATGACAGGTATTTTTAGTTTTATTTTAGTTTTTTATTTTTATATTTTATTAGCTTGATACATATATCCTGGCCTAACTTAACTTAACTTAACCAGTCCCCCCGGTTACGTCGTCCCTGTACTGAAAGTAGCCTTAAGGTCAATACTTACTGAACACGTATCAGCTAATAAATGATAAATGCCACACTGAACACGTATAAGCTAAGTCCCCTGAAATTGTATTCCCTGCATTTCGTCTGTTAAGGAAATCGCATTTCCCGCATTTTGCGACCCCTTTTTTGTCAAATTCCAACTGTTTTTTAACTTCAATTTAATATCCACGACAGCATAATTCTTAAACATTCTTAAACAAGAAAGATCGATGCACTTTCCTATCTGTCAAGTTCTCGAATCTATTCATACACTTAGCTGGCAAACTGCATCATCCTCGTGTGAAGGCCTTCGAATAAATTCACTACCTCCTCTAGATTGACAGGCATATCGTATTTGATATGCATTAGAGCCAGCGAGGAGAGCCTACTCTCTCCCATGGTGCACCTCATGTAATTGTTCAACCTCCTCATTGTGCTTATCGAACTTTCGCATTCACAAGTGGTCACTGCCTCACTGGTAGGGTGGCAGCAATTTTCATGAGCACGTACAGGTTGGGGAAGTCGTAAGGATCACATGCTTTCAGTGACGAGGCACACGAATCATCGGCAATTTGCCCGTTCTGTACCATAATCTTCCACCTTCGAAATTCGGAGAAAAAGAGCTGGAGAGGCTAGGGCATCTTGATAAAGATCCACTAAATCAGCGAGCTGTGAGCAGTGACCTGGCTTTCTTGAATAACAGAGGGCACTAAACCAAGTACCTTAGAGGGTACAAAGAACTCGTTTATATTAACATTTCTTATAGTTTGACCGCCAGCACATAATTTAAATGCTGAGTAATCAGCGTTTCATTTTCAGTCCGCCATTATTGATCTTCAAAGGGGGTTCGTTCGAACTCCACGAACCGCCCCCACCAGCACTTGTCCAAACGATGTCTGTGATTCGCTAAGAAAGCAATAGATTTGTTCCGCTGGGATAGGGATCAGGGATAGGGGCATTGTTCAAGTGATATATCAATTGTATCGTTCGCCAAACACAGACATCGTTTGGACAGCTACGGGGTCGCCCCTCGAACCCCCCCTCCTACGCGCCTGGTCCGCAGAGCATGAAAAGCCATCGCCTTGTTGAATATGGATGAGTATAGGGGAAAAGGGGAAAAGGGGAAAAGATTCTGCTAGCTCGAGAAAAAGGGCTTTCTAAAGCTCGTTAGTATTTTTGAAGGTATGTATAAAAACTAGAGAGTATTAAATCTATAAATAGTTTGTAGATTTTATAGCTTGAAATAGTGAAATCAATTGCAGGTCAACGTGTTGAAAGTGAAGGTCGCCGATCTCGCCTGTTAATTCATCAAATAGTTGCTGTCCGCAGAGCATGAACAGCCATCGCCTGGCGAATGAAAAACCACTGTTAAATAAACAATCACCTTGCTCAAACTGCCACTTCGCTTTCAGTTGCTAAACGCATTTAGTGTATTGTTCAACCCCAACAGCGCTGCCAAAGGCTTATAGATACATACAATCCTGTTAAGATTCCAATATAAAAGTGACAATAAGAAAGCCAATAACAACATGATATCAATGCAAAATATATGTTGTGGTACAATTTTATCCTGGGTGCAAGTTGTATTTTCCTTTGTTGAAAACTCATTATCATACATTATCATACATTACCATACCCCAAAACAAAGGAAAATAAAATTTGCACCAAGGACAAAATTTCACCACAGCATATATTTTTCTTAGGGCCTGGTCGCACTACAGTCAAAAACAAAAATTAGCCCGTGCAAAAATCGAGGAAAACAAAAGAAACCGCTCCGGTGGGACACCCTTTTTATAGAATGTGTTTGTTTTGATGATGTCATTTTGCACGGGCTAATTTTTGTTTTAAACTGTAGTGCGACCAGGCCCTTATTCTCACTATTTTTAAATTTTTAAATTACTATTTTGGTTAAAGCCCTTTCACTTCCAAAAGTGCCAAACACCAAAATTCAAGAAAAATCCCAAACTTCATTTTGTAAAATATTGAAAAACAAATGGTACCATGCAAAAGTGCTGCTGAAGAGGTTTCATTTGATGATCACAACATAGGTGTGTAATGTAACCGCGCCTGTCATGGCAACACCTGTGTTTTTAAGCTGCTAAGTTTTCTCAATCTCTCTGCTTTCTATAAGTGCGTTGTGTTTTCCAAATCATATATTTGGCTCTCTTAAGCTCAAGTGAAGCGACTGTAACGATATTGTGCGTCGAACAGCGGTGATTTCATCTCACAAGCTGGGCCGTTGTATTCAGCAAGTCAATTTCCAACATGGCGGCCTCGGCACATTGCATTTACTCGGTTGGCCTCCTCAAATTACTAAGACCCTGTAGGCACCCTCGTATGGAATCAACACTCTACAAGACCCTGAAGTCTAATAATATCCTTAGACTTTCGAGAAGTGTTCGAGCTGGGACTTAAGTAAAACAACGAACCGTTGAGTTATTTCCTCGCCATATTGATGTCATTACAAGTTCTCAACGGGTTGTATCAATTAAGCATGGAGGGCATTTAGCGGAAAACAGGGACTAAGGTAACACCTCAGTTACCATCGTTTTTAGTCACTAATGCCTGCCATGTTACGAACAAAATTGACGAGCTGCATGGAGTCGTAGAAGTGAATAATGCTACTGTGGCCATTGTAATTGAATCCTGGCTGACTACCATCATCTGCATAATTCTATCCCAACCAAGCGCCTCAAGAATCTCGAATTTGAAGACAAACAGGTACTTTGGCTACTCCACACACCATCTCAGTTACGGCTGGACTGTATTTTCTTCCAGGAAAATCCATCGCGGAAGAGAAAGAATTGAATGACTATCACGGAGTGTTTAAATAATCTGCTGAAAGAAAGATCCTTAGCAGGTATTGTGATCACCGGGGACTTTAACCATCTAAACCCACATCAGCTGTGCCAAAGGCTCAGCCCGGCGTCGCAAGGTAGTTAAAGCTCCTACCTGCGGGAAGAACATTTTAGATCAAATTCTTACTAATATAAGTATGTTGTACAGTGATACTCTACATCTTCCACCGCTGGGCCGCTCTGATCATCAGTGCATTCTGTTTGCCCCGCTACTCCATCGACCACATCACAGATTAATATCAAGGGCTGTTGGGATAACATGCGAGCTATAGGGCTTAAACTTAATCTGGAAAGTTGGGGAGCTGTTTTCGATGCGTTTGATGTTGATGAAAAGGTTGAAACCTTCAACAGCATAGTAATAGATGCTCTTGACACCTGCGTTCCCATGAGGCACGTTCGCATGCATGCCAGTGACAAAGAATGGATGACGCCAAATATTGGGCAAGTGAACGCTATACTCAAACACACCAATCCCAGGAAAGCAATGGGTATGGATGGGTTGCCTGCATGGCTCCTTAAACGGTTTCACGAGGAATTAGCACCAGCTTGTTCACGATATTATCTGTGCCAGCATCCAGCAATGCAAATACCCTAGCGAGTACCCTACCCTAGCAGGCATGCACTAATCAGCACAGTACCGAAAGTCGACAACCCAGTGGATATAAGCAATGACTTCAGGCAGATCTCAGTGCTGCCTCAAGTTGCTAAGGTGTTAGAAAAGATCCCTCTAATGCTTAACTGGAAAGATCTTAGTGTTAACGCCTCCCAACACGCGTTCACAGAAAATAGATCTACAGTGTCTGCCCTTGTCAGTATTACACAAGACTGGTACAATGTCACTGAAGAAGATCTTCAGAGAGTGCAGAATAGATGCCTCGATATTACGGGACTCCCTTGGGACACTGTTGAGCTACTTAAAACTGGGCGTCAAAATTTAACAAACGTTTTTGAGACAAGGCAGCGGGACATGCCTATAATCCAAGGTCCTCTACCAATGAGTATGCGCACCTCAGACCGCCAATGTCGCGTACTGACAGACAAATCTTTTTTTATCGCTAGAGGTGCCAGGCTTAATTTTTAATTTTTTTATAGTGTTTTTTTCCCATTTTTTTGGGTAATATTTAGTAACTTTTATATACTTTTTAATTGTAACAAAACCGTAATTCTCTTTAGCCAAAGGCTTGTGAATAAAGTTATTATTATTATGTTTTTTTTGTTTCGCAGAACTTTCTTATAGACCGCTTTCATAATTACGTCACATACTACAACTACCAGCATTCCTTGCGCATAGTGTGGGAGTCTCGCGCGAACCTTTGCGCGAATGTTCGCGCGAAACACGAACACTGGCAAAATAAACATGGCGGCCACTTCCGATCCGAAAGTAAAAGTTGAAAATAAAAATTTAAAATTTAAAACCAAACCACCAACCGCTATGAATAAAAGAAAATGGAAGAAAGAGTAAGAGAAGAAAAGAAAAATATACTTGATCATACGACTTGAACGAGAAAGGGCGCGAAAAATGTTGCCTTTGTCGCTGTTCACCTCGGCAAAGCTGATCAAACACACGGCGAAACCGTTCGATCTGGAGAAAACGAACGAGCACATTTTTAATTTGTGAAAATGCCTTCTTATAAATGGCTTTGAAATATGGTATCAGATGCTTTATACATCCTCGAAATTGTTCGTAAACATTGTTTGAAGCGGATTGAAACCGAAAGATCTTACCATTACGGCTGTAGGAGCTAGTAACATGAGCAAGTTTGTAAGCTTATCTTTTCGCACTGCGGGCTGTTTAATATGTGCGAGTTTTGTCGAACCCAGTGGAGAAATTAATTATGAAATGGAACAGAGACTCTCTGTACAGCTCAAAAGCCATTGTTAATTGAGGAAAGAACAGCTTTTGTGTGGTCTAAAGATGCGGGTTCTTTATAGCATGGTCGATGTCAAAACAACAAGAAGAATTCAACGTTTAAAAAAACATGTTTTTTTTGGAAAGCTTGGTGCTATAAAAGTAGACTGAAAAGCCACATCGAATGCAGGTAACGATTTCTTTAACGTTTGTTTGTGTCCAAATGTATTAATTTTGTAAATGTAAAAGAACACAGCAAACTGATCCTTACGGCGGAGAAAAGATTGAGGCAAGAAAAATAAAGTAAAATAAAATATATATATTTTGTACCCGATATTTCGGTTTGAAACACAAACCTTCGACGGGGGCTAAAATAAAAATTACGTTACCGTGCCCGTGGGCAGAGATAGGAAAATCCGGACCGCGCTAAGAACCAATCAGATTGCAGGATTCGTTACCGTGCCCTCTTGGAAAAAATAAATATCTTTTATTTTACTTTATTTTTCTTGCCTCAATCTTTTCTCCGCCGTAAGGATCAGTTTGCCGTGTTATTTTACATTTATTCAAGTTTTTCTACTGATCCAGATCTTTGTCACAGATCCGGCACCTCTGATTGGTTTGTAGTTGTGGTTTCTGTTGTTCATTGTCTTAAAGGGAACCTCGGCTGCAAAACAGTTTTAGATCGAAAGTATTCGTAATGCTTATATTTAACTCAGGCTGTGGTTTTAAGTCGATATCTCCGTAACTGGTTACTGAATATGAAGTGTTCTTTTTTCAGTTTAAATTTCCCGCGGGCCGCCATGTTTTATTTATAGTAATTTATGACGTCATTGCATTGTCGAAGATGTCAATATGGAGTTTACAGAAGAAGATTTCGCGGTAGAACCGTACAATAATTCAGTCAAAAATGCATTAAAAGCATATATATATATTTATAAATTTACGTGATGTTGACTGAAACCGTCGTATTGAAAGCTCACGACAACGCAATGACGTCATGATTTCCCATCAAACTTTGCGAAAACAAACATAGCGGCGCTCGGGAAATTTGAAAGCAAAAAATGCAGAAACAAAATGCCCAGTATTCAAGAGTTAAAGGTTTGTAATCACCTTCAAAACCCGTAAACCAGTTTAACAATGACACGAACTAATAATCTAGAAGAAATATGTTTTCTAGCCGAGATTCCCTTTAACTTTAATTTTGTAAGACTGCATTGATGGTAGTTCTTTCAAATCGGACAGCTTTTCACTCTGTTCAGCCGCATACTTGTTCAGTTTGTTTTTCAATTCTGAATTGAACTCTACGATTCTCTGCCATTTTATAGCTGTATCTGGTGCATGCTCGTACCATTTGTCCGCCACTTTGATGTTGTACTCTTTACAGATATTCCAGTGGATGTAAGAGGCGGCCTTATCGTGTCTATATATGTACTTGGACTTTGCTAATTCAGGGCAGCCACTTGTAATGTGATCGATGGTTTCTTCGTAGCGGTTGCGAACTCTGCACATAGGGTTGACGTCTTGGTTCAAAATTCTGTGTTGATAAGATCTCGTCGCCAAGCTTTGATCTTGGGCTGCGACAAGCAGGCCTTCCGTTTCCGCCTTAAGCCCAGCACTCTTTAGCCATTTGTGAGTTAAGCTGCAATCTACATCTGCCTCTTTGACTCTAGTAGGGTACTTTCCATGTGATGATCTCTCTTCCCATTTTTGGGCAATCTTTGCTCGTGCTTGCTGCTTAGCATTGGTCTTAGCTCTTTTCGCAAATGCTGTGACCGATTCATTTTCAGCAAATTTCAGGTCCGGGATGTCAAGTTCTTTACTGTAGGTTTCTGCTTGCTTTCTAATAGAGTAGAGTTTCTGTTTGAGATCATGGTCTCACACCATTGCTAGCATGGGATCCTTGACTTCCTTAAGGTAGGTATCTAACCCGATAGTGGATTCCACAGAATCAAAAGTTAGAACTACACTACATGCCTCCACAATTGACTCTGGGAGTGAAAGGGTTAAAGGCCCACCTTCACCCAAAATGCTGTGCGCGCCGTGATCACTTTCTGTGCTGAATTACGTGTAACACGAAATTCACGCTTGAATGCGTGCAACCAATCAGATCACGGGTACGAACAGTGGAACATTTCAAAACAAAAACAAACGACCGCAACGTCTTTTGGGTGAAGGCGGGCCTTTAAACATTTTTCCCTGGGGGAGGGGCATTTGCCATCAAATCCGACACTAGCGTAGGGCATTTGAACGCAATTTTGGCCCAAGGCGGGGGGGGGGGGGGGGGAATTTGAACGAGCCAATCATCACAAGTTTAAATGTCCGGGGGTTGCCTGGGGGGATGTTGGAAATTTCGAATTGATCAGCGCATAAACAGTGATATCACTTGATGTCTTCAACGGGACTTTGTGATACTGTATTATAATATAATGTAGTAGTTATATTGGTTAGGGCTCACTTAAAATTGCTAAATAGGCAACCCTGTACAAAAATAAATAAATATATATATGACTGAATAAACAAGTAAATTTCAGTGTAGGTCTGGATCTCGAAACGGCTGAAGTCTGGGTATGAACGAGTCGTATATCCCTAAATCCCAGGGATATACGACAGACTATATACGACTACACCAAAGTGACAACATCGTGAGACAAACGATAATACATACAGTTTATTCGATGGTTTAACATTTAATACGCGCGGATATTTTACAAGTTGCGTAGTATTTTTTCGAGCCCCGCAGGTGCGAGAAAAAATGCGAGCAATGAGTAAAATGTCCGCACCGACGTATTACCTGTTAAACGATTCTATTATTCGACTAAAATTATTTTATTTATATTAGCTAATGTCTTTAAACCGGGATACTAAGGTGTAATACAGCAATCTACTGTGTAACACGTTAGGATATTTTGCGTGTTCTCTTTCCCTTATTAGATAAATGACGTCAGGATCGAATACTATTGACTTATTGACTTCAACACTACCTTTTGTTACTGCAAAATGATGTTAGGGCAACTCTTTGGACATGTTTGGAATTAAGTTCGCTTTGCAAAGCTTTGAAAAGTTTGGTCATGGACTTAAACAGATCAGAAAAATTGTTGTTTTGGATGAACATGATTTAGTACGATTTATGTCCGACAAATCGTGGTTTTCCAGCGACATATTCCTTTAACTGCAGAAGAAATTAAGATTTCCAACTTCTTTAATTTTTCAATAACTGATATCCCTCATATTGTGATGTAAAATTACCCATTTATTCCGTTCGGGTATTACGAATGCTACGTCATCATTACCCATTCATTCCGTTTGGGCGTTTAGTGTTGAAACGCCATCATTACCCATTTATTCCGTGCGCGCCCTGTTCAGGCAAATCAAGATTTGATCTGGTATACCTACTGTACATTTTAACTGTAAGTACTTTACTTCGCTTAACTTGAGATACGCGCGGACTACGGAAGCCTCCTCGGGATTTTGCTTCTCGGCGAAATCTCTGTGGGGGCAATTAGGTCAGAAGAAGCTTCAAAATTTCTCTCTTTTATCACTCACCTGGCAGGTTTTTTTAACTTCATCATCCAGTCGGGAATTTCACAACCTGAACTCCTCATTACATTTGCGATACTAAAAGGAGTGAAAGAAGGGATTATAACTGAAATTATGTTGCAGAGTTGATCGAAGAATACAAAACGAAAATGCAGTTTATAATTACACTAAAATACGCCTCCCCTAAGAAGTTCAAAATTTAACCAATAGTTTCGATTCACAAATATCATAGCGGACGTCCCAGGAAACAAGGGTGCTTCACGCAAAATGGTCCAAAGGTCATGTTTGTGGGTTGTGATTGGTGGATTTCGATCCATGTTGTCAGTTTCTGTTTTCAGGGGTCCAATGTTTGTCGGCATTATGATTGACGGCGGCGTAAAACGTAAACCTTAGTTGGGCTTTGAATTTCGCGTGTCATTGAAAGGTGCAGTAAACGAAGTCTAATTTAGACTGCGGTGTAAGACAATCAACCTCCACATCTGTTTAGCAGTCGGTCATTTAAAGTAGACAAAAGTTTATATGCCTTCTTGACACTGTTTACAGTAAACAGCATTTAAATATCAGGGTTGACCAGATTGAAATTCCTACACACTGTCTTAACATCGTTTAAATGGGTTAAGTCGCTGACGTCGTACACAAGCCCCCGGTTGACCATACAAGCCACAGGTGGCCCACACGAGCCACAGGTGGCCCACACGAGCTACAGGTGGCCCACACGAGCTACAGGTGGCCCACACGAGCTACAGGTGGCCCATCCCAGCCACAGCACAGATGGCCCATACAAGCCACATGTGGCCCATACAAGCCACATGTGGCCCATACAAGCCACATGTGGCCCATACAAGCCACAGGTGGCCCATACGGCTTGTGTTTTGCCAGGTTTCTGTAGCATGAAGCACCTATGAGTATGGATGGGATAGTCCATCCCAGGGCTACCCAGAGCATTATGTCGCCGGTACGTATTTATACACCTGGGTGGTGAGAGAAAATGTGGAGCAAAGTTTTTGTCCAAGGAAACAACACGACGGCAGAGACCAGGCCTTGAACAACCACCTTCAGGTTGAACTCAGTCCAACGCGCTGACCACTACACCAATGCGCCACCTCTTCGTTTAAATAACCGGCCTTAAATTGTCTACTGAAAACTGTGTAACTGTCTGATCTGATATACCCATGTAAAGGCTACTAGTTACCTACTGACATACATATTTATTAATCCTCTTAGTCAAACGACTGTACAATATGTTAAGAGGCAATCAAACGGGATAAAAGAAATACAGTAACAAAGGAAAATAAATCAAATCTCTAACAACGGGTACTGATGAGGCAGCAAGAACGGCAGTGGAGGGGAGGCTACTCCATTGTGACAGAGTACGAGGAAAAAGGAAAACTTATAGGCATTTTTGTGGGTAGCAACATGCCTAAACTTACTCGGTTGAATAAAACTAATACGGAGGTTTCAACAGTTCCTGTTTTGTTACTCTACGGCCCACAAAAGGGCGTTTTTCGTAAGCAGACACCTAAATTTGGTTTCAAAAGCACTAAGAGGTTTGCGAACTACAGTAACCTACCAGTTAATACATGTATAACCCACATTAACTAGATTATACCTGCGTAAGTTGGTCGCATCGTCCTCAGTGAAAAACGTTATCGCTTTTCCCGGTCTCCCAGCGCGACCGGTTCTTCCTGCAGTTAAAAGAAATAAAATTCATGTGATGTAAAGAATGACGATGTGTTATCGTAACTAAAATCTAACGATTTTTCTGTCGTTTAATGATTTCATTTAATGATCGTGAATGTAAAACGCTCTGATTATACTGAGTGAATGGTAGACCGGGAGTCATTTTTAAAAGTTCAAATAAGGCACATTTGTTTCGAACTCGATGAAAACATCTTAGCGTGACATAAATATGCATTGCGTGAAACGAGACAACTGGATAACGTAATGTGTGAATATGTTGTGACCTTTGATTCAGGCGTAGGGACGAAACCCACACACTTTTACCAAATCCATTTAAAGTCCGCAGATCGGTTTTAATTTTCCATACAGAGTTTGGAGTCAAAGAATTGACAGGAAGCCTGACATTAGCCATTATTATTAACATTACGAACGCAGTAGGTCTGTCAAAAGGCTACAAAAACTTTCCGAATGACTTACAAAGATCCTCGGCTGTTTAATGATAAAAAACAGTGGGAAAAAAAAATCACATTTTAAAGAAACAACAGAGACACTCTTTCATACCTATTCTGTGAATATACGCCACTGATGATGTAGGAAAGTCATAGTTTATTACTAAATTGACTCCTTTGAAGTCAATTCCACGACCCATAAGTTCAGTTGATATAAGAACCCAAATCTGAAACAAGAAAGAGCATGCTGTCAACAATTATTATCAAACAAACCAAAACATTGAAACAACGACTTTTCGATGCTGTGGCTATGTTAACTGTACTCTCCTGAAGATCAACCGATTGCATGTTTTGGAGTTTCCATTGCATTTGTTGCGACTGGCCAAATTTTGCAAAAATAATTTATAATGTTCAGGAAAAGGTTGTTGTTATTCATCGTGGTAGGTACAATAATAATAAAGTGCATTATCGTTTATCTCACGATGTAGTCACTTGAGATGTTGATCGCGACGTTTCGACTGCTTACTGCTAGTCTTCTTCAGGCGATGAGGTCGACTGATTACACGGCACCATTTGTATCACGAATGGCGGCTGTCATTGGTGCATTTCGATCCTCCACTGTTCCATTGTTCCGGCGAGTAGTTGTTACCTCAGTTTTCCGCTGTTGTACCGTCCGCGGCTTGTACGGCACCCTCGATAGGTTTACGATGGTGGATACGAAGTGAGCTGAGTTGGTCACGGTGAAATCCAAGTTGCCTGTTAGGGGAGATGAGATGTCAGCCAAGAAAGCAGACAAATCATACGTTTCCGGGTCGGGCGGTCTGTCGGATCTTTGTTGAGCAGCTGGTACGGTCCGGAATCAATTAGCGCTGACATCTCGGCCTGGCATGTGTCAGCGTCTAAGACTACGCTGGCGCGACCTTTATCAGCCGAAAGGACCATCGTGGAGTTGTCCTCTTTTAGGCTTTTAAGGGCTCCCTGCTGTTCCTTCGTGATGTTAGACTTCGGTGGTTTTGCTCGTTGAAGGATGGTGTTAACAGCTCTACTGACTGTGTCTGCTCGTTCCGCATCGAGTGGTCTGACTGCTGATTCAACCTTGGCGATAATCTCGGTGGCGGGGACATTCGTAGGAGTCACGGCAAAGTGCAGTCCTTTCTTCAGTTGGGACACCTCAGCTTCGCTCAGGGTCCTAGATGACAAGTTGATAACCCAGTTAGTTTTTTCAACAAAAGATGTTGGTGAAACAGAGGCCTGTTTCTGGCGAAAAAACTGTTTTTAAAACTTGCGCTGTTGACGGTCTTTGGTGGTATTAAAGACTCGCTGGGTATTGGATGTAATCTTGTCGAGTATCTCCACTGCGTCTTCCACCGAAAGATCAGACGTTATGCTCTGTGCTGTTGACTTTACCCTAATAACATGCAATAACATCAACAGGGATAGCGGAATTGAAATTCCTGAAGCGTGCATGCCCACGATCAAAAACACAACAACAGGAGAACGGTACAATAACGGACCGCTGAGGTAACAACAACTCGCCGGAAAAATGGAACAGTGGAGGATCGAAATGCACCAATCACAGCCGCCCTTCGTGATAACTGGTGCCGTGTAATCAGTCGACCTCATCGCCTGAAGAAGACTAGCAGTAAGCAGTCGAAACGTCGCGATCAACATCTCAAGTGACATCGTGAGACAAACGATGATACACATTATTATTACTCATGCGCGAAGCGGCATGAGGTAAGGTTTCGGCTCAGTTTTTCTTGTTTTTACCTCATGCGCAAAGCGCCATGAGGTCATAAAATGGGCTTCGTTTTTCTTGTTATTTTTGTGCCACGATTTTGCATGCAAATTTATGCACGCATATTTTAAATTGTGCACTTCCGATTCATAGCTTTGCCATTTACACTTCCTGTTTAGTGACTTTCGGCTACTCTCACTTCCGGTAAAACAGCGTTACTAAAGTGTCACGACAGCGTCTTCTGCAACCCTACTTACATTACTAATGTTCACGTTTGGTATATATAAGACGTAGAAGAATCACTGGCTTCATTGTGGTACAGCCTTCATTTCCAAAACATTCAATGTCGGACATCTTCTTATCATGTTTAAAATTTTATCATAAAACTTTCTTACGCACTGCGCATGAGTATAGGCTGCTTGGAGCCTCTTGTTATACAATGTTCGTGGAAATACCTTGCCAGTCCTGAAGCACTTCACAACATTATCCCTCTAAAAAGGAAAAACAACAACAAAGTTATCACAATGACTTTAGACGAAAACATTTATCTGTAGCCTGAGAAAGCAGACGTCGTTTCGCGGCGCCACCACTGGGGCCCCTGCAAAACAGACGTCTGAAAAATGAGCGCCAAAATCCCGCACTTGTCACGCATACCGCTACTCAAATTACCCAAATTACCAATTTACCAATTACCCAAGCGGCACGCGTGGATCACGCGCGAACACAGACTTGAAAAACAACATCTCCGTCTAGAATAATTAGTTTCAATGATTTTCGAATACAAAACATCAGTGGCGTATCAACAAAGCCTGAAAAACTAACTTGAAAGTCACAATATAAAAAATTATGCAGATATTTTGAATTTGGCGATGCAAATGAAATTTGAGCTGCGAAATAAAAATCTGGTTTTGTTTACAAAAGATCGCTTTCCAGACCAAATCTTGAATGACAAACACAAGTAAAAGGGCAACAAATTCTCTCAGTCGAAAGTTTTAAGTAAAAGCAAAACGCATTTAATAACCCATCTCGGAAACTGTCCACGCAAGCGAATATCTTGTACAATCGCTCGACCGAATGTGGCCGAGTTTTGTAAATATTATTTTCACAAAAACTATTGATAACATAAAGAAACAATCAATGAAATGTTTCTCACAAAGTAAATCCACATTTTAAAATGTAATTTCCTTTACCGTAGTTTTCCAAGAATGCATGAAAATTCTTAGTAAAGTCTGCCGCTTCGGGTGTGATGCGAACGAAAAGCCAAAAAGATATTCGGTCGACGAGCTGTGTTCCTGTTTTGAGATAGGTGATACTTTTTTCGGAAATGAAGGCACAGCCGAACTAGTTTTAGATGGCGTACTTACGGTGCATGTACGATCAAAACACAGTCGACTTTCGACGTTTTTAATATTGCCTAGAAGTCCCTTCCTCTTTTTGAGTAGGCGAAGACACATCTTGCACAGACACCTGACTTCGGTCCCGCCTAACAAATTCTCCGCTCTCTGATCTTGTAGTATATATCGTGACGAAGTGTCTTTGATGAGATTTACACATAACACACAACAGAAATCTATGGTGGATATAAAAAATTATTCTTCCCGTCATCTTGAAAACAACATACGCGCGTGATCCACACGTGCTGCGAGGGAAATTTGTTTCAACCAATCAGAAGCAATACCCAGATCTGGGGTAGCGGTTACGTGACACGTACGGGATTTTGGCGCTCATTTCTCAGACGTCCGTTTCGCAGGGGCCCCAGTGGTGGCGCCGCGAAACGACGTCTGTTTATGCTGGCTAATTTATCTGAAACGGATGATGGATTGAGTCATCTGTCTAACAGAGGAGAAAAGTCGCTGCTATTCATAGCTGCTTACATTTCTACATGAATATGAAAGAACACGAAGTACATAACTGATTAACGCTAGGCAATCAATGTCATGAGTAATCGATGGCTAATCAATGAGTAATTAACTGATCAGTCGGCAATAATCGGCAACAATCAATGAGAAATCGATGACCAATCGAAGGCAAACATTTTGTAGCCTACAATGTCATCGTTTACTCGTCAATGCCATTGATTAGTCATAGATTGTATTGATTACTCACTGATTAATCATTTTCTATTATAAAGCACAACTTTTACGAATTTCCCGCTCTCTTCACCAATATTTTCTAGAAAAACTGTTCTGTTGAGTTAAAATGATGTTTCTTTCATATCATTTAGCCAAACATCTGACTCGTCTCCAGTCGTCTCTCTTGGCAAGACGCAAGACACGCGCGTGGGGGATAGACGCGGAACGAGAGAAGCGCGACCGAAGGGGGTGATGGGAAGAATGAAAAGGAAAGGGAAAGACGTCAGTGCTACGCAGCAAAAACATTTTTTGTGCTATACTTCAACAATCAACCGACCTGTGCTTGAGTTCTGTCCGAGTGAATAACATCCACATTGATCCCATCATATATTAGTTCATGAAACAGTTCTTTAGCTCTTTCCTTGGACTGCACGAATATTAACATCGGAGGTTGGAAGCCCTGTTCAAATGAAGGAATGCTTACTACAACAATAACATCAACAAATTAGCTTCTCCTCAATTTCCATAACCGAAAACTGCAAACACAGTGTTCATTTGACATTATTGGTCCACATTTCCCGGTGGCGGGGCTGCTCGTCGAACCTTTCACAGGTCGAAATTTGTAGATTGTTACCACTGAGGCTACTATGAGCCAACTCGTGAATATTGAACGTTCTTTTTATACTGAGTGGATGGCGGACTGGGAGTCATTTGCAAAAATAAATTAAAGCAAATTTTATTTTGAACACGATGAAAACATCTTAGCGTGACTTAGCGTGACATAAATATGCATTGTGTGAAACGAGATAACTGGAAGACGTAATGCGTTAAATTTGTTGTGACCATTGATTGAGGCGTAGAGAAGGAACCCACACACTTATTTGTAAATTGGAATTGGAATTAAAATGTTAGATGTTTACTTGCTATTTTAATTCCATTTGCAGTTCACAAATAAGCGTAGGGGTTCCCTATGATCAGTCTAAGATTTTGTTGTTTCACAGAGCAGTCAAAGAATTACCCAGAGGTTCTCTCGCGGCACGCGTTCGTGGGAAGTCGGGGCAGGCTTATAACAGACATAAGAGGCGTGTACTATGAGAGAGATGAGAACGCGAGAAAAGCTTTTGGCACCCAGGGTAATATAACAGACATAAGAGGCGTGTACTATGAGAGAGATGAGAATGCGAGAAAAGCTTTTGGCACCCAGGGTATCGAAGAATTGATGAATAAACAAATTTAAAACTTTAAGTTACCCAGTTCTAAATGCGTATTTGTGTCACCCTAAAACATGTTTTTAAATCGTAACAGAAACAAAATTTGGTTTATGTCCCCGTGCTCGAGAGCTTGCTCGGGGGCTACACATTTAAAAACAACATTTACAGTGCTGTAGCGTTCACTTAAGTCTTGAAAAATCAACTTGAAGTCCGTAGATCGGTTTTAATTTTTCGTTAAAGTCAAAGAATTGATGAATAAACAGATTTAAAACAATACATCATCCAGTTCTCTCTCTATTTCAAACAATGCGTTTTTGTGTCACGCTAAAAACATATTTTTAATTCATCTAAACAAAATTTGGTTTATTTGAACTTTTACAAATGACAGCGAAACTTCACACATTTAACAACATTTGTCATTTTAACTTTTAAAGCCCCCCTGAGCTCGAGGCCTTATGCACTGGTCAGCAGAATTACCAAGAAATGTTTACAGCCAATCGAGCGATCGAGCGAGTGATCGAGCGAGTGGAATGTTTAACCGAATGCTACAACTCGTTTTACATTTCGCGAATTAACGAGTTAAAAATAAAATGCTCCTACGAGCCAACTCGTGAATATGGAATATGGAACGCTCTTTTTCACACATTTCTTGTACCTCAATAATCCTGTTGTGTAGAAGTAATAAACACCCAGTTCCATTAGGTAAATCCTGTATTTGTGGGCTACAAATTCACTCCCTAGCCTTATTTAGTTTAAGTTATGTTAACAGTTTCCTGGAATCTATTATAAATTGGCTAGCTTTTGATCAGTAAATTTAGTTGGGAAACTGAAAATCGACAGAGTCTAGCGATGTAGCGCTTATAATAATGTTGTGGATTTTTGTAAAGTAAAAAGCGGTTTTTATATACTGCGCAATTTTATTGATTCTAAACTTGAATGTTTCGGAACCCTCTTATTAGTTTTATTAATTGAACCCAAACTTAAGTTTGTTTCCCGCCCGCCAAAAAAACGGTTAATAAAAAACGCTCCGCCTTCTTACGGTGTCTATAGAAATTTCTGTCACTCAAAACACAATTTCAGTAGACAAGTTCAACGCCTTTGGCCGGATTATATGTCAACATGTTTAGTTGACTGACCCGCCTACCTATCATGCTTTCGTGACGTCATAACTAGTACTTGACTAGTCCTTGACTAGTCCTAGTAGTTTCCTAGTACCAAAAAGGCCACCACGGTGCGAGGTCTACTATACTTTCCTTGTTTTCAGTGTTACTCATTCCCATTTCTTTATTTGGCTTGTTTGTTGATTTTTAATAAACTCATAAATCTTACACTCGAATCTGTGTTTCCTATGCGTCGACAGTTTTGGCCGTCTTACACATACACACACAAAAAAATCAGTTTACAAATAAGCGTGTGGGTTCTCTTTGATCGGTCTAAAGGCCCGTTTACACAGGCGATTTTTACGGCGATTTACACGGCGATTCCAAATCGCGCGTGTAAACTAGCGGCGATTTCATGGCGATTTCTCACCACGAAATCACCGCTAATTTGGACTTGCTCGAATTTAGACGCGATTTACCGGCCATTTTTCCGCTGGAGGGTGACAAAAACCTACTTTGACGTACCCCCCCTCCCCCGCAAGGGTGTTTTGTCGCAAACATGGCGGACGCTGTTTGCACACCTTCGAAGTCTCCAAAAAGGAAAGGAAGCAAGAAAACTTGGACGGCTTTAGAAAAAGAGTATATAATTAACCGTTGGGCAGAGAAAGAGTGCCTCTTCAATACATGTTCACCCGACTACAAGCGGTTGGATAAGAAAATCGCTGCAAGAGTTGACATTCAGCGATGATTAAATGATGAGTTTGGTAGCACATTTACTGGTAAGTAGTGTTCTTTTTTATAAAGATGAATGAAAATAATTGCAGGGGGGAAAGATGGAATATAGGTATAGTTCTGGTTCGGCAATAAACCACAATTGGAGACATGGTGATGTCGTGCTTTGTGTTAACATATCGCATGCGCTCTGCGATGACCGCTGCAAAAAGGTCATAAAATTGCCAAGAAATCGCCACGAAATCGCCGCTAGTTTACACGCTCGATTTGGAATCACCGCGTAAATCGCCGCAAAAATCGTCACAAATATCGCCTGTGTAAACGGGCCTTAAGCTTTTTGTTGTTTCCCAGAGCAGTCAAGGAACTGATGAGTAAACAAATTTAAAACATAACGTCACCCAGTTGTCAATGCGTATTTGTGTCACGCTAAAACATGTTTTTTTTATTCAGTGTTTCATACAAAAATTTGATTCACGTTTTTTCCCAGAGATCCAGCGTTTTCTCACAGGCGACACATTTAAAGACATTTGAAGTCCACAGATGGTTTTAATTTTCACTGAGTTTAAGTCAAAGAATTAAAGACTAAACAGATTTAAAAGGATGAAAACATCATAGCGCGACATTAAAATGCATTGTGTGAAACGAGACAACTGGATGACGTAATGTACTGGTTATTAATGATTACCAACAAAATAAGTTTACAGCCGAGTGAGTGAGCGATCGAGTGACTTTTTCACCTAAATCCTACAACTCGTTCTACGCTTCGCGTATTCCAAGTTAATGACCACCGTTAGAATCATCGCGGTACCATTTAGGGTATTGGGGCGAAGAAATATGGCAGGAACAGTTCAGTACATGTGTTCTTTTAGAATTGCTACCTCTGCAACTGTGAAATCCTGACATTAGGCTTCAGGCTTTCTGCAGAAACATAGCTATAGGTAGACATTTCGAGCATAGCCTAGATCACTATGGTGTTACTTACCTTCTGAACAATGTCTCTGAGAGCTAGAAGCTTTCCAGACTCCTGACCCACAAACAACAATTCCTGCTCTATAGTTTGTGTGGCAGTGTTTCTGTTTAAATTACAACACAAGCATTCCTTCAGCTTAAAGAACTTACATTTCCCCATGGCAGTGCAAATATGTAACTTACATTTTGCAGTACCTCAAACAGGATAACAACTCTGACTAATAACCTCTTTTTATCTCCTGTAAGTTAAACATTAACTAAGGCTATGTCTACACTATACCGGACAGCTTATCATGTCGACATGAAAAATACTCCGGCCTGGTGTGAACAGAAACGACCCAGAACTGGATATTTACTTCCTTTTCAGTGGGTTTCAATCCTCACTCCTAGTTGTTGACTTCCGCTACGGTTCGGTTCGATTGCCTGTTCACACTGCCCAAGAGATTGGCACGAGAATTTATCCGATATGTGACGATTCACTTTCACGAGCACCGCATCGCAGCGGCGCTCCGGAACAAAAGTCGTTCCGAAACTAGCGTTTCATGTGTGAACGAAAGGCCTATCCGGTATGGTTTTCGTGCCGGCGCAAGAGCTATCCGGTATAGTGTAGACATAGCCTAAGAAGAGAATATTGTGGGCTCTACTGCATTCTTTGTCGATCCATGGTATGATATCTGTTAAATACTATTAATAGATTCTATTTTTCCATAGCCGACATGAGTAGCATATTTTGACTTTATTGATAATTCTGATCCTTGATGGTGAATTTGTGTAGAGTGTGGTCGAATGGTCCTGGTTCGAATCCCCCATAACTGCGTCTTCTTATTACTCATGCGCGAAGCGGCATGAGGTAAGGTTTCGGCTTCGTTTTTCTTATTATTACTCATGCGCAAAGCGCAATGAGTTAGAAAATGTCCTTCGTTTTTAATTTTTTTATTACTCATGAGTGAAGCGGCATGAGGTAAGGTTTCGGCTACGTTTTTCTTGTTATTTAACGCATGCGCGAAGCGGTATGAGGTAAGGTTTCGGCTCCGTTTTTCTTGTTATTATTATTATTATTTTTATTTTTTGTGTCATGATTTTGCATGCAAATTTATGCACGCATATTTTAAATTGTGCACTTCCGATTCATAGCTTTGCCACTACACTTCCTGTTTAGTGACTTCCGGCTACTCTCACTTCCGGTATAAGAGCGTTACTTATGTGTCACGACAGCGTCTCCTACAACCCTACTTACATTAGTAATGCTCACGTTTAGTATACAGCTATTTCCATGAACGTTGTCCGATGAAAGCTTAAAGCCAAGACCGCAAGGTAGTATGGGTTAGGGTTAATAGCCGTTGCATAAAAATCCCATACTACCTTGCGGTCTTGGCTTTTCGCCTTTTTCATCCAACAACATTAATTGAAATAGCTGTATATAAGACTTAGAAGAATCACTGGCTTCATTGTGGTACAGCCTTCATTTCCAAAACAATCAATAGTAAACAACGTGGTTTGCAGGAACGATGACTGAATGAAAGGAGTACTCTTCGTCATGTGGGACATCTTATCATGTTTAATTATTGTTATTATTATTATTATTAAAATATATCATAAAACTTTCTTATGCATGCACATGAGTATAGGCTGCTTGGAGCCTCTTGTTATTCATTCGCAGTAAGCACATGAGGTATAAAATGGGCTTCGTTTCTTTTTGTTTTTGTCACATTGGTGCATGCAAATTTATGCACGCATATATTATTATTAACCCGGGTCATCGGCTCACATAAAAATTCTACATAAATGGCTGCGGCGCTCGGCATGTGCTTGGTTTTCAAAACCATAGTTTTGTCTTGTCGGAGTAATAACACACATTTAAAATACTCAAATTGGAAAGAGAAAGCTTTAAAGATGCCGCTGTAGTGGAGAAAAAGGAGAGCTGTAAGCGACGAAATCTTGCGTCAAGTTTTATCAGTGCGGGGCGATCAAATCCGAAGAAGCGGAGTTTTAAAGAATTTTCAAGCAGGCGAGGGACTTTACCGTAAAAGAAATTTCATTTTTCGGTGAGAATTTATGTTGATATCAATTTGTGATTGACTTTTTCTTTGTGTTCTCATTAGTTTCGGAAAAATGTTCCATGATATTATGTAAACAAAACAAGACTTGAATTTTATAGTTCTATTAAACTTCACACGCGTCGCAAAGATGTCTGTGTATTTTTTGCAATTTTGATTTCCAAATCAGTTTCTTAGGCAATTTTCGATACACAACTGGTATATTTTATCCGGAGTAGTCATACTTGTTATTCTAAGGTTGCTTTTGTGAGCTTTTGTGCACTCTAAACACAGAGTCAGCCGACTGTCGCGTCATACAGTTTTTGAGAATTGCTAAAATTGAAAAAAATAGCCCGGTCGTTTACTGATTTTATTGCTTTTAAAAGTAGTCTTTTCAAATGTAACAGAAAGCAGTCACGGTTTGGGAAACATTAGACACAAACTTGTTCGAATGTTTTCTTCATTAAGCCAATATTCACGGTAAGGGCACGCTCGTAAATATAATTGAATTAAATAGCGCTTTCTGAAATAAAGTTTGCTTTCAAGATTTTTTTGATTCGCGAAAACATTATGCGAATCATCTTTAGGGATAAGAATGGCATTCTATACACACAAAGGAAAAAAGTCGGAAATTTTAGAAAACACTAGATATAATAAAGCAGGTTGCTGAATTTGAATATTATTTTGTGATGTTTATAATAGAATTCGCCCACGCTGCAATTAGGATAAATAAATCGCCAAGCCTTCCGGAAGCAGAAAATCACTGAATTCTGATAAGCGTTTAACTCTTTTATTCAAGGGAAAGACATTTTCATTCAAGGAAATATAAGTTTCATTAAAACGTTTTGACCTTTAGAACAAATATTTTGCATTCACGATCATGAAAAAAACAACGGGCGATCGAATTACATTTCACACTACATTTGCATATATGAAAGAATTGTATTCGCGACAATGTGAAGCCTGGAAAAATCTAATACATGGCAAAATCAAAGCACTTATTTAAGGAACTGGCTTTATAGAAAAATTTCATTTCTATTTGGTCTTGAAATCAAACGGGAAGGGGGGGGGGGGGGTTCATGATGCGTCAAGCAATATTTATTTTTATTAAAATGTTTGACTTATTTATAGCACTCATCACCACAGTTTTGACATTATAAAAGCAGAATCTCCTGAATTTAGGGCTTCCAAAAATTTCTTGGAAACCGGGCAGATGAAGGGGTCTCTGGACTTGGAAATCCAGGCGGGGGGGATGTCTAGCGGGAGGGGGGAGGGGTCAAACAATCTTCCCATCCGTCGGTAGGGGGAGGGGGGAGTGGATTCTTTCTGGAATAACCCAATGTAATAGAAATCATTCACGGTTAACGTTTAGGAAGTATTACACTAGTGTGGGTTTGATCGGGAATCAATAAATTAAATATTCAAAGCGAGTAAAATTAGTAGCTTCAATCAACGCGTCTTAGACTGTCATGCGCATGAGTATAGGCTATGTGTACCCTCTTGTTATTTTTATTTTTTGTGTCATGATTTTGCATGCAAATTTATGCACGCATATTTTAAATTGTACACTTCCGGTTCATAGCTTTGCCACTACACTTCCTGTTTAGTGACTTCCGGCTACTCTCACTTCCGGTAAAAGAGTGTTACTTAAGTGTCACGACAGCGTCTCCTACAACCCTACTTACATTAGTAATGTTCACGTTTGGTATATATGACTTAGAAGAATCACTGGCTTCATTGTGGTACAGCCTTCATTTACAAAACATTCAATAGTAAACAACATGGTTTGCAGGAATGATGACTGAATGAAAGGAGTAACTGTTCTCCATGTCGGACATCTTATCATATTTAAAATATATCATAAAACTTTCTTACGCATGCGCATGAGTATAGGCTGCTTGGAGCCTCTTATTATTATTTCTATTTTTTGTGTCACGATTTTGCATGCACATTTATGCACGCATATTTTAACTTACGAGGCGAAACCATCCGAACCACTGCAGGACAGTCTGACGCAACTACTGTAACAAGAACTTTATTATCATATGTACCGTGCCAAAAAAATCAAACTTTCGAAGAACCGAATTTTAGTCGCAATCTTCGGTCTAGTGAACTAACGTTTAACTTTTGCGAACATTGTTTTGCAGTCAGCCTTCTCAACTGTCGGGAAACAAAAGAGGTTTAGATGTCTTCCATGAAAGAACTTTAGATTTTCAAACAACAATTGAACGAATTTTTGAAGCACGGACGACGGATTTAGCACCAGCCTCCGAGAGTCAGATGCACCTGCAAGCAGGGATGCGACAATCGGAAATGCAGTTCCAGGAAATTCGGTCTACCATGGCATGTTCATTTGCATGTAGCGAGGGCAAAGGTGTCAACTGTACCAATTCACAATCAAAGATTTCTCCACACGACAACGATGAAGACCAACACTGAATAAGCAGAGTTGGTGGAATGTTAGTAGTTGTACCTACTTATCTGTAACAACTGTGTGTTAAATGATATCACTATCAGATATTATAATTCAACGCATTGGTACATGCCCAAATATGGTAAAAAAGTTATCGATATGCGTTATGTCTACATGACGTATAACCAGCGATGGCGGTAAATTTTGCATTTTGAAGGAAAGTAAAAATGACTGCTGCCTGCAATTTAGTGTTTTTTGGCGAAAAAATGCGTGAACTATTAGTTAAAAAAGGGAAAAGATGAAAAAAAAGAGAAGAAAAGAAAAGAGAAAAATACTGTTCACATGATTGGACAAAAAAGGCGCGAAATTTTAGCGTTGTCGTGGTCGCAGTGTTTCTTGGCGTAGCTGAATGAAAACTGGTTCAAAGTTTAACCGCTCGACAAGAAGTAAATGAAGGAGCACAATTTTCGTGAAATTCCTTTGGTAATCACCTCTGGAATATGATATAGACTTGATGTTTCCTCAAAAAAGTTTCTGATCTCGTCATTACGGCTGTGGGAGCTAAAAAGCGAGCATTCCAAGTTTGTAAACAACATTGATCGACTCAGCTCGTACTTCGATGTTTGAAAATTTGGTGCTTATGGAAGGGACTAAAAAGCCAAATCAACTACAGGTATGATGTTTTAACCGTTTCTTGTATCCTTTAGCTCTGAATTTTTGTAAGCTTACTGTTCACGCTGCAGTTCTTTCCGACTTTTCGCCGCTATGTTTAGGTTCGTAGCCGTGTGTTTGTTCAATTTGTTTTGATTCT
Source organism: Cladopsammia gracilis (assembly GCA_022457155.1). NCBI lineage: Eukaryota > Metazoa > Cnidaria > Anthozoa > Scleractinia > Dendrophylliidae > Cladopsammia > Cladopsammia gracilis. The sequence continues at coordinate 495,443 of JAJGOT010000537.1, read as the reverse complement.
GAATTGAACTTTTTAAGATACGAAACACTTGTAACTAAGACATTCTATGCCATTTTACTGCGTTTTAATTCTTGTAGTCACTACTTTGTCCCGTTCTTTGAGTAGACGAAAGCTCTTCATATGAAACTGTCAACTGATTGTGTACGCTAAATTAATTTTAGCTTGGCAAAAGTTTCGGCATTCATTGCTTGTTGTTTAAGAAATGGTGCGAGATAAAATATTGTAGTTAGCCTTTTTACTTTATGAAAGGTTGTATATCTCAATGATTTTTTTCTCGAAACTGTGATTTGTTATCAATGTGTTGAATTATAAAACAGTTATAGTGTTCAATTCAAGCTTGCACAATATTGACAAAGGCGCCACTTTCATTCATGAACTGTGTGATGTTGCAAGTTTCGCGCGGTAAAACATCTGTAAGCTTTTTTTTTTAAATAAAAGGCTTGTCAGCGATATTTTTTCTTCAAACTGTGCTTTGTTATCAATGTGTTGAATTATAAAACGATTATAGCGCTCAAGCTTGCGTGATATCGCCTTATTTTAGCCGAATCGGCCTACGGCCTCGTCGGCTAAGTATTAGGCGATATCACGCGCGCTTTCGCGCTATAATATTCCCACTGGAGCCCCCACTCCCAAACACCCCAAGCTAGAATGAGTTATGGGAAGAAGCAAGCCCGGAGGCGAAAGGGAGCGGGAGCTCAAAAATGAAAGAACACATCTAGTCATCGCTGCGGGGAGGAGGGAGGGGCGCCAAGCTGACGTCTGGCGGCCGTTAGAACGAAGAGAGGAATAAACCGGATAACGACGGCCTATTCATGCAAAACCACCTAATATATGCATAACACCACCCCCTACTGGCTCACGGATGCACGGGTGTAGAAACAATGGAATTCTAGCGGATTTGGGGGTGTTTGTGCGTGATGGCACCAGTGAGAATAGTACCGGTAATATATTCCCACCGGAGCCCCCACTCCCAAACACCCCAAGCTAGAATGAGTTATGGGAAGAAGCGAGCCCTACGGCGGCCGCTTCCGGATAACTCAATAAATAACAGAATGATAAACCATGGGCAAAACCGTGGGGAAAAAACGTATCTCTCCCCACAACTCAAAATTCCTAACCTTACTCCTGACTTTTAGCCGCATGAGTTACAGGAAGACAGGCCTGAAATTCTTAAGTTCATTAAAAGCCTTATGCGAGGACGCCACATTCTAGGAGGGGAAGAACCGTAGTAGGCGAAGGGACCAGGCTTGCTACACAGTGCTTTTCCCCTTTTTAATTACACCACCGGATGGTATGCATAAAAACTGCGCCCGGATGGAAGTCACAGCGAGGCCTTTTACATGGAGAGGCCCAATGGAGCAAAATGGAGAGGCCCAAAGGAGCAAAACGACGAAGGACTAGTAAGCAAAAGGAAAGGGGAAAAGCTAACCGCGAAGCAGCCCCGAAATACCCCGTCCAGGGACAGAGCAATTAAGGGTATTAGATAACCCCATCGAAGACATACTAAGCGGTAGCTTTAATACAAAAACGTGAAACTAAAGATTTGACACACGGACGGAGAAAACTAAAGGTTACCCTAAGCACACAGATGGAAAATTGTAAGGCTGAAAAACTGAAAGTAAGATTTTGTCACGCAGACTGAAAATTGAAAGTTTTGTAGTCACACGGACTGAATAGTAGTCACACACAGACTGAAAATTTAAAATTTTGAAGTCACACAAACTAAATAATAGTCACACAGACTGAAAACTTGCAAGTTTTGTAGTCACACAGACTAAATAGTCACACAGATTGAAAATTGAAAGTTTTGTAGTCACACAGACTGAATAATAGACAGACTGAAAATTTGCAAGTTTTGTAGCCGCACAGACTGAATAATAGTCACACAGAATGAAAATGAAAAGTTTTGTAGTCACACAGACTGAAAATTGAAAGTTTAGTAGACACACAGACTGAATAATAGTCACAGACTGAAAATTGAACGTTTTGTAGTCACACAGGCTGAATAATAGTCACACTGAAAATTGGAAGTCTTGTAGTCACACAGACTGAAAAATAGTCACAAGACTGAAAATTGAAAGTTTTGTAGTCACACAGACTAAATAGTCACACACAGATTGAAAATTGAAAGTTTTGTAGTCACACAGACTGAATAATAGACACAGAGACTGAAAATTTGCAAGTTTTGTAGCCGCACAGACTGAATAATAGTCACACAGACTGAAAATGAAAAGTTTTGTAGTCACACAGACTGAAAATTGAACGTTTTGTAGTCACACAGACTGAATAATAGTCACACAGACTGAAATTGAACGTTATGTAGTCACACAGACTGAATAATAGTCACAGACTGAAAATGAAAAGTTTTGTAGTCACACAGACTGAATAATAGTCACACAGACTGAATAATAGTCACACAGACTGAAAATTGAATGTTTGTAGTCACACAGACTGAATAATAGTCACACAGACTGAAATTGACGTTTTGTAGTCACACAGACTGAATAATAGTCACACAGACTGAAAATGAAAAGTTTTGTAGTCACAGACTGAAAAATAGTCACACAGACTGAAAATTGAACGTTTTGTAGTCACACAGACTGAATAATAGTCACACAGACTGAAATTGAACGTTTTGTAGTCACACAGACTGAATAATAGTCACACAGACTGAAAATGAAAAGTTTTGTAGTCACACAGACTGAAAATTGAAAGTTTGTAGTCACACAGAGTGAATAATAGTCACACAGACTGAAAAATAAACACACAGACTGAAAATTGAAGGTTTTGTGGTCACACAGACCGAAAAATCGCCACACCGACTGATGATAAAAAGTTTTGTAATCACACGGACGGAAAAATGATCACGCCAAATGAGAAAGCCAAAACCAACTAACATAGACGCGGAGCGGAAAACATACCGCGCACGTGGCGACTAAGAGAACCATGAATTGTAAAATAAACTAACAAATTTAAACCCCGCACCAAAGGACACAAAAGCGGGAAGGGGAAACCGAACCACACCGGGGAAATACAAACAACTAGAGAAAAAACCAACCTCTGGAGCCACAACTGGTATAGCGTCGGTGGGAGCAGCGTCCGGAGCAACATTACGAGCAACAGGAGCAGGAAGAGCCGGGAACCGGTAGTGCTGGTTGTTCGGCCGCTGGAGCCGCCTGTAAAGGGTTAACTTGAACTGCAGAGGCTGCAGCAACAGCGCCCGCAACAGGGTTCTGAGTAACTTGCTCCGGCATAGAGACTAGAAATACGAAGGCGCAGCGATGACTAAAAGAAACAAACGCCAAGCGGACGTCTGGCGGCCGTTAGAACGAAGAGAGGAATAAACCGGATAACGACGGCCTATTTATGCAAAACCACCTAATATATGCATAACACCACCCCCTACTGGCTCACGGATGCACGGGTGTAGAAACAATAGAATTCTAGCGGATTTGGGAGTGTTTGTGCGTGATGGCACCAGTGAGAATAGTTAAATATCACCCGTGCTGTAAATATTGCCATACCAAGTTTTTAAACATTTTTTTAAAGTACAGTTTTATGAAGACACCCCAAGATGGCTTTCTTTAGGATAACATGTTGCGTTACTACTGACGCATGTTGCGTTTTATAGTAGTTTCGATTTTCTCGGCAAATTTTATTCCCATAAATAGAAAACGCCGCCATTTTGGATTTATGCAAATTAGCTACAAAGAAACAAGCAAATTAACGATTTTTCCGTGCGTATATTTTTCTCAATTTTTGAAATGTTGATTGCGGGCACTTCAAGAGGTTATGATGCAAACATAATTCCGTTGCAATATTTATTACTCGAGAAAACACAAACAAGCGACCATTTTGAAATTATGCAAAATAGTTGAAAAAAAATTTGCTAAATTAACCGTTTTGCCCTGCGTCGCTATTTCTCGAGTTTTGATATGTTAGTTAGCGACACTTAAGGATTTATTTGGTGCAAAAATACTTTCTGTTGCAATTTGTTCAAGGTATAATTAACAGTTATAGTGCGAAAGCGAAGCGCTATATCGCCGGATACTTAGCCGTAAACCAGGCAATATTGCGCAAGCTTGAGCACTATAAGCTTAACTGTTTTTATAATTCAACACATTGATACCATTGAGATATACAACCTTTACTAAAATTAATTTAGCGTGCACAATCAGTTGAGAGTTTCTACGAAGAGCTTTCGTCTACTTAAAGAACGGCACAGAGTAGTGACTACACGAATTAAAACACAGTAACATGGCATAGAATGTCTTAGTTGCAAGTGTTTCGTATCTTAAAAAGTTCAATTCAGAATCAAAACAAATTGAACAAACACACGGCTACCTAAACATTGCGGCAAAAAGTCAGAAATAACTGCAGCGTGGACAGTATGTCTTACAAAAATTCACAGCAAAAGGATACAAGAAACGGTTAAAACATCGTACCTGTAGTTGATTTGGCCTCTCAGTCCCTTCCATCAGCACCAAATTTTCAAACATCGAGGTACGAGCTGAGTCGATCAATGTTGTTTACAAAGTTGCTCGTTTTTTAGCTCCTACAGCCATAATGACGAGATCAGAAACTTTTCTGAGGAAGCATGAAGTCTATATCATATTCCAGAGGTGATTACTAAAGGAATTTTCCGAAAATTGTGCTCCTTCACTCACTCCTTGTGAGCTAAACTTTGAACCAGCTTTCATTCAGCTATGCCATGAAACACTGCGACCGCGACAACGTGAAAATTTCGCGCCTTTTTTGTCCAATCATGTGATCAATAATTTTTCTCTTTTCTTTTCTTCTCTTTTTTTTCTTTTCCCTTTTTTAACTAATAGCTCACGCACTTTTCGCCCCAAAACACGAAATTGCAGGCAGCAGTTATTTTCACTTTCCTTCAAAATGCGAAATTTACCTCCATCGCTGGTTATACGTCAAGTAGACATAACATATATATGGTGAGATATCCTAGAATTTGCACATCGAAGTTGGATTTTATACATAGATTTTGCCGACTTTCATCACGTCTCCTTCACCAAGGGTTCAAACCTACGCTCCTTCGAAAATCGTTTGCTAAATTCTTCAAATACCACGGTGCTATCATTGAGAAGTATGGCACTACACTACGAGAGATGAGACTAGCAATCCAGAATTGAGAGACACCGCCGTATCCTTTATTATTTTAGATCCTTCAATATCATCCTAGCGCCCCTATTTAATTTCTATATTGCTTCCATTCAGTTTGATGCAGGTGTGCGCGCGCAATTTTCCTTACGTTGTGCACGTGCTTGGCTTATTTAGGGCTGGTTCCCACTAGCGACGTAATCGGAAGCGGAGTCGGAGTCGGAACCGTGAGGAGCCAGGTCGCAATCGGAATCGGAATCAGAAGGATCAGAAGGTTTCCTTTTTCTTCCGATTCCACTTCTGCTTCCGTCGCTTACTATCCACTTCCGTCGTTTTGATTTCCACCAGATCGTAACGTTCTTACGATTCCCATACCGCTTACGATTCCGCTTACGTTGCTTACGTTGCTAGCAGGAACCAAGCTTTAGTTGACGTGTGCTTAGTTCGTTATTTAACGTACTACATTTGTTTTGCATTGTTTTCCTTACTAGTACTTCTTGTCAGTAACTGTGCTCACACTGTGGGTGGCTCCTCCTAAAATGTTCTGCAATTGGTATAGGATTTAATGGAGCCGAAACCAATTGTGGAATTGCACACATTTTAGGCATCCTACTGATGAACAGTTACGAAATTCAGATATGTTTAGTAGCCACATTTATTTGAAGTTTGTCCTCTTTGAATCGATAACTTTTTGACCATATTTGTGCAGTGTATCAATGTGTTGAATTATAACATAGAATGACTGGACTATTTCCTTTCCTCTTTTTTTTTCCTGTATATTATTTCCACATTATTCTAATGCAGGGCTGCAGGCATTCATTTTTAAAGGTCGGAAGTTGCGATAACTTGTTTCTTTATTTAAAATTTTGCGTAGCGGGCACTGCTGACTATAATCTGTCTCATATTAGGGTTTAACTATTAAACGTGTATGTGGTTGCTCCCACTTGCCAAGACAACACCGGGTTGCTCTAAACTCAGAAAAGAGCATCAGAGAAATTAATATGATATCACTGTGGCTAAATGACTGGCACAGCTTGTGGCTTTATGTGACACTTAGACTTTACACAGTTTGCGGCGGGAAATTTGCAGCATGCGGGAATGTGAGGAGGTGAAGACTTTTCGAAGATCACTTGGTTTACGATCGATTCTCGATTCTCGCTTCCGCTTTTATTGTTGTTTACTGATAACCTTAATGCCCAGTTGCAACATCAAAAACAATATTCGGACATAATTTGACAGCATTGCATGATGGAAAAAAACTTTCAGGATAGCCCAAAGGTGACTTTATTTTAAGTCTTTGAAGTAGTACATATTTAATAAAAGTAAATTGGCACTGCATAGTGACAACTAACTATGTAGTAAATTATGGCAACTTTTTCAGAACCTTTCCAATCAACACGAAGAACAAGAACACAAACTCAACTTGACACAAAATAAGGAGTCCTTAAGGCACACAGTCAGTATGTAGTATGGGAGCAAGCTGTCTTGGGTGTGGGGGCATGTTTCATTTTAGTGTGTGTGTTTGTGTGTGGATGGGGGGTGGGGGGTGAAAGTGTTTGGAAGAGGCAAGTGTAGTTAGTGCATCTTCGACTAGTGTCAAAAAAAATAAACAGAACTGTTTTGTATTAGCTTCTTACGTTCTTATTCCTATTATCTCAAATTAATAAAACAATATCCAAGGGAACACAACACGTACCTGACACCAACTGTGACTGTAACCACGTTGTCAAGGTGACTCCTTGCCCATTCATCAATGCCATTTGACAAAGTTGCACTAAAAAGAGCTGTTTTGATGTCAGGTTTGTCACATGCCTGATAAATGGTGGACACCTATATTAAAACAATATATTTGTGATTAAGTGTACAATGTACATAACTAATTGTGTCTGGTGTATTTCTTCCTATGAATGCTGTTACTTGTTATTGTGGTTGATTAATTAATTAATTAATTAATTAATTAATTAACATTTTTAGATTTTAAGGAGCTTCAAAAGGGTTACAAATAAGCTAATTCGGAGTTCTAAAAAAACATGTGCGCGCGTCGGGATAAAAACAAGCATTAATTAAAAAATACAATAGAATTCAAATTCAACTATTTTAAATAACAAAAGAAGAGAATAATCTCGGGATAAAAACGCATGCCCACTGGACCTATTCTTCAAACTCCGAACTCGCTAATTGGCCATGGGTATGCACATGTAAGATGTATGGAGAGGATGCATGAATGATATATCCCACATTCCTATTACTGTCATACTGAATGAAACCTACAGGAAATGAAAATGCTCTTTAAAACCTGTGAACCAGAAATACAATGTTCTCAATATGTTCATGAACTGACCTGTTCTCTAAACCCATCCTTTCCCTCCTCAAACAGTTTATCAGCTTCATCAAGAATCAGCCACTCTACACTGCAGCACAAAAGTCACACAGACTCAATGCATTTATAACAAGTACAGCAAAATCCAGCATTTTCAAAAAGCAAGAAATTTGAGAGAGACAATCAACAAAGGTGCAATGCTAATGCTTTGAAGCTACCACGAACACACATACAATTAAATCAACAAGCAAATAACTGAAACTGAAACTTCTCAGCCCATTTTAATGTTACAAATATCTTTTCACTGCCATCTTGTTTCCTCAGACATTATCTCACACCACCCACATGTGTATGAATGGGTATTGGTAAACATTATACTGGTCATTTTAATCATCTACTCCTGACATGACAGGGAAATAGAACAGAGCCATATTCTTGGCAGACACCTCAAGATGCAAAGAAGTTTAGTTCAGTTTATGGTACAAAATAATGCCCACTTCTGATTTTTAGGAGTCCATTAGCTGTTATTACAATATTGAGGGGCTTTAGACAAGAACATCTCAGCTTAGTAACTTTTTGTCAATTTTAGTGAAATTTCGTGTTTTGTGGCTTAAAAAACAATTAATATATCAATCCACTCAAAGTAATGATAGAGTGATGGTCAAATACTTGAAGCAGATCCAATTAGGTCAAAATGCACTTTTCAAAGGAAAAAACTATAGGCTTGAGACAGCCTACACTGTAGCCATGGATAACTTTTCAGACACCCTTGATTTACTTTTACCATCATAAAACTTAATATTCCTTTTCAAAATGCATGACTTCTGACCTGGTTTGAATTATTTTGATCAGAGAATGCTTTTTGAAGCCTAAACTATAAGATTTTAGCAAAAATTTCCAAAAAAGTCACTAAGGACACTGTTGTCTCAGCCCTTCAATACAGTGGTTACTTGTGAAGTTGAACTGCTGGAGGATCCTGATTCAACATATGCACCAATCTGTTGGGTGTGCTCACAAGAATATCTGAGAGAACAAAATTTTGTATGCTCCGTTTCATTCACATTTGTAGTGGAAAATCACATGAAGACACTAAATACAAAATACTATATATAACAGTAGTTGTAGGAGTCATACATACTAGTATTTTGAGTGTTTTGAAAAATAGATTGAAAACTTTTTTATTCAAACAAGCATACTAAAATATTGATCTAAGTAATGTATTTATATGTATTTTAAGGAGACTTTTATCTTCTTTATAGTTAAGTGCCTATATTGTATTTTTTCTTTTCAATTTTAAATGTAACATTCTAAAGCACTATTGGCTTTTTAGTGGAAATATCGCTGTATAAAAAGGTTTTGAGCAGCTGAGTAGTTATAACATTATTCTTTCTGGAGAAATCTAAAATTCAATTTTCCGTGTTTTTTTTTCTGATTTTAAAAAAAGGTTTAAAGAAATAAAAGATGTCAATAAAAAAGATGAAAATGCAAAGTCAATGCAATGAAAATCCTAATGAAAATACTAATCAAATTCAAAAATCTTATAATTATTTTGGTGTCAAATTTTCTGATAAAATTGATTTTTATAGAATGTATTTTATTCATATTCAGTTTATATATTTATTAAAACATATTGAAAAGTATTATAAAATAAGAAGATTAGAATATAAATTGAAAGGAATACAAATTAAAAGGAAAAAATATAAATTGTAATTCTTTTATAAATTGTAATTGTAATTCTTTTTGTCAATTTTAGTGAAATTTCGTGTTTTGTGGCTTAAAAACAATTAATATATCAATCCACTCAAAGTAATGATCGAGTGATGGTCAAATACTTGAAGCAGATCCAATTAGGTCAAAAATGCACTTTTCAAATGAAAAAACTATAGACTTGAGACAGCCTATACTGTAGCCATGGATAACTTTTTAGACACCCTTGATTTACTTTAGACAAGAACATCTCAGCTTAGCAACTTTTTGTCAATTTTAGTGAAATTTCGTGTTTTGTGGCTTAAAAAACAATAACAGCAAGATATTAGAAACAAGTTTTGGATTTAATTGATTTTTGTCTGTAGGAGACGACTGTAGGAAATGTGAATATTGATTTTAAATTGTAGGTAGAAAAAAAAAACGTTTACGTCAGAAAAATTAAATTGATTTAAAGAAAAAAATATTTACATAATATAAAAGATGTCTTCAAAAGATTTAAATAACTTATCATATGATGAAGTTATGAAAATAGCTAAAAAAGAAACTAAAGAAAATAGAAAAATTAAAGAAAGAGACAAAAATTAATTGAATTTATTAAAAATAAAAGAGAAGAAAATAATAAATTTAAAAAGAAATCAATAAAGCCAAAGTCAAAAATAAAACAAAAACCAAAAAAGGAAATTAAAACATTTTAAGATTATTTTCAAGAATGTATTAAAAATAAAGAGATTCCAAAAGATACACCAGAATATTTTAGAAAAGCTCTTGAAAGAGCAATAATAGATTACCAAGATGGAATTAAACTTGAGAAATCAGCCCTTGATAATTTTTCAAACAAATACACAATTGAAGGTTGTCCAAACATTTTACCTAATGATTATTTTCAACAAGAATCTTCACAAATTGAAGAATTTTTAAAAAATCATAGAAATATTAAAGTAAGATTAGTTTTAGTTACTTCAATGGGTCAGATGTTTAAAGATGGTAAAAAAGTTGGAGAACAAGTTAGCAAATCTTAGTTTCAATCTGAAACACATACTATTTTAAAAGGAACAAATATTAAAGAAATTTTATCAAAAATGATTGAAGAAATTCTTGATAAAATTTTAACTTATCGACTTAATGGTTCAGGTTGGTTTTTTAAAGAAATTGTTTCATTAGAAATTCATACTATTGGATACAAACCTTTAAAAGGTTCTTCATATATCAAACTTCCTGATTTTATTTCAAATAAAAAAGCAATAATTAATCTTAAAAATCCAAAAGATAATAAATGTTTCACGTGATCAATATTGAGATTTTTACATGAACGAAATTTAGATCCTCGATTAATATCAGACCTTAAACAATACGAAAATGAACTTAATTTTAAAGGTATTGATTTTCCAGTAAAATTAAGAGACATTAAAAAGTTTGAAAATCAAAATCCAAATATTGCAGGAATTAATGTGTTTTCAATTAATGAATATAATAAATTTTATCTTTTAAAATTAAATGGAAAAGATTGTCAGAATACAATTGATTTATTTTTTATACAAATGAAGATGGAAATAGTCATTATTCCCTTATTAAAATTTTTTCAAGATTAATTAGTGCACAAGTGAGTAAAGATACTTCAATGAAAAAGTATTATTGTAAAAAAATGTTTATCTCATTTGTTAAAGAGGAATTATTTCAAAAACATATTACATTTTGTTCTAATAATGAAACAGTTGCAGTCAAAATACCTCCTAAAAATTCATTTCTTTTCTTTAAAAATCATCATAAAAAATTACCTTTACCTTTTGTTGCTTATGCTGATTTTGAATGTTTCACAAAACCAATGAATAACTGTGAACCAAATCTAAATAATTCTTTCACAATGGAATATCAAAAACATGAACCTTGTGGATTTTGTCTTTATATCAAACCATTAGATAATATTGATATTCGAATAAAACCAAATCCACTAATTTATACAAAGAAAACAAAAGATGAAGATATTGCTGAAATATTTGTAAAGAAATTAAAAAATATTACTAAATCAATATATGAAAATTATTATTAATATCCTAAAAAGATTATTTTTACAGATGAAAATAGTAAAGATTTTATTAATTAATCAGTCTGCCATATTTGTGAACAACCATTTCAAAAAAATGATAAGGTTAGAGATCACTGTCATTTCACTGGTGAATATAGAGGTGCTGCTCATAACAGTTGTAATCTTAATTGTAGAAAACCTTTATTACTTCCTGTGATATTTCATAATCTTCAAGGTTATGATTCACATCTCTTCGTTAAACAATTATCAAGGTTAAAAGGTGATTTATCATGTATACCTTCAACAGAAGAAAAATATATATCTTTTTCTAAGAAAATAAAAGTGGATGAGTATATTTCTAAGAAAATAAAGAAATAGTATCATTAAATTTTGAAATTCGTTTCATTGATTCATTTACAGTGCGACCACACGAACCGAGGCCACCCAGACAAATTTTGAGACAAATTGAAATTAGCCAATCACAAGTCAAGATCTAGACAATGAAATAGCGGAAAATTATACTTGACCAGTTCAAATTCTGAACTGTGAGATGTGTTGCGAACCTTTGATATCCATAAATTCTTCATTACCCAAATGATAACAATGAAGAATTGTCACGTTTATATAAATCAAGCTGGAAAATTTTATGACAACGTCTGGGTTGGCCAGAATCAAAGCCAGTAGTAAAGAAATTTTGAACAATCCAACAACAATTTTTCTGAAGTAAACATTTTTTTCTACCTACAACTTAAAATCAATATTCACATTTCCTACAGTCGTCTCCTAGTCTTCCTACAGTCGTCTCCTACAGTCGTCTCCTACAGACAAAAATCAATTAAATCCAAAACTTGTTTTTAATATCTTGCTGTTACTGTACATATTTTCATCAACTGAAAGCAGCTGCCAAAATATTATGAAACCATGGATACACGATTATAGTCATGTGATAACTTTTAACCAATCACCAATTGGCTTACGCGTCTTGCATATAATTTACTCCTGAGATATTTTCGTAACGCGTTTACGTTTTAGTTTCTCGTTTGAGTTAGAAACATTTTCCTTCTTTATCTGTCTCAACTTAATATACCGTCTTCACTCAACCCAACTTATCGAAAGGATTAATACTGCTTCAAAAGCAATAGAAGATGAAAAAACCTTACCTTATACAAGGATCACAGCAACACAATATAAAAACCTTCGACTCGAAGTGAAAGAAGATTCAAATGAAAGCAGGTAATGAAATATTATGAAACTATGGTTACAGTTTATAGTCACGTGATTACTTTTAACCAATCAAAATTGAACAATTTTTTGGCAAAACTGAAATAAAAATGACAAATTTTACAGTTTTGATTTCAGTTTGTTTGAAAATGAAAATGGAAATTAAAGTGGAAAATCCTCTCTTCAAGAATATTCATGTGTAAAATCATCAAATATTAAACAGTATAAACAATCTGACAGATGTCTGCATATAGATTTTGGGAAAAACCCCTTTTAGAATAAGATGTGAATCTTAATGAAATCTTAAACAATCTTACAAATGATTTTTTTCAAGGATGGTCCAAAAGAGTAGTAGGTATATATATAATTACCCCCAATGAGGGAAAAAACCTCAAATACTTTCTTCTGTGTTTTATTTTTTCTATTTGGCTCTTTTTTATTATAATTTTTACAACAAGAATACAGAAACAAACATGATTGAAATATTAAAAACTATGATTTTTGTGGTTAATCCTTGTCTAAAAAATGTTTCTAAAATGCAAATTGGCAAAAATGACAGAAAATGGAATTACAGAAATAATCAGAGATTTGAAACACTCTATCAAATAATTACAATGACGGGGATTATCAGAAAAAAAACACGGAAAAAAAAACACGGAAAATTGAATTTTGGATTTCTCCAGAAAGAATAATGTTATAACTACTTAGCTGCCAATGGACCATTCATTAAACTCTGATCTTAAAACATATCAGAGCTCGTCATGTGACTCTGATTTTCAAGTCTTACCAAACCTGTGAGATGACTTGGATCCAAAGCTGTTTGATGAAGCCTTGGCTTTGGTTAATTGGTGAATTCTGAACATTCGGCCATTAGACAAGTGGCAAAATTCATGATAAATCTGCAAGTAACATGTAATTGAAAATTGCTTTTAATTACAAGTTCTTTCAGTATTTCCATGATGAAATAAAGATCTGCCTCCGTATGGCCTTGTGGCTCAAGCAGTAGAGTGACGGAAGATCTAATCTGGAGGTCATGGGTTTGAATCCCACCGAGGTCAAAGAATTTTTTCTTTCCCTCGTTGTGGTCCCTCATTTCCTTACTAGAGCTAATGCTCAGTACAGGGAAATTTATGGGTTGACCTTAGCACTATAATTTACACACAGAATTAATTCTCTGATTCCTTGTTTGTATCACCAGTGCTACATGGCTCAATATTTATTTGTACCCTTCACATTCTCATTGTCACGAATTACCACCTTATTACCCATGATCTGCTTCCGTACAGCCTCGTGGCTCAAGCGGTAGAACAATGGAAGATCTAATCTGGAGGTTGTGGGTTTGAATCCCACCGAGGTCAAAGATTTTTTTCTTTCCCTCATGTGGTCCCTCATTTCCTTACTAGGGCTAACGCTCAGTTCAGGGAAATTTATGGGTTGACCTTAGCACTATAATTTACACACAGGGTTAATTCTCTGATTCTTTGCTTACTCTTGATTAATTTAGCTTAAGTATAATAGACAATTTACTTTATGTGATTTACTTAATATTTTCAACTGGAACAATGTTGCTTTACAAATAATTTATTGTGCTTGTATGTTGTTGTTATGTATCAGTGGATCTACAGGTACAAACCTGTTGAGCCAGTTCCCTTGTTGGTGATATGACTACTGCTCTGAAACCTTGTGCAAGTGAAGACTAAAAAAAGAACAATCATGAATGCAGCAATTAGTGAATCTTGCAAAACAATCAGGTCTGTAAAATTACCTATCAACAGTTATGACTTTCAGCTTCTTAAAATCTAAGGATCACTATATATAGGACTAAGACTCTCAAATCTTAAAAACTTGGAACTGGGTTGGAGTGTCTCCACTTGCTTTTGGTAACTTGTTTCTACATGACCAGTGTGGAGCAGTGTGCTTAGCTACATTCTTTGAGCATTCAATGAGAAGATTTTTGTGTCATCTAGATTAGATAAAACAAGAGGCTCCAAGTAGCCTATACTCATGTGCATGAGATGCTAAGATGCGCTGATTGAAGCTACCAATTTTTTTGTATTGTTTATTGTTTCCCGATCAAATCCACACTTGTCTATTACTTCCCAAACTGTGAATTATTTCTGTAACATTCGAAAAGACTACTTTTAAAAGCAATGAAATCAGTAAAAATCGATGAGCTGCAGTAACGACCCCATTTTCCCATGTGTTTCTATTGTTCTTTCTTTAAAAAAAGTCTTGAAATTACTCACCACAGGCAGCAAGGACTTACGAGCACGAGAGATTGATGTTTGGCATTTTTGCCTAGGAAGAGCTGATTAAAAATAGCTCTTATTAATCGGGCTGGCTTGTTGCTAAGCCAGTGCGATTTATAAAATGAGCTGTTTTTCATGATCAAATGGACACTTTTTCTATTAAATTCTTTTTGAAGTGTTTTGGAGATTAGGAGATTGGAGATTTGAAGAGACGATAAATTAATAAGCTGCCTAGCAGGCATAAATGGGGATGGCTGTCTTTGATTCTTGCTGTGTAGGCTAATAAATTGATTAAAAGGTTGTTGATGTAAAGGGTATTTCTTTATAGTAATTCGATGGAATCATGAAACCATTTTTAATTGATTAAGGGTTCCTGGCTCACTTTTCATTGAATGAAAAGTCATTTTCAGGTCACAATAGATCTTGATACTTGATCGTACATGTATGTACTTCATGTTGTGGAGAGTAACATGTGTTTCTCAAATTGTAAATTTTATGTGGAATGGGAAGTGTATGGTTGGGTGGTTGTCGTGTAGTAAAAACAAAATCAAACAATAAATTGGGGCCAGTAAAGTTCCTCGCAAAGAGCCTTTTCCTCAATCCATTCTTTCAGCAAAGTCCCCGTAGTTTTGAGGTCTATTTGCTGCTATAAACGCGAGAAACATGGGAGTAATGATACCTCGAGTTGGAGTCCGAGTTAGAGTTAGAGTTAGACTTCAAGTTAGACTTTGAGTTGGATTTCGAGTTGGACATCAAGAAGTAGGAAAATAACAAAGCCTTGCGTTTGTTATAAATTTATCCGATCTAGTGATTATTAACTTTTTAAAATCATAAAAAAAATTCTAGACAAATATCAAAAAACCCCAGCATAACTCGATTGTCCCCTCAAGTTGACTATCATCTGGAAAAAGAGAACGTAATGGCAGATCGATTAGGAACACATTTATCGGTTTTTCATTGTTCATTTTTAGAAACAAACACGTCAAACCAGTTGAACATATGTCCAATTATTTCACGTAAATTGAAACGATCACCCTGTTGTTTAATTAATAAACTTTTTATGGTATTTATCTGAATATCCCTGAAACTGTAACCTAAATTCAATCATGTAAACGCTTTCACTTTTATTATTTTGAAAGCATGTTTTATCACTTTCATATTGAACTAGCCGTGTGTTGTATTGTTCTTGGGTGTTCTTTGCAAGCGCAAGCACAACTTTTGTGATTGACATTCTATAAATATAACTTGTAACGTTAACAACAATGACAACAAAAGCTAAAAAACACCGGTGTATAAGCCACACTTTTTTGCCCAGAATTTTTGCTCAAAATCGAGTGTGCGGCTTATCTACGGGAACATCTGCAAAAGGTTATTGTACTTTCCGATAATAATAAGTTGATCAGACTTTTTGAGCATCGAAATTAAGATTTTATTTATTAGAGGTGTATAACATGGAACGAAAATTCTTTAACTTTAGATTATGTAGAAAAGTGAGTCTTGTCTGTCTAACCAGAGTGCCTCCGAGACTAAAAATCAAATTGAACAATATGCATCGAACACGTAATGCACGAACGTGAGTGTTGTGTTTATAAATTGTAAAATTTAGCCTCAAATTGTGAAAATACCTGTGTTAAAAAGGTGCTCACTATCTTTGTCAGACATTTCGAAGCTTTTAGCAATGAAGGAACACCGAAGTAGTAATAGTACTACTAGTAGTACTACTACTGCTGCTGCTGCTGCTGCTGCTACTACTACTCTTACTGCTACTGCTACTGCTGCTGCCAATGCTACTACTACAGTACTACTACTAATATACCCCTCTTTAATATCAGAGAGATGAGGGGTGAATTTTAATGTTGACAGATGATGTGTTCTACTTAAAGAGCCTGGGTTTTTTTTTTGGTACTTGTCAAGACATCAAAAGGGTTAAGTTGCATCAGAAATGTCAATTACAATTGTTGTCAAGCATTATTTTATGCATCTTCTGAATTACAACATCCAGTACGCCAATTTTTCCCCGCCCTTTTCTAAACTCCCTCGCCACGACTATTAAACTGCCCCTGGGTCTTTGAGGATGAATTTTTGCAAAACATGTCAAAACAAGTCAGTCTGCCAAAAATTAGCTTGATCCTGTAAAAATTGAAAATCGGCCCAAAAACCAATATACGGACTTTTTGCAGGAAATTAAGGTGGCTCGATGGTGTTTTTTTCTGTGCCGACCACTTTTTTTCAATCTTGTATTTGGATATCTTAGTCATTATTTACCTAAATACTCATGGCACACACTTACTAGGGAAAAATTGAAGTTTCCATTTCAGTTGTATTTTTTTGCGATCGAAGCGTCCTTGGCAACAATACGTTGCTAGGCGTAGTTTTACTTGTGAGGCCGCCATCGGCCTGTATGAGAAATTTTGGTAACTCTCTCTTGGGGACTGAAAGAGTACCACAATGCACACATTTTAGCCAAGTTTGGTTAACTTCTGTGAGAGGATTTTTGAATGGCACGAATTTACTTATTTTAGGGTTAAATTTGGTAAAATATAAAAATTTGTTGTATTTCACCCCAAACTGAGAGATCGAGGACCTAATGCCGATTTCAACTTTACTCATTCATAAGAACAACTATTGTACCTTATTTGTTTGGCTCTTTTGGCGGATTGACGGTTTTCGATTTTTCCTTGTGCCGAGTTATAATAATCGAAATTTACGATGTTTTTGCAACAAACGAGCAGAGAATCTTCTGACCTCGCTTATTTAAAAAATCTGAGATAGAATTTCCCAAGAATAAGCGAACTATAAATTTGGACCTTCTTTTACTTAGTCTCCAAATTTCGTGTTGGTTGAAATGCTGTGAGACTTGTACGCTGAACGTCGAGTTGGTAACATGCGTGCTAGTATTTTCAGAGATTTCTTGTTCTCCAAGATGTTTACAATTCATGATCTATTCTCCATATTTCATTGTTCTGAAATGACACCTGCACGTGAATTCCAGTCTAGCACGGGCAGAACCAAAACGCTTGATTAACTTCCGAAGACCTGCCGATTATGGTAATAAAATCTTCTGTTAGACACGCTTATTGTAGGGTTTTTCACGTCTTTTAATAAGGGAAATAATTGCTGCCTTGACACTGAGTAAAAATTTCTGTTTTCTGTTTGCGGCATGAATGAGTTGACTCTCAAAGGGCTTGTCTACACCACGTAGTCGGATATTTTCGAATAAACAGAGATCTTTTTCCACTCGAGCATGGTCATTTTTAGTCCACTAAAATAGGACTTGCTACAAAAAGCATTTGCTCAAACATTTACTCTAACCAAACGACTGCTCAATTGGCGATCTGTTGTCAAGCTAGCCTTCAGGCAGCAACTACAACTGCCGATTTCAATTTTTCTCCTATACAATTTTAGACGACACGGTGCACAAGGCTATTTACAAAAGCGAGTGTTTTTTCTTTAACATAACGACAATTAAGTTAATTTTTCGATATTGCGCCTACTCCTTTGAAGAAAAAAACCGTAAAATTTGAGTGAGAAACTTGAAGTGTTTGCTGACTCTTGGCTTTGATTTTGCATTTTACAGTTCCTCGAAACTGGTTGGTAGTGCTAGTATGCACAGAATTCCTCTTGACCCTCCGTTACTGTAGATGGTCTGTATGGTCTCGAGATCCAGGCCCGCTTTTGACATCTTCTCTTTCATTCCGTCGGAAACAGGGAGGTTTTGGAGGGTGGACTTTCTAGCCTTTGCTGCCGGTATCATATCCATATTCTGCTTGAACTTGATGCAGCTGATAGCCTGGCTGATAGACGCTTCCCCTTTTGGATCCAACTTCAATTCAGTAAATATACGCGCCAGCGCTTGTACGTCGTCTTTGGCGTCGTGGGCGTTAAATGACTCTTTAAATAAAGCCTCATAAAGTGATGAGATAGACTGATTTAAGACCATTGAGGCGACTTCCTGGGCGCTTTATTTCCTGGGCAATGATTGTCAAAGAATCCATGAATACAACTCCTAGGCGGGAAAATGAGCCCCACAGATTGTACCTCAATAGCGCGTTCACCAGAATTTGGAAGTCGAACCGGTCCCCATTATGAGCAATCAGCAGTACTCTGCCAGCATTTTCCTGCAAAAAGGTCTCCATAAAGCCGACAAATTCTGTAAGACCTTGACATTGGCTATCAGCTACCAGATCTTTACCATTCTTGCAAATTACTCTGCTTCCGTTCCTGTATTGTATGCTTATGCCGTGCACTTGAGTCGCTGAATCCGCAATTCTCCTGGTGTCCGGAAGAAGAAAATGCTCGAAAGTTGTCCCGCCATCAGGCTGAATGCAAGCAATCTGCAGAATGTCAGACTTTCGTTCCAACCCAGTGGTCTCTAAATCGAAAAACATTACATTATGAGGTGTGGCACTGGGACTAACTGTTGCATTGGTCTGAATTCAAAGGGGACAGACCGCAAATAAATGTGGCTACTAAATATATCTGAATTTCGTAACTGTTCATCAGTAGGATGCCCAAAATGCATGCAATTCCACAATTGGTTTCGGCTCCATTAAATCCTATACCAATTGCAGAACATTTTAGGAGGAGCCACCCACAGTGTGAGCAGTTACTGACAAGACATATCAGTTAGGAAAACAACGCAAAATAAATGTAGTACGTTAAATAACGAACTAAGCACACACGTCAACTAAACAAGCTAAGCACGCGCACGACTCAAGGAAAACCGCGCGCGCGCACTAGCATTGACCTGAATAGAAGCAATATAGAAATTAAATAGGGGCGCTAGAATAATATAAAGGATCTGAAATAACAAAGGATACGGCGGTGTTTCTCAATTTTGGATTGCTAGTTTAATTTGTCGTAGTGTAGTGCCATATTTCTCAATGATAGCACTATGGCGTTTGAAGAATTTAGTAAATGATTTTCGAAGGAGTGAAGATTTGAACCCTTGGTGAAGGAGACGTGATGAAAGTCGGCGAAGTCTATGCATAAAATCCAACTTCGACGTGCAAATTCTAGCATATCTTACCAATTGAGATATATAAACACCATAAGCCGGATTGGCTGGAATGTTGCTGTCCATATGAGGGAAATTGACAATCCGAAATGAGAAGTCATCCCTCTTGTCGTAGACACTGAGATGGAAAGGTGTGTTGTTGTCACCATTCTTGATTCTCGTGTCCAGATAACACACCTCATTTGATGTTAAGGTAGTATTCTTTAGTTCCAGGTCCGACGGATAAATGTCGCTGATGTGATTTCCAAAATTTTCATTGTTAACGCTCAATAAATCGTCGATATAACGAAAGGTGTTGCTAAATTGGACAGCTATGGTCATATCTTGCTTCATTGTTCTTAGCATGAAGTCATACTCGAAGGTGTGGAGGAACAGATCAGCCAACAAAGGTGCGCTGTTAGTGCCCATAGGTATGCCAATAATTTGCCGAAAAACTGTGTTTCCGAAGCGGACGTAGATATTGTCGATAAGAAAGTCAATAGCGAGGCACAGTTCCCTACAGGAGAAGTAAGTGTACTTCGTAGATTTCCTATCATTAGCCCAGAATGTGTGGAAATTGTTGGTTTCCACTACTACTTTCATTCACATGGTCGGAAAACTGGAGGAATTCTTCGCGTGTTAGAGAGGTCTTCAGGTCGTTGATGGTGCCATTTGTAACCTCCATCCGCATGTGTATCGCTACCCCTGACTCGTAAGACACACCTTCGTGCGCCTCAAGCGATTGTGTTTTCTGTGTTCGCCGTTTCTTCTATTTTTTCTTAAAGACTCGTTGAGCTTTTCGTTTGGAATCTCTGATCTTTTTATTTTCCATTACCTCGGAATACTTAGTTATGGTGCTCGAACAAATGCCAAGGTCATTTGTCACAGCTGTTATGTATCCATAACCTTCGTTGAACTGTGCGATTCCGGCTGCAGTTCGGAAATCTGCCCTTTCTGAATCGCCATAGTGTCGCACTTTGGGAACTTTGCTTGAAATTATGCCGTTTAAACATTCACTCCTTTGGCTTGATCCAGCTGGGGCTAGCTTTTTGGCTGCTTCTTCAGTCAAAAAAGGACTCAAAGCATCTTCTATGCTGGCGCGTAAGTTTTCTCCAGTAAGATCCTTTCCACCTGGTAAGTCGCTGTGGCTGTAACTTTGCGGGTCCGCATTGTACTGGCACCAATCGCCGCATGCTTGGTGCTCCCCAAAGGCGTGAGGCACAATGGACTTCAGTTGCTTCAATAGGGAAGTGGGTCATTCTGGTTTTGCTTTATGCAGTAAGTAAAACACTTCTGAATATATGCAATCACAACTGGGTTGAGGCCTTTGACTTTTCCTTTACAAGCGTATAACCCTGATCCTAAGGTTCTGCTTGAGTGGTTAACGTCGCTCTCCACTTCTCTATGTCGTAAGTCACAAGAGTTTTCAGGTGGCTCTTGGTTGTGCTGTCGTCATCCCCAATGTATGTCGAATAGCGTATTCCATCTTTGACAGCATCTTTAAAAAGCTCAACTGCGACGCTACTCTCCATACTTTTAGATGACCCTTTGTGGTTTTTCCTGCAGTCACACGGGGCGGCCTCTTCACCTGCTCTCTGTGCTACTTCGCAAACACGGCACATTGTGTTACGAGTCGAGTAGCTCAGCACTTTGCCCGTTTTGACCCCCACTGCCGTCCCAACGCCAGATGACGAGTCGTAGTGTTTCCCTCGTCTTCTCCATCCCATATCATATGAGACGCCAACATCCACCACGTCATTGTCTTCATTGTCACGTGACAAACTCTTCTCTTTTTGGGTGTTGGCTGCACAGCTCTCCCTGACAACTCTTTCTAGTGCTTGGCCACATTTTCTCTCAGATGACTTGAAGCATGAACTTGAAAGTGATGGCAAGGCGAGGGTTGACATCAGTCCTCGGTAATGAGTGTGTCCGAGACCAGCATGCAATGCCCCAAGTCCGGCCTTGGTATTAATGTTGAAGCTAGGAGGGCCTCTACTTCCAAATCAGTGTGTCTCCGACGGTCGCAATATATTTATTTCTTTGCAGAGTCCACATCTCACTTTTAGCACAGGACACATCCCTCTTAATTCAATGCTCTCGCATATATTAGATAAGTCCAAAGGACCATTTTTGCAGTGTTGGCATTTTGAGAGGGCAGCTGCTAGGATCTTAGGGTTCATCACAAAATCTTGATCGACATTGTCAACCTTATGAAAGGATTGACTAGAGTGCAAAACGGGTCCAGCTGCTCGGCTTTCTACAACTTCTGATGCACTTATACCGTTCTGCAATGTCGCTCCATTCCACCGTTTTACTCTCATTTTTTTGCAGCTGCTCTCTCTTTGCGCTTTAAGCTTCCAATTAAATCGACTTTCTGAGTTTGAAGAAACCACTTCAATGCCATTTGAATCATTTACACACTCGTCCTTAAAAAAACGGAAAAAAATAAACAAACAACACTTAGTAATTGAGGAATACTTTTTTAAAAAAAAATAGGCTGTGTTTTTTTCGCTACCTGCACCGCTGATTGACTTTCTGAGTTCAAAGAAACCACTTCAATACCATTTGAATCATTTACACACTTGTCCTTAAAAAAAAAAGGAACAAAAGTTCAACAACTAAAATGATCTGTTAATAGCTGCTTGTATTCCCAATGGTACGATGCTTCATTTCTCGGTTATTAAAAATTCATAACATGAAAACATATCAAAAGTTCTTATTTCAAAACAGTATGGAAAAAAACATGAGGAGAAAATCCATTTCTTCTTTCCATGGTTAAAAGTGAGTCCGGCAACATAATGATAAATTATGTCATTTCCAATTCTATAAAAGTATGATACAAACATACCTTACTAGTTTCAACTTTGCATGGGTTTGACCTGTTCATTTTCATCATTTCTTTCCTTTTTTTCTTGCTATTTTTAGGTCAATTACGTGTTTAACGTTGATGTTCAACAGCTCACCTGTTATCTCATGAACACATTGCCAGGACTGATGAATTACCATAATCGGCAGGTCTTCGGAAGTTAATCAAGCATTTTGGTTCCGCCCGTGCTAGACTGGAATTCGCGTGCAGGTGTCATTTCAGAACAATGAAATATGTAGAATAGATCATGAATTGTAAGCATCTCGGAGAACAAGAAATCTCTGAAAATACTAGCGCGCATGTTATCAACTCGACGTTTAGCATACAAGTCTCACAGCATTTCAACCAACACGAAACTTGGAGACTAAGTAAAGAAGGTCCAAATTTATAGTTCGCTTATTCTTGGGAAATTCTATCTCAGATTTTTAAAATAAGCGAGGTCAGAAGATTCTCTGCTCGTTTGTTGCAAAAACATCGTAAATTTTTCGATTATTATAACTCGGCACAGGGAAAAATCGAAAACCGTCAATCCGCCAAAAGAGCCAAACAAATAAGGTACAATAGTTGTTCTTATGAATGAGTAAAGTTGAAATCGGCATTAGGTCCTCGATCTCTCAGTTTGGGGTGAAATACAACAAACTTTGATATTTTACCAAATTTAACCCTAAAATAAGTAAACTCGCGCCATTCAAAAATCCTCTCACAGAAGTTAACCAAACTTGGCTAAAATGTGTGCATTGTGGTACTCTTTCAGTCCCCAAGAGCGATTTTCCAAAATTTTTCATACAGGCCAACGGCGGCCTCACAAGTAAAACTATGCCTAGCAACGTATCGTTGCCAAGGACGCTTCGATCGCAAAAAATACAACTGAAATGGAAACTTCAATTTTCCCCTAGTAAGTGTGTGCCATGAGTATTTAGGTAAATACTGAATAAGATATCCAAATACGTGATTGAAAAAGAGTGGTGGGCACAGAAAAAAACACCATCGGGCCACCTTAAGCCTTCAATTGCAAACATGTTTACAGGAAATGTACAATGTATTTTGTAGAAAACATGTTTTGGACTGCTGATGTGAACAAACAAACAAAATCATGTGAACATGAAAAGAAATCCTGTATATACATGTGACCTTCCACGGGAAAACGGACACTAACGGTTATCCGTTAAACGGGCAAAAATTAACGGCCAATGAACGGACAACGAACGCTTTCTTAGAGCGTTCGAACGGTTTGCTTAACGCTTTTAACGGTTAAGCCAAAATTTCTAACGGTTTACAAAAGTTTTCTAACGCTCTAAGTCCCGTTTGCTGAACGGCTTGATAAACGTTAAAACAGAAAGATTTAACGCTTTTAACGGATTGACCTCGGTATCTAACGGTTTAGTAAATTAACGCTGTATCAAAATAATTATCTAACGCTTTCAACGGGTAAGCCAACATTTCTAACGGTTCACAAAACTTTCTAACGCTATAGTTTCGTTTTCTGAACGATTATTCAAAGTAAGCTTCATTCATCACAGAAGCGCTTCAGTACGCGTCAATACTGGTACGGACGGATTCGTACAGACAAAAAAAATTCCGAGCAAGAGCTACGATTAAAGCGATATACACGCATAATACACACAGTTCTTTTGATTGTTTTGCTCAAACGACAAAAAATAACAATAATGATAATAAAATATCCGTTTGCACAAACATAGCATCGAGAGCTGATGAAGCCATTCATTCCGATCGTGATTGAGACTTGATCATGTCCGTGCATCTGGCCCTAGTATTTCTTACTTCCGCAAACTACTCAGCTTATAAGAGTGATTTGGAAAAAGGGGGCAAAAGTGTTTGACTCAAACAGTTCTTCTGAGGCTAAAAATATTGTATCTGTCTATCATTAACACTGCAAAATTCGAATTTCAGTTCGAGTTCGAAGTTAGAATTCGAGTTTGAACGCGGCATGCGTACCGCAAAGGAAACAGATCGTTTTCGTTTGTTCAAAATAAAGCTATTTTACAGGCAATTTTTCCTCGTAAATTAAACTTGATTAAATGCTGTTATTAATTGGAATTTGTCAGAACAAATACTGTGATTGTATTATTGGATTTAGCCATCGCATTAAGCGAATTTCGATAGACGCCATTTTGTTTACTGTGGCGCGTGTCACGTGCGAATTTCTTAAGCACATGTTCCTTTAGCCTGGTTCCTAAGGTTAACCAAGATGGCCGCTTGTTGACATTACAAACTCTTTTCTTTGGCTTCTTTCGTTCGTCTTCGGTGTTCCTTCATTGCCAAAAGCTTCGAAATGTTCGACAAACATAGCCAACACTGTTTTAACACAGGTATTTTGACAATTTGAGGTTCAATTTTACAGTTTATAACCACAACGCTCACGTTCGTTACGTGGAAGATGCGTATTTTTCGATCGGAGGCGCAGTTAGCCGTACTTGACAATAATAGAACTGCTTTCAACGGCCTGGAATAATTTTGAACGCTTTTTAACGCTTCAAACGGTGTAGAAACAAATTTTTAACGCTTTTAATTTTAACGCCTTTTTAACGCTTCAAACGGCCTATAAACAAATTTTTAACGCTTTTTTTAACGCTTCTAACGGCATGGAAGAAAATTCGAACGGTTTTTCAAACGCTTCTAACGCTTTCCTTAACAGTTTTAACGCTTTCCGAACGGTCAACGAACGCTTTAGGCTGTTTAACGGATAACCGTTAGTGTCCGTTTTCCCGTGCAAGGTCACACATGTAAAGGTCTTGGCAAATGAATACAATGTACGTGTACAGTGTAAGTTTATTATGGGTTTCAACAAAATGCTGACCCCTACTGTCTCCCTAACTGACCCCCTATAAAATTAACAGGGTAAAATCAGAAATGATAGAAATTAATGAAATAAAATGTTTTGGTACCTGAGCTTTTCTTTTGTTGGCCTATTTCATTCCTGACCCAAATTTGCATAATCACGCTGAGATTTGTTTTGTCAGACCAAATTACAAACAGAAATCTTTGATTAAAAAACTCACAGTTGCTAAGGAAAGAGCCTTTCAAACTGTTCTGTTCTGTGTAGATTTCTAATGGGAATCGTATTTTACACACCAAAATCAGTAAGCAATTAGAAAGTCTGGAAATGTTCGAGAGAAAATGATGGCTTTAGTTTGCTGCGCTGTTGTTCATTTTGCTTGCATGAAATACTTGGAAAGAATAATAAAGTGAAACAGTTGATTCACTTGGCTATATTAATGGAAGGTTTTTAGGCAGCGAATTTTTGGAACAAAACGTCACCCTTCAGATGAGAAGTTTTACCATCGATAAGCTTTTAATTGTGCTTTAATTACTTATAAGCAGAAGTTTTAGGACATTTTGTCACTGCCATTCAATAGTACCACAAGTTACACTAAATTTAGTCAAGTTTTTGCCATCAGAAGGTAGAAAACTCTTTTCCCATGGTTTTGATTTTCTACCTTAATCTGCTTATTACACTGGAATAACCTCAGCTGACAAAACTGACATCATTTCGTCTTTCTTGTTTCAAAAGCTAAAATCCACGATTTCTCCCTTCTTTTCTTATGTTGACAATGTTTCTGAGGACTTAAAATAAGTTTGTAAATGAAATTGATTTTGAGAAAGAAAACAAGTCTGTTGTCACTGTTTTTACTCATGCGCAGTAAGTGCATGAGGTATAAAATGGGCTTCGTTTCATCGTGTTTTTGTCACATTTGTGCATGTAAATTTATGCACACATATTTTAGTGTACACGAACTCGCCCCTGCCTCCCGTAGAAAGTTATTTTGTCCCCCATTGTCATAGAAGGCTTCAGGAAGGCTAAACCAATCAGAATCTGTCTACTGCACACATTTCTGGGTTTCAGGGGGGAATAGAGAGAACCGGTTTGTAACTCGGAGAAGATCACTTTCAGATTTCAAACAAATATGGCCTCTTCTGTACTCTACACTTCAATTTTTCAGATGTTCATTTTCCATTACCAAAATGTAAACACACCTTTTAAGACTTCCAAATGGAAAGAAAAAGTCCTTAAGATGATTTGTATGCCTTTGAAGTGCCGGTTACAGAGCTGAAAGTGATGGTATCTTCCTGTGAGGAACAGCATCCATTTATCACAAAGCGGAACATGTCTTGCTCGACTGAAGCGCGAAGCGGCAGACTTTACTAAGAATTTTCAAGCATTCCTGGATAACTACGCTAAAGAAAATAACATTTTGAAATGTCCATTTACTTTGTAAGAGACATTTCAGACTGCTTCTTTGTGTTTTCAATGGATTTTGAGAAACATTTAGAAAACTCGGCCACACCGAAATTCTTTGACATTTGCTAAACAAATTTGCTTGTGTTGCTGACAGTTTCCTCAATGCAATAATTAAACGGGTTTTGCTCTTGAGACTAAACTAATAGATATTTGAATAAAACTTTCAACTGAGAGAATTTGTTGTCCTTTTTCCTGTGTAAAGGCAAATTGCAATCAAACTTGTTCGAATGTTTTCTTTGTGAAGCTAATAATCACGGTAAAGGCACGCTAGTAAATATAATTAAGTTAAATAGCGCTTTCTGAAATAAAGTTTGCTTTCAAGATTTTTTGATTCGCAAAAATATTATGCGAATCATCTTTACGGATAAGAATGGCATTCTATACACAAAGGAAAAGTCGGAAATTTTAGAAAACACTAGATAATTTATAATAAAGCAGTTTGCTGAATTTAAATATTATTTTGTGATGTTTATAATATAATTCGCAGACGGTAGTGCTCCGCGCTGCAATTAGGATAAATAAATTGCCAAGCCTTCCGGAAGCAGAAAATCACCGAATTCTGATAAGCATTCAACTCTATTATTCAAGGGAAAGACATTTTCATTCAAGGAAATATGAGTTTCATTAAAAAGTTTTGACCTTAAGAACAAATATTTTGGATTCATGATCACAAGAAAACAGCGCATTATCGAATTACATTTCACATTAAATTTGCATAAAACGAAGTGTATTATATTTGCGACAACACTTTGAAGAAACTGTGAAGCCTGGAAAAAACTAATACATGGCAAAATCAAAGCAGTTATTTAAGGAACTAGCTTTATAGAGAAATTCATTTCGATTTGGTCTTGAAATCACAGGGGGTTTTTTATGATGCGTCACGCAATATTTATTTTTAAAATGTTTCACCAATTTATAGCACTCATCACCACAGTTTTGACATTATAAAAGCAGAATCTCCTGAATCCGATATTGTATTTTTTCCATTACCTCTAAATTTGGTGGGCGGCACGGTGGTCTAGTGGTTAGCGCGTAGGACTTCCAACCTGAAGGTTGGTGGTTCGAAGCCTGGTCTCTGCCGTCGTGTTGTTTCCTTAGACAAGAAACTTTACTCCACACTGTCTCTCTCCACCCAGGTGTATAAATGGGTACCGGCGATAAAATGCTGGGGGTAACCCTGCGATGGACTAGCATCCCATCCAGGGGGGAGTAGCAATTTTCCTAGTTGCTTCATGCTAACAGAAACCGGGTTAAGCTCCGGCCGTGTGGGCCAATCTTGGCTCGAGTGGGACTTTACCTTTACCCTCTAAATTTAGGGCTTCTAATAATTTATTGGAAATCTGGGCAGGAGAAGGGGTCTCTGGGCTTGGAAATCCACGGGGAGTTGGGGGGGGGGGGTCTAGTGGGCTAGGAAATCCGGGTGGAGGAGGAGGGGTCAAACAATCTTGCCATCCGTCAGTTGGGGGGGGGGGGTGGATTCTTTCTGGAATAACCCAATGTAATAGAAATAATTCACGGTTTGGGAAGTATTAGACTAGTGTGGGTACATGTATGATTGTGAATCAATAAATTAAATATTCAAAGCAGGTACAGAAAAATTGTTAGCTTCAATCAACATGTCTTGAGTGATGGTGCAATGTGTGTCATGCAAAATTCGTTGAGGGGGGAGGGGTGTGTGACCCGTTGGAGCGATTTTAGAATACCTGTCCACTTATTTACATATCCCTAAACGTTTTAAAGAACGAAGCATATGAAAACAAAAGGATCCATTCTTATTCAATGAGATGCAAATAAGTGGACAGGTACTCTACAGTTTAGCCAACTCGTTTAAAGTAAACCATAAAACTTTCTTACGCAAGCGCATGGAAATTAATTAATTAATCAAATAAATTATGGTAAACCTTTTCGCCATTTTATGTCTTCAAGTGCTGTCACGGAATTCAATCCTGTCCTGAATTTGCATTCATCAATAATATTGCTTGTCGTAAAAGTAGGAGCCTTTACAAACAGCCAAACAGTTCTACTTTTCTATCAGCAAACATATTTCCCAAAATAATGCAAAAACCAAAGTTTTTGTTTCTGCTTCACTACGATTTTGGCTGTTTGTATAATTGTGACCTACAATGTATCACTTGAAAACATATACTAATGGCTATCCGTTAAAATGGCTCAAAGTGTTTGGTATCCGTTATAATCCGTTTTAACGCTTTAAACATCAGTTCAACCCGTTCAACAATCCGTTCACTTTTTAACAGGTGCCGTTTTAACAGCAAACGCCATTCATTAATCTCACACCACGTCATCAGGCAGGCTATGATATCTCATTTACAACTTTTCCAAAATGTTCGTCGTAACAAGATTTGAATTCAAAACTTGGCCTTTTAGTGAAATCCATTGCTGCTATGCTGGTAAGTTCATTTATATCATTTCTGATTTACCAGTTGGAGGGTCAGTAGGGGGTCAGCAGACTGGGGGTCAGCATTTTGACATAACCCACTAATTACCTTGAGATGATAGAGAATTGGTAGAATAAACGCTGCAGTTTTTCCAGATCCAGTAGGAGAGCAGCATAGCACTTCTCGTTTCTAACCATGGAATACAAAATTAATGATAATATGTATTTCAATAGTCATTTATAATTTTTATAATCATGTTAGAGATTAATATAATGTCAATGAAGAGCACTCGATACCTGCAAATCAAATCTTACCAAGTTAAATATATAACTGGAAAATTTTAGAATGGACTTCTCTAACTCATCAATTGAACCCGACCTGGCTTGAAGCCAAGCGTGATTCTATAAATCACCCATTTTTAAGGGACAGGTTTTGACAATAAGCATGATCTGTTCACACTAGATAGTACATGATTCCAGAAAGTTCTGAGTTTTAATGTGGCTAAATGTAATTTAAGCAAAGTTAAACACAAGCCAATGTGGTCAGCAGTATGCCCCCTGACAGTATGTGACCTTTGGGGTGGCCCATTATTTTGACAGGCCTTTGTTTGTGTTATGTTGCATTTCGCATTTCATTCACGCTGATCATTGCTGATCACTGGCTTTTGACTAGAGCGAATCTTTGTGGATTCTTGTTTATTTTTGTTTGTGCTTGCTTAAATTCTTGCAGTTCAACAATCATGCAATCCACTCGCAACAGCCGAGATGCAGTCCCTTAGTGTCAAGATCCACCAAGCAGTAATTCTTTGAGTGAAACAGTGGCAACAGTCGGGACTTCTGCAGAGCATGTGGCGGTTTCGGCATCTCAAGCTGTGGCTTCTATGAGTTGTTCGGCTCACCAACATCACTGGAATTCCTTGCATTGGTGGTTGCTACAGTTAAAGCTTCCCTCGCCGCTGAATGTTCAGCTTTGTTGCTTACTGCACCTGATTCTGCTGCATTACCAGGCTTACCCAGCCTTCCCATTTCTCAGATAGGATTGCAGATTCTTGTACTGTCCAGCACTAACCACAAATGATGGTACAGGTGTAGGTAAGTATTATTTCCACTGTGTCATCAGTGTGACAGTGCCTGGTGGGGCTGCTTGCAGGGGAGTTCCCGCTTGCAGGGTTGCCATGGTTACTTCCCTGCTTACCTGGAAGGGCATAGGTCCCCCACAAACTTTCTAGGCACCAGTTCCCATCACACAAAATCGTGGTTTCAATTGAAGGGCCGAGAGCATAACCAGCCTATGTGACTTCTCATTATTTTTTATTTTTTCTCGCTCATATTTGCCCATTTTTGGCATGTGAACTACAAAATAGTTGCAAAACATTGTTCAGAATTTTTTCTGTTGTTTTTTCCATCTTTTTCGAGAAATTCCGTATGCAAAAAAAAAATCAAAGGCTCCTATTGTAACGCAATATTGCGGTAAGCTTCTGTTTTCAAACTGACACGGTTTAATATTTTTTTTAACATTAAACGTAAGGATTTTTGACAAACGCAAAAAAAAAAGTAAATCACTTTCATAATGTCCAGTTCGGAAAAAAACATAGAAAGGATGCTGAGCGTGTATCGAACCCGGAGCTGTCCGAGCGCAGATCCTGGAGCCAAACCACCAGACCACCGAGGAACACATGCTTAGTGCAGACTAAGTTGTATTATTTTAAGGTACATACGCATCAAAACGCGTATCTCGATTTGAAAATCCTTTTAGATCGATTTTAATGTTGCATTAAAGACTTGATCCAAAATTAATGTGAAACATCTTTTGGCCAGCCAGCAAGAACTCACTTTGAGCTACCAAAGCTGTATTTCAAGTGCCCGACCACGCACAGTGGACCCATCTGCCACTGTCACAAAGCATGTCAGGAAATCCTACAAAACCAAAATGAAGTTCCTGCCCGATAATTATTGCAAAATACTATAAGTCTCAAACCACTTCGGATATCGGGCATTTCGACCACGGCACGGGATAGGAAATGGCCCACAACTTTCGACGCTGCCCCTTTTCTGATCCGAAGTGATTCCAGACTTTCCTGCTGGCTCGTCTTGCCCAACAAGGTCAATTTTTCACCTCGAGCGCTCGAGAAACAAGGAAGGACAAGAAACACGACTCGTGTCTTTGAGAGGTGCTGGAGACTTACAGTGAAACTACCTCAACCGGGGCCACCCGAGGACTTTCAGCCAATCAGAGACCAATCCTTAAACAAAGAATTGAGCATGCGTACCTCACGGGAAACTATATCATTTTTTGATAGATAAATTTCGTTCCTAAATTTCTGGCCGTCTTTGAAAACTTTGCACATTTTCTTTATGGCTAAATTGCAAAAGCTATTGATTTTACAGTGGAATCCCAATGTTTCAAACCTCCAAAGGAAACAGAAATTGGTTCAAAAAATCGAAGGTGGTAACGGTAGGTGGCAAAAAAAAAAAGGTGGTATCGAAGGTGGTAACGACTGAAACCAAATCCAAGGGAAACTAGTTTGGTTCAAATAATCGGAGAGTTTTGAAAAATCGACTATTTGAAAAATTGGGATTCCACTGTACTTCTACAACAAGAAATTATTTTAGATCTGGATCTAAAAAATTCAGTTAGTGGCTGGGATTATTTTTATGTCAACAAGACAAGTGTTCAGATTTGGGGTTTTGGCTATACAGGATTTTTCAACATGTCGTAACTATATGAAATTTGAAAACTTGTCGTTCGAAATAAAAAGCGTTTTATTTCCATTCCGTAAAAATAGTTTTATAGCAATCAAAGAGAAAAAAATAGCAGGGTCAATCGCGGGAGCCACTCAATGTTGCATGACGATTTCATTTCCTGAATGAATTTCTCAAAACTATATGTTGAGGAGACCAATTTTTCCCTAAAACACTTCGTTATCAGCGAAAGGATCTTTTTTATTTTTGGTTTACAAAGTTTTTCAATTTCAACGCATTCAACTGCATTTGGCATGAGAACGGTGCGCCCTCTGTGACCTTTTGGAGCATGAAAACACGAGTTTGTCAAATCGTAGTCGCGCAAGACATTTTGAACAAAATGACGGCTGGTTCCAAGTTCTTGAGCAATCTGGTGCTGAGATGCCCCATTGTGATGTAGATCCAAGACCCTTTCATGAATAAAGTGAGAAAAATTTCTCCTGTTATCGAAAAGTCCACCAGCCTGATTTATTCTGAGCTGAACAGACAATTTTGACTTCTGTTTTCGGGAAGGGAACATTAAGGGGTGAACAACCGCTCATGAATTTGGTTATATGAAAGCAAATTGCGTTCGAAAAATGTAGTTTCCTGTGAGGTCCACATGCCCATTTCTTTGTTTAAGGATCGGTCTCTGATTGGCTGAAAGTCCTCGGGTGGCCCCGGTTGAGGTAGTTTCACTGTAAGGATTTCTGGATTTATTTTCCACCTAGCTCGGTTTCCTTTGTTCTTTTCAGGGGAATATATCACATAACCCCGTTCATTACAGTGTCTGAAAAGCTGGGTGCTGCTTTGATTGTAACAGGGGAGAGGCGGGGCTGAAAACAATAGCTGATAACAATAGCAAAACAAAGGATTATATATTCCCCTCAACATATTCCCCCCAACATATTCCCCTCGACTTATTCCCCTCATAATAGAATAACACAAATGGGAAGACAAAATAGGGCTTAACAAGGAAAACACTCTAGCATTGGTCAATATTTTTTGTTTACAAAAAAAGACAACTTCATCAATCATATTCCTTTGAAGTAACTTGCTGGTCGCGTCCAAAAAGCGAAATGTTAATAACATTATTCGATAGTATCATACCTCGATTCAGGTTTCGGGTCTTCAATAATGTATGACGCCTCGTTTTACGCTTGAACCTGAATATGTTTCTGCCGCTTTCCCTTGGAAAACACACCGCAACCACTCCATTGATCTTCGAAAGATGAAGGCGGGCAGTTGGGCCATGGCGAGACCACGAGTACTGTTCATACATTTTCTTCTCTCTCTCTCTCTCTCTCTCTCTCTCTCTCTCTCTCTCTCTCTCTCTCTCTCTCTCTCTCTCTCTCTCTCTCTCTCTCTCTCTCTCTCTCTCTCTCTCTCTCTCTCTCTCCTTCTACTTGCTCATAACGAAGCAACGTGCTCAATGCAAATTTGACAAAAGCAAAACATGTTTACCGGCTCGCTTCGTAATGTGCAGTGATCCCAATGCGGCCTTGCGGAATCATGCTTTTTTGCATTTGAATTGAACGGAATGTTACTCTCCGAAAAATTAATAGTTGCTTTGTTTTAGAAACCTCATAAGGTGGAAAATAAGCATGTTATTATGCCCTCGGGTACGCCACGAGGGGAATATATCACATATCCCCTCGCTCCTGGTCAATAACCTTTACTTAACAAGAGGCTCCAAGCAGCCTTTACTCATGCGCATGCGTGAGAAAATTTTATGAAATATTTTAAACATGATAAGATGTCCGACATGGAGAAGAGTTACTCCTTTCATTCAGTCATCGTTCCTGAAAACCACGTTGTTTACTATTGAATGTTGTGGACATGAAAGCTGTACCACAATGAAGCCAGTGATTTTTCTAAGTCTTATATATACCAAACGTGAACATAGTAATGTATGTAGGGTTGTAGGAGACGCTGTCATGACACTTCAGTAACGATGTTTTGCCGGAAGTGAGACTAGCCGGAAGTCACCAAACAGGAAATGCACAATTTAAAATATGCGTGCATAAATTTGCATGCAAAATCGTGACACAAAAAATAAAAAGAAAAAAAGAAAAACGGAGGGCAAATTTTAACTCATGCCGCTTCGCGCACGAGTAATGATGTCTTTCAATCACCGGATGGGCCTCATACACGTTGGCTTACACACACGCTACAGAGGCGATGTGTTGCCGTAGTGAGCTCACGATAGATAAGCGAGCCAGGCGTGCGTAAATAACGGTATTTTCATTCAGGTTGTTGGCACTGGTCAGAAGTATTGCAGTTGTGTATTCTCACG
Organism: Cladopsammia gracilis; assembly: GCA_022457155.1. Classification (NCBI taxonomy): domain Eukaryota; kingdom Metazoa; phylum Cnidaria; class Anthozoa; order Scleractinia; family Dendrophylliidae; genus Cladopsammia; species Cladopsammia gracilis. The sequence goes on along the minus strand of JAJGOT010000537.1, from coordinate 461,270 downwards.
GCCAAACTGCTTTCAAATGGCTTCGCAATACAGTCAAAGCACTGGAGGGCCAGAACTCTGCTTTTTTTAGGTGAAATTAGTCAAATTTGTTAGGGTTAGTGCAAATTCGACAAGAGTTTGACATTATTCGTTGTACAATAAAATGAGGCAAATCTGAATGAGGATTCATGCTCAAAATTCGCACATAAGCACCCATGGAAATTAGTAAGGCACAGTTCAGGCACGATTCACGCATGATTTAGGACTATTTAGGCATGATTTATGCACACTTTAGGTACGATCTTAGACACAGACCGAATTTAGACACAGACCCCACCAGATTAGGATGTGAATGTGAATGACGGCATAGTCTGAAAGGACACAACCTTACACCAAAGAAAGATAAAAAGTTAATGTGTTAATGGTACTCACTTTGCTTTTGAAGATAAGGTAATGACCTTGTTAGACATTTATGTGTTTGTTCATTCATCATGTGTGGTTCCAGAAAATATCCATACCCTCCCCCCCACGGATGGTCTTTCAGTTTAGACCCCCCACCCCACTGGAATTTCTGTTCCAGGGGGTCTCCCCCACCCCCCATGAATTTCCGACATTTCTTTTTACCCTTTTCAAATTCCCAACTGTGTCATGCTTTAAAAAAAGCGAATGGCTAGGGCTATCCATTCGGTAAAAATATTCAGCCATTCGAACGGGTAATGTTTGTATCCGTTAAGACAAAAACTAACGGCTACGCTTATCCGTTGACAAACGATTAAAAAGATTTCCAGACATTTTTACGGCTATCGAAAGAGCTTCGCTCACCACCCAATTTGCATATGTCAAAAGTAATTTGAAACCTTTTGGATATAAACATCTCATAGTCATTCTATTGCCGAAACGATACTTGGAAATGAAAGCAGGGAGTTTGGAAAAGCTTAGTCTTAATTTTGTCCAGCAAAACTACGAAGAAAACAGAGAATTCTTAGAAGCAGACAGTCAAATAGTGTGTTGCGTTTCCAACACTGTTTCGTATGCAAATTTTAGCAAAACGCAGAGTTGCGCTTTGGTTAGCCAGACAGTGCTCGAACTGATGGTTTCATCGTCCTTTAATAATAAAGTGCTCGGTAAATGTACAGTTGTAAACATTAAGACCGAAAAAGACTTGGGTTTTGATTTTAATTGTTGCTGTCGGCAACTGAGCGTAAATGACCCAAACAGTGACCCAAAAATCATTTTGGTTTTGCATGCTTGTTGTTAGAAATTTCTGGTTTTCAACCTGTTTTCGACCGCTTTTGTTTGGGTGTTTGGCACACTAGCTTTTGTTTTGTACGTTTGTCTTCTTTAAAAATTCGGATAATTTTTTTTGTGGGCATATTACAATTTGCCGATATTGACATCTTATCATTTAAAGATCGCCTTTGTTGCTGTCGGTCAAATTTCTTTGGAACTGTATATCCCCTCGTGTCTTTGATTGTTCGCTCAAGATTTTTTGATAGCCGTTTACAGCCAGCCATTCAAAATTTTTCTTAATCTGCCGTTTAGCCGTTCAGTGTGAGCTGTTCGAAATAATTCTTTAGTCGTTCACAGCCAGCCGTTCGGTATAATGATTTTACCATTCAGCCGTTCACTGCGAGTCATTCAAAATTTTTCTTCTGCCGTTCAGCCGTTAACTTCATCCGTTCACGTAAATATAATAAGTTTACTTTGTGCCTTGCTTACAATTTTTTCAGTGAATTTCCTTGGACAAATTCTTCATGTGGACACCCCCCAACCCCTCTGAAATTTCTGCCTATTAGCCCCCCTCCCCCTTGGAATTTCCATTGACCATCCGTGGAAGAGGTATGGATATTTTCAGGAACCACACGATGGAGTTAACAACTTGGAGCGTTACAATTATGCTGCTTCAGGGATGGAAATAAGGGAAAACAGATTGATAGGTGATTTTTTGCGTGGGTGTAAATGATCATGACTCCCCCCCCTCCCCACAAGCTGCCCAGTCCCCCTAATCGTGCTTCTAATTCCACAACCTTAAATGTCAATTTTGAAACCCCCTCTACTGAATGAGTGTCTGCAGTACAAGTTGCACAGCAGTTTTAGTCACGTACGCCAGAGTTGTTCGAAGATGCCACCATTACCATTATGGATCACTTCAAGGACTTTATCAACAATCAATGTCTCGATTTACTAGAAAACCTGAAGGAAATGGAAACTCAGCTACTAGAAACATTAGAAAGTTTGCCGGCCGATGGCTCCCAAGATCTCTTGTCTATCTTTGACTGCTATCTTTCATTCGAGGCAAATACCATGAACATGCTGGTGAAACTGGATGAATTTGAATAGAAACTGAATTTGAGACATTGACTGCGCATTTTTCCATTTACAACGGCTCTTTTAAGAGCCACAACACCCATAAAAGCTTTGTCCAATGTCCAGATAAGATTTGCTAAACAAGTGTTAGCATTGTCTAATCAATACAAAGTTGCGCCTTATCAGGCCTCAGATGCTAGTTGCATGCTTTATGAGGTGCCAATAATAATGCGTGGTTGGTAATGTGTAATCGATAGAAAGTTATGCCTTATCAGGCTCTTATACATAGCTGCGTGTTCATGTGTTCTCTTCCTGAACAGCGCCTTGTGTTGCCATGAGTTCACCATTTGAGTATATCAGTTTTCTGTATTCTGCTTTCTTTCGTTGGACCGTGCCTCACATCTTGGACCGTTGCAACTGTCCTGCTAGTTTTGATCCAAAGGCAACTTAACTTGCCATTTTGCAGGCCTTACCAAAAAAAGTATGACTCTATTGGCGTCTGCATGGAATCTCGTAACAACAGTCACATGGGCACAAATAGCCCAGCGCATCTTTGAGAACAAAAACGAACATGGAAACCCTCAGGACCGTCTGTGATCAGAGCAGAATGCCAATGTCACCAATGGTTCAGGCAACTCCACACTTCCTCTGATCATCAAAAACATTGATCAGCCTTTTTTTGAGCAGACAGCTTGACCAGCTTTGTCAACTCATCGCAGAGGCCATTGCTTCCAGAAATCGGGAATCCACACTGGAAAATTCCAACGTTATCTTTCCTCTTCTTTCCCCCATTAGCTCTCAAGCTGACCACCAACATTGCTACAAGATCTGACACGCGAGACAAACCACAATGGCGTCTCTCCTACATCTGATATGTTAGGCATCTGGTCCCTGCCTGAGAACCCTGACTTGTCAGGCCCTGCAAGTGCACCTGGCCAATGTGAATGTCATTGATCCTAGCCTGCGATTTTTGCCTGTAAAACTCAAGAACAAGAAGACTTTGCTGACCATTTGGCTTGCACTTGTCATCTTACTTTTTCAACCGTCTTGCTAATTAAGCCTTCAAATGAATATTAAAGAACTACCATATATATATATATATATATATATATATATATATATATATATATATATATATATATATATATATATATATATCCACAACCTCATGCATTATCTGAAAAACTACTTTACAGTGGAACCTCCTCGATCTGCTAATTCTGCTACCAACACCCAGACTATTGTGCACGCGGCATCCAGGTTGGGAATTTCTCTCGCTCCAGATCCAGAAGGTCCCACCACTTGCCTCATCTTCCTTGGCATCCTGATTGATACCACCTGTGTGGAGACTGCTTCAGTTGTGGTCAGTTGTGCCAGAAGCATGAATTACTCTCACTGACTCCCTGATTGGTAAATGGAACTGTGCTTGCTGCATTTTTCCTGCCGGCCACATATTCCTTTGTCGCAATATCAACTTAAGTATGACAGCGAGGCTCCACCATCATCAAATCACAATGAATGTCGAAGCCTGCCAGGGCATTGTATGGTGGTTAATGCTCCTTCCTACTTGGAATGGCTTTGCTGTCATACCTGATCCCTACTAGTCTTGATTCACCTGATTTGGCACCCTTGACTATGGTATTTACTATGCTGGTCACTACATTGGGGACACCTGGCCAGCCATCCTACAGGACTTCTTTATCCAGTGGATTCAAGAACTCTACCCTATTGCTCTTTCCTGCCTCTGGTCTGGGTAGATTCTCTTCCACTGTGACAACCAGCCTGTGGTGGATATCTGGGCCTCTGGTTTATCCCGAGACCCTCATATCATGCATCTGGTTTGCTCCATATTTTTGAGTGGAGCAACTCGCTATTTAACCCTCCTAGTCTCCCATTTTGCTGGTACCAATAACTTGATAGTTGACTCTTTACCCCTTAGTTTTACTGCGTTTCGCCAGGTGTGGCATGCCCCACACTTGTTTGCTCATCCATTACTGGCGGGGTGTGTTGCTCCCATCCTTACTACCGGCTATGTGCAGGGTGTGTTGCTGCCACCCATAGTTTATTTAGTTTATTTCTTGAAAGGCTTGACCGGCTAAAATTAAATTGTAGTGGCTGATAAATTCTGAAATCTTGATAACTTACTTTTTAGCCTTAATTCAATCTTTAATTGAAGTGAATCGATGGAATATTATTTGAGTTATGAATTCTCAAAGGAAAGCATGAAGAATTATAATTTCTCTCAGTTATGAAGTAAACAAACTGGTATGATATGAGTTGTGCGATTTCGCTTTGCTTTAGACTGCTAAAAATAATTTGTAGTGGCAGATAAATTCTAAAATCTTGATTGCGTACTCGTTGGCCATCATTCAATTTTTAATTCAAGTGAATCAATGGAATATTATTCGAGTTATGAATTCTCAAAGGTAAGCTAGACTGTTGAAATAATTTGTATTGGCAGATAAATTCTAAAATCTTGATGGCCTACCCTTGAGCTGAAATTCAGTCTTTAATTAAGGGGAATGGATAGAATATTATTCGAGTTTTGAGCATATATGTATGAAGAATTATAAGAGAATTATCAGAACTACTTCCGATTTCATCAGTTCTTCGCTTTGATTGGTTGCAATTGACAATTCTATTGTTACACCGGAAATGTTACACCATACATTGACAAAAATACCTCACCTGATGACAAGTGTTTGCTGATCATGACTACGTCAGCAGAACACAAAAATGATTATTCCTTAATATTATCCTTGGTAAATAATTATCCATTATTGCATCAACGAAGGAGATGCTTCCTAATCCGGTGTTGGGTCTCCTGTGACATTTGTACCAAGCGGAACGAATTGAGAAAAAAATTTGTTGGTACCATTTCTGTACTACATGTATGTTGAAATGTCACAATAGTATCCAGCATTCCCAGCGTGTTTAAAAGGACGCAGCTTTGCCCTGAGTGCGAAACTTCTTTGCTGCCTTTGCTTGAACATTAATTTAATTTCACAGGTAAGATTTATCAAAGCCCGACTGATCAGAAAACGTATTTACTATTAATGGAGCATTTGCAACGCCATAGCGATCGTACTCTGATCCATTGCAGACAGAAAAACAAACCAATAATTATTGAAACAAGTCATTATACTTGGCGGGACAAACCAAATCAAACGAGTTGTTGTACTCGGCACAAACCAAATGAAACAAGTCCTTGTATTTTATTCGATGGTCACTGAAACTACTGACCCATTGTGGTACTGAGCCATTGTACTCGTACTTTGACCCATCGTGCTCTCAAACCAAATGAAATGAGTCATTGTACAGTTGAATCCCGGTAACTGTAACTTGAACCCTTGATAACTTGAACCTCCCGCCTAACTCAAAGTGATTTACTTTCCCTTCAGCTCATTTTCTTTATAATTATACCTTGATAACTCGAACCTCAACTGTCAAAATTACACTACAACATATACAATACATTGTACAATACATTGTATATAGTAATTGTCAACAGGAACGCAGTTAATAAAACTGAGTGGCCAGAGTGTTCTTTTAACTTCATTTCGCTTTGTTTTATTCTGTTCTATCACGCTGTTTTGTTTACAAAATCGTTTCTTGGTCAGTAAACCTGATTAAAGGATAATTTATGAATTTATATAATTAATTTTTATAATTCATAGCGCATTAAAAAACCCCATTAGTTTTACAGTATAATTGCTTAATTTCCAGTTACTTATTCCCAACTCCCAATAACTCCAACATAGCCATTTTCGATTTCCCTTGGAGGTTTGAGTTATCGAGGTGACTGCTCTCGGTGGCAAGTTTGTTGGCGGTGAGACTCCATGGTGACACAGTGACCAGATAGTCTTTTAAAAGTAGTACACATTACACTACAGTGACACGATGCTCTTAAAATTCCCGAGTATATAATTATACATTTGACTTAATCATGACAGTTTATCAAACTAGCAGTTCTTGATCATTATTATCATTTACAATATAATAAACAGTTCTGATTGATAGTAATCGATGGCTGAAACTGGGGTACTAGGTCAAGACGAGGTGGATACTTAAGAAATGCACTATAATCTATGATTACTACTAGTTTAAACATAAAATTGCTTCATAGACACTGTAAATAAACACAAATAAATGTATTCACCATAAACCATGACTTGATTTATTACTTATACAATTAAATTTCAAGGCACTTACATGTATCATAATTGGAATAGCCTGCATCTGAATAGCAGTTGGACAATGGTATCCTCTTTTAGCTATGTTCTCTATCATGTAAGAAGGAAGCCTGTACCTAAAAAAAAGTAATTTCACAACACCAAAGTTAATCTCTCTCCGTCAATTTATTACGAGAATACAAAGAGTAGGGTTTGCAGACCTTCCAACTCTCACGGTTTGGGATGCCATCTCACGGTGATGAAGTTACATCTCACGGTGATGAAGTTACAGTACCCAGAGGACAAAAAACACTCAAACAAATAATCTGTTGGTTTTTTTAATTTGATGCATATTTTGGAAATCTCCAGGTTTGAGGTCCCTTGAAAAATCTCCAGGTTTTTCTGGACTTTTTTTCAAAACCTCCAGATTTGCATGTGATGGGGGTTGGAAGGTCTGGGTTTGCAATGTTTTTGCGATTTATTTCAAATCAAACATACACAATTTTTTTATTCTTGCAAAATTTACTTGCATAAAAAATATGTTTAGATGTCTATGTGGGATTTTCAATGCAAAATCTTAACCCTTTCATTCCTGAGTTTTTCTATCCTTTTTTCCAAACTCGTAAGTAAAACCTTAATGGCCACGTATGATATACCATTTGAAAAGTCTTGATGAGTGCAGTTCTTATTTCATATCAAAATTGGGGAAGGAAATCATGGCTTTGACATAAACAGGCTGAAAATGTCTAAGTCAAAAAGTTCAGAAATGCCTCAATTTTCAGACATACTAGGTATACCCCCAAACAGAAGTTTATCTCTGTTATGAGCTTCTGCCCCAAACTATAGCTTATTTTGCAGCTCTCAGTTAATAGAGTGACATGAGCTATAATTATATCTCACACTGCAATGTGTAAACCAAAAAATTGTCAAAAGTTCCAAAGGTGGTCAACCATATCATAGATAAAAGGGGTGGGGGGTACAATTTTATTCTGGAAATGAACTGATCATTCCGAGACCATTTTTGTGGCAAAACTTCAATGAAATAGATCAAATATTAACAATTTTATGAACTTTTTTCGTCGGTCGATGGAAACAGGAGTGAAAGGGTTATTAACCCATTGACTCCTGAGAATTTTTATGTTTTTGAGTGATTTTCTGCATACACACGCCCCATAGGATTTCGTGACTCCATATTAAAATTTTGGGGCTTCCATTGAAAGTGCTGCTGTTCTAAAATACTGAAGGCTCGAGTTTACTGGAAACATCATTGCGACGTTGTCATTTTTGCTTCGTTGAATTGCAATTAAGGCTGAAATAATGGTGTATTTGCGATTTTTGGTAAGTTCACAGCCATTTTTCATCTTTAGTAGCTGCCTGATGAGCATCATTAAGCTTGAAGGTAGTCCAGAGTCCACTTTCTCAATGAAGCGAGTTAGGTGTTGCACTTCGTTTACGAATTTGGCTTGTTGCTCGTTGAACTGGAAACATGGCCAGCACGAAACGAAGCAGCTTAGCTTGGGACTCCACTACTTCTTGACCTACCATATGAAGGACACAACAAGCGCGAAATTTTGGTGGTAGGTCAGAGTGGCTGTGGACTTAGTATAAATATGAAATATGTGGGGGAAGGAATGAATGTATTCATGTACTGTTGTTGTTGTTGTTGACATTGCATGCAAAAATGAGGCCAGTAGTAGGTACCAGTTTTTGAATGAAACATGCCCCCTGGGGAGGGGGGGATAAATCGGTGTCCATACAACATAGACATAGATGAAAAATGAAACTTTTGGTCAAGTTTTGAACCCCAGAGTTCGCATATTATTGAACACGAACAACATTACTCTTTGAGTAGTGAAGTCGCGCTTTAAGAAGCTTTAAGGGTCTTGTAAGTGTATGAGGATTAAAGCCTTCAGATCTAATTAATTTTTATAGAACAAACATTAGAAAGTTCTCTCCTACCATTATCGGACGATATTTTTGGAATGATCTTCCCCTTTCTATCTGCTCTAAGACTACTAAAAAACTATTTAAGAAATCTCTTTTCAGTCATTACTTATCTCAATACTAGATTGACTTAGTTGCTTTATCTACTCGTTCTTAATATACATAATTAATTATTGCTTTCATATGTGTGTGTGCGTGTGTGTTTATTTGTTTATTTTATGTTATTAGCATTTTCTCCTTATATCCACTTAATTAACTTTGAGGGCAAGGTATTAGTTTAACTATTTTTTGCCCCTTTTCTCTTTATTACTTAATTATTAATTTCTGTAAAATTGTTAATTTTTGGAGAATAAATGAACTACTACTACTACTGTAAGTGCCCCTAAGGTACGAGAATTAAATCATTATATTGTTATGATTTGTTTTACATGTACAGTTGCTTTTCCGGTCACACTAGGTGATCCGTCACGCACGTTACTACACTGTACACCATTTGAAACCTTTAACCTTTTGCAATCACTCGTTCATGCAAGATCAACTTTAACTTTTATATTTAATACTTCCATTTATCTGTTGCTCAAAAAGAAAGAAAACGAAATCGTTATTGAATGGAACTCTCACCAAATCGGGCAATGATGTAAGTTCCTTTTACTTGACACGTTTCGTTTCGTCATTTTCCTTTTTCTTATGTTGTAAATAAATCCAATCATCCATATACATGAGCTTGAAGTTGCTATAACAACAACAACAACATCCTTTATTTATGAACGATAAAAGTTAAAGCAAAAATCTTGCTTGTGGGGTCGTGTTTCTAGCTACACTAATTAAAAACGTTTCTATATACATTAAAATTAAAAATGATTATAATATTATACATGATTGCTCACATTAATAAAACTTAAAATCCGTTACGTTCCTACTTTGCGTTTGAATCGAGGTTGCATTGAAGTCCAGTTGTCCATATCAACTGATATGACATCACTAACACTTTGCCGCAGACAATAAACCACTTGAAAATGGGAACTTTTTTGCTTTTTGCCACCACATTTATAAGTCGTGTGCTTGGCTTGTAGCCAAGAGCATGACTAACTAATTAAGTGCAGTAATATATCCATGCAAGTAATGATTAAATTTCTCCATCTGACATCAGTGCATGATCAAGCATAAATTACATTTTGAACAGGTAAGGTGAATTGAAGACGTCGGAGCATAACCAACCTATGTCGAATTTGAGACCTTTTTTTGTTTTTTCGCACTCATTTTGCCTCATTTTTGGCATGTGACCTACAAATTAATTGCAAAACATTGTTCAGAATTTTTTATGCTGTTTTTTTTTTTCTGTCGTTTTAGAGAAATAACGTATGCAAAAAACAAAAATTAACAAAACTCCCTCGGCTGTGTTTTCAATGAATCCCACTCGACAAAATGAATCCCAAAGTTTATCCGAATTTGTTGATTTTATGCAGAGTTTTTTTCACTTCAGATGGCCAAGTTTGGGCCCGTACCGCTAAATCTCGCTCAAGAAACATTTATCCCAAAGTTCATTCCCTCAAAATTGCTTCATTTTTATCACCGATAGTCAGCAAAGGTGTCGCAAAGCATGTCCGGATATCAATGGCGACATCGAGCACGGAATGTCCACCCAAACAAAATACAGAAAATATTATAAGTCTCGAAGCACTTTGGATATCGTGCATTTTGACTCTGGCACGGGATGGGAAATGGCCCACAACTCACTACGCTGCCTCTTTTCTGATCCAAAGTGATTCCAGACTTTCCTGCCGGCTCAGTCTTGCCAACCAACATCTATTTTCACCTCGAGCGCGAAATGGCAATTTAGACACAAGGTGGGACAAGAAACACAACTTGTTTCTTTGAGAGGTGCTAGAGACTTACGGATTTCAGGACTTAATGATGTCCTTCCATCCCCGGACAGGCCTCAAACATACACACGCTATGGGCATTGTGTTAACGGTAGCGAACTCGCGATCGATAAGTGAGCCAGGCGCGCGTAAATAGCGGTATTTTCGTTCAGGTTGTTGGCACTGGTCAAGAACATTGCGGTCGCATAGTCTCACGGCCAATCTGCTTTTAATGGCGTCGATTTGGAGTACGTTTCATACAGTTTTGGAAGGAACTATGCTCGGATGTTGTAGTGTATTAGGACAGCGGTTGCGTGTATATTGACAAGTACATGCGGGATATGAGGAGAGTGTGAGCGAGCAGGAAACGGCGAGCGAACGTGTACTGTGTGTGCTCGGAATAAAGCTTATGTTTCAGCCTTTGTGGCTTGCCTTGGTGGCTCTTCAATACTACAAATTGGTGACGAGGATGGCAGGTTCAGGGGATTTAACGGGTTCTTCCTCTCAAGTCGCGGAACGTTGGCGACAGTGGAAACGATCGTATCAGTATTACATCGATGGCAAGGGAATCACGAATGTTTCTCAGAAAAGAGCTCAATTGCTTCATTTAGCGGGCATGGAAGTCCAAGATATGTACAAAGACCTTCCAGATCCTGGTCCGGTTAATGCAGAGCAGGATAATGAATACGTAGTGTGTCTTTGAAAGCTGGATGCTCATTTTCGAGACGAGGACAATGTGCCATATTAGAGACATGTTTTTCGTCAACTTGCGCCGACCCAGGGGGAGACAGCTGACAAATTCATGGTTCGTTTACGTAAACAAGCCCGTCATTGCAATTTTGGGGCAGCCTGGGAGGAAAATTTGCGAGACCAACTGATTGAAAAGTTGTCTCATGTTGAGTTGAAGAAGAAACTACTGGAAGTCAATAATATTACTCTGGAAGCTGCAATGGAGAAAGTTCCAAAGTGGGAAGCCTCACGTGAGCAAGCAAGTCAAATGGTCACGCCAAGTCAAGAGCCTGGAGCAGGCACTAATGTGGTTGAAGAAAGTTCTGGGCATGGATCTAAAGGAAAAGGTGTTTGTTTTAACTGTGGTAAAGATCTCAGGGTCATTTTGCTAAAGATAGGAATTGTCCAGCTCGAGGTCGGAAGTGCAGTAAATGTGGGAAATATGGTCATTATGCTAGCTGCTGCAAAGGGGGAAGAAACCCAAAGTTTGGAAAACAAAGTACCACCCACGACCGGGAGGCAGGCAGCAACGTCGTGGTAAAGGAGGACAGGCCAATGCTGTTGAGGGTCCTTTTGAGCACTCAGGTGAGGATGACACATGCTTTTACTATAGAAGAACAGACATGTGCTTTGTCGACTTCTGCTGAGCCAGTGATCTCTGTGAGCATTGGTGGAGTCAGTAGAGACATGTTGATTGATTCAGGTTCTGCAAGCAACCTTAATTAGCATGGATACTGTACGGGAACTAAAACATCATGGGCTAAAGATTGAGTTACAACCCTGCACAAAAAAGTTGTATGCTTATGGGGGCCGAGAGCTTGAAATTGAAGGCCAGCTTCAGTCAGAAGTTTCTGTAGCCAAAACAAAGATTGTGGCAGATTTTATTGTTGTCAAAACAGGGCGTTGTTTGTTAGGATATTTGACTGCCACAGATTTTGGAATCCTTCGTGTGGATCCAGCAGGAACTCTCGGTACAGGGAACTGTAACACTGTTGATGACACTCTTGTAGGACAACTCAAAGCAAAGTACCCCAGTGTGTTCCATGGCATTGGGAAACTAAAGGGTTATCAGTTGAAGCTACATGTTGATCCTAGTGTAACCCCGGTGGTTCAAAAGATGCAAAGAGTGCCCTTTTCCCTAAAAGACAAGGTAACTGCCAAGGTTAATGAACTCCTTGAGAAGGACATAATTGAGAAGGTTGAGGGGCCTACGGCATGGGTTAGCCCAGTTGTTGTTGCACCAAAAGCATCAGGAAACATAAGATTATGTGTCGATATGCGAAGAGCTAACGAAGCCATTATCCGTGAGAGATTGCCTATACCAACCATAGATGAAGTCCTTGAGAGCCTTAATGGGAGTGCTGTGTTCTCGAAACTAGATTTGAGATGGGGCTTTCATTAGATTGAGTTGGATGCTGATTCAAGGGATAACACTGCTTTTGCCACCCATGACAGAATCTTCCGGTACAAGCGTTTGAGCTTTGGTGTCAATGCCACACCAGAAAAGTACCAGCATATCATCAGCCAGTCAATGGCAGGTCTACCAGGAGTGGCTAATATAGCAGATGATCTTATCGTTCACGGTCGAGACACTGAGGAACATGATAAGAACTTAAACAATGTGTTGGAGCATCTTAGTGAGAAGCAGCTGACTGTGAATGCTGAAAAGTGCACTTTCTGGATGAACAAAGTGGTGTTCATGGGCCTTTTGCTTAGCAAACATGGAGTCGGGCCTACTGAGGAAAAAGTTAGAGCTGTTGCTGAAGCAAGTCAACCACAGACACCTTCAGAAGTTCGTAGCTTCTTGGGGTGGTGGGATTCAGGGCCAGATTTATACCCGATTTTGCAACTACTGCTGATCATCTTAGAAGACTTGCGAGAAAAGGAGAACCGTTTTTGTGGGGTGAAGAGCAGGAGAAGTCATTTCAGAAATTAAAGAGTCAAGTTGCAAGTGCACCAGTCTTAGCGTACTTTGATAAGGATGCGCGTACCCGTGTTATTGCTGACGCCAGTCCGGTAGGGCTTGGAGCAGTCCTGGTGCAAGAGAAGAATGGAGAAAGTCGTGCCGTCTGTTATGCCAGTCGTAGTCTGAGTCAAGTGGAGCGCCGTTATAGTCAAACCGAGAAGGAAGCACTAGCCTTAGTATGGGCGTGTGAACGCTTTCACCTCTACTTGTATGGGCTTCCACAGTTTGATCTTGTAACAGACCATGAAGCACTCAAAGTCATCTATTCAAGGAAGTCCAAACCGTCAGCCAGAATAGAGAACTGGGTTTTGCGTTTGCAACCCTACAACTATCAAGTTTGTTATGTGCCTTCAAGAAAGAATAAAGCAGATGCACTTTCCCGACTGACAAAGATACCTGCTTCAGATCAGTCCCTGCAAGATGATGGATATGTACGCTTGGTAGCTCTGCATGCTGTTGAGAATCAAAGAGATTGAACGGGTCTCAGCACAAGATTCAGAGTTGCAAGCAGTCAGAAATTGCCTCATTGAAGGAAAATGGGACAATGCTCCTAAGCCATATTTGCCAGTGCGCAATGAGTTGACCTTTATCGGTCATGTAATTCTACGGGGGACAAGAATTGTTGTACCTCATGCTCTTCGCAAGCGAGTTGTCAGTTTGGCACACAAAGGGCACCAAAGAGTTGTAAAGACAAAGGAGAGACTTAGAACAAAAGTCTGGTGGCCTGGAATGGATCGCGATGCAGAGAGAAGATGCGCTGAGTGTTACGGATGCCAGTTGGTTACTAAGAATGTCCCACCCCCACCAGTGAAACCAACCATGCTACCCAAACAACCGTGGGAAGAAGTAGCTGTGGATCTAATGGGTCCATTACCGTCTGGAGAACACCTGTTAGTCCTTGTCGATTATTATAGCTGGTGGATGGAGGTCGATGTCATCCGAACAACCTCCAGCAAAACCATCATTCATTGCCTGGATGCCCAATTCGCAAGACATGGATTACTTAGAGGTCTACGCACCGACAATGGTTCGAACCTCGTATCCAGGGAGGTAGAAGAGTATTTAAAAGAAATGGGGATTGAGCACCATTACACGACACCTCTGTGGCCAAGGGCTAACGGCGAAGTAGAAAGACAAAATAGGTCGTTTCTGAAATCTGTTAGAGCAGCTCATGCAGAAGGAAAGAATTGGAGGGAGGAGTTAAACAGGTTCCTTTTGGCATACAGGTCCACTCCACATTTGACTACAGGAAAAAGTCCTGCTGAATTACTGTTTAGAAGAAGGCTTTCAACTAAAATGCCTGAGCTGGTTGATGTAGAAGAGGAGGAAATAGAAGTAAGCGACCAAGGTGTTCGTGATCGGGATACGCAGAGAAAGCAGTCCAACGAGGACTATGTTGACAAAAGGTTTCATGCCAGAGACCTGAAACGTGAGAGGAGACACTGTTCTGCTAGAGAAGAAGAAAGAAAACAAACTGTCACCTTGCTACGAGAAGGAACCATATGAGGTGATGTCTCGTTATGGGGACCAGGTGGTATTGCGATCACCACAGGGAATTCAGTACAAGCGAAACCTTCAGCATATTAAGCCCTTTAATAAAATGCCAGATCAGGAAGATCTGGGAACTGCACCACAGGATGCTGAACCAAGAACTGAACCTAAGAGAACTGAGATACCACCTATGAAAGAGAATCCTGTACCAATGGCAGAATCACCACCTGAAGTTGTACCCACTGCTGTACCTACAGCTGAGCAGCCATTGAGAAGATCCGGCAGAATTACTAGTCGTCCAAAGTTGCTGAACGATTATGTTCTGTGCTGAACTTAGTGAACTTAACACTGTCATATTTATTGTTGTGTTGCAAGTGACATTGGAACATTTTTACATGAACTGAACTGCAAAGACCTTGTTTATTGCTAGAGTGACTTTGTTTTGAACACTCGAATAGGAACTGAACTTTAAGAGCGTGTAAAGGAACTACAAGTTTGTTATATTTTATTGCTATTTGAGATTAAGCCTTTAAGCGAAGAAAGAGAGGGATGTAGTGTATTAGGACAGCGATTGCGTGTATATTGACAAGTACATCCGGGATATGAGGAGAGTGTGAGCGAGCGGGAAACGGCGAGCGAACGTGCACTGTGTGTGCTTGGAATAAAGCTTATGTTTCAGCCTTTGTGGCTTGCCTTGGTGGCTCTTCAATACTACAGATGTATGGTCAAATCACTAGAGGGCCAGAACTCATCTTTCTTCAGGTAGTTTAGTTAATTTCGTTTTTATATAATTTTTTTTTCTCTTAAATGACGGGAAAACCAGCATACAAATTTCTGAGTTAATTTGTAGGTCACATGCCAAAATTGAGGCAAATTAAGCGCGAAAAGACAAAAAAAAGTCTGAAATTCTATATAGGTTGGTAATGCTCCGGACGCTTCAATTATAAAAATGATTACCAAAGATGAACTACCTTTTTGATATTTACCGTAAAAACTGGCGTATAAGCCACACTTTTTTGCCCAAAATTTTTGCTCAAAATCGGGAGTGTGGCTCATCTGCGGGAACATCTGCACTAGGTTATTGTACTAGACTTTTTGAGCCTTGAAATTAAGATTTTATTTATTTGAGGTGTATTATGTGGATCAATTTTTTTTTAACTTCAGACAATGTAGAAAAGTGAGTCTTGTTTGTTTTACAGAGCTGCAACAGACTGTGCCTCTAAGACCAAAAATCGAATTGAACAATAAGGATCCACATCGAACACATAACAGGATGAGATGATGGATAGAAGCAAAGTCTAGCTCGCATTTCATAGAGCCAATTCTCTGACTTTTTATTTTACAGCTGATTTCACTGTTGTGTGCAGACCCGGGTTTTTCGAACATGATTCGCCGGCTATGATTCGCCCGTCATGATTCGCCCGAGAGGTTACCAAGCACGATAGCTCGTTGAGATTCTTACATGTTAACTGATGTAATGTATATTATAAACAATGCTATTGAAACATAAAACATTTTCCCATAACATATCTACAGACATACCATTTTATAAGTAAATCCAAGGCGAAGTATAGATCTACAAATGGTTGAGATTGATAACTTTGTTCCAGCAAGTGTATAATACCAGTCTTGATATTCATCAAGGTAAAGATCTGGCTTACACTTGACCATTGCATCCAGAATTTTGTTTTTCCTAGCTGTATCAATAGCATTGTTTATAATATCTGTGAGTCTCCACAGCTTTACATGTCACTACAAATTATTTTCATATAAGCTTACGCCTGAAGTGAAAAGCTTTCCCAGTAAGACTTCAGAGAGGATCGCGCCTTTAGGTCACAGTTAAGAACTTGTTATTCTTCGATGATATAAACCTTTTGATCTCGGCGGATTATCTCTCAGATTGATAGGAGGATTCATGCTGTCCAGAGCCGTTAGAATTATTTTATTTCTTTATGCCGTTATTCGGTGCTAGCTCTATTGGCATACATTGTGGTTTTCTTTGGCTCACTTTTGTTGCAAGATAAATACTTATCGGCTAAAGTTTGTTTTCAGCTTTAAAAGTGCTAGGATCGTTAAATTTTTCAGGCCGTGATTAGATGTCCAAAGTCAGCGGCGTGCAAGACTTGAGAGACAGTGTTTCCGGCATCACGGATATGGGCGTCTTAGGTCCGACTCTCAAAAAGCCGTAGTCTATAATTCCACTGCAGTGAAATCATGAATTCTTGCAATAATTTTTAGCTCCTAAGTTAGTTCTGTAGTTGAGTAGGGTGTCTTAGTGGAGCTAGGATGAACCTCCATTGCTTTGTAAAAGCGTTTGATTTGGCATCCAGCAGATAATCTGCAACATAGTTGCTGTTTTGTAAATCTCACGGATGCTAGTAAATTCTTCAGTTCTTTCCTTCAAGAGAAAATAACAGTTTTTTTTTATTACTAGCTCATCTTCAATAAAATTGACAAACAAGAAAAATAAGATGGGGTCAACTTAAATGTGATAAAAAGGTGCTGTTACACGTTGCAAGTTTTCGTGCAACTTGTCTCGAAAAAAATATTGTTGCAAGTTGCAGGCACGACTTTTACGTGTAACACCCCTTCATGGAACTGAATTTTTGTTTTTTTAAGTTGCAGGAAGAGTTGAATCGTTTTCTTCTTTCTGCAACAATTTTTTTCACGTTGCACAACAAAAATACGTGTAACATGGCTCTTGCAACTTGTTTCGCCGCACTCTGTAGTCGACATATGCGTCATTTTCAAATTACGCAATTTTTGTCGCGAGACAAGTTGCATGGTATTTGTAACGTGTAACATGGTACGTGCAACTTGCAACAAATTTTGTTGCGAGACAAGTTGCAGGAAAAATTGTTACGTGTAACAGCAGCTTAATGACAGTATATAAAAGTGTGCAAACCCTGATTAATTCTGAACTGTTCCATTTGAAAAATTTCCTCAAGTTTCATTATTTTTGCATCTTGTTGAACGACCCAAAACAATTACTGTGTATTATTCGATTTACTTTTCATACGCTTTTTACATTTCAACATATTCTCATGAAATAAAATAAATAAACAAGAAAAATAAAATGGGGTCTTATTCTTCGTAATTAGCTTTCGTTATTACGAAAACTAAGATCCCACCTGAAATGTGATAAAAAACGTTTTCTGTTTTACAAGTAATGACACAAACCCTGATTAAGTCTGAACTGTTCCATTTAAAAAATTTCCTCAAGTTCCATTATTTTTGTAGAAAATACCACTTAATCTTAAAGCAACCAGGTTCTTCGATCCAACCGGAAAAGCAACAAATCAAGCCATGATGTATAAACTCTCCCGCTCACCTTCAAAAAATTGATAAATAAGAAAAATGAGATGGGGTCTTAGTTTTCGTAATGAGCTTTCGTAATCACGAAAACTAAGACCCACAGGAGAAGTGACCATATCGTCCATATCAACACAGGACGGTCTGTTTTAATGATCTATTTCTTATTGAAACTTCTACCAACCTCATTCCCAAGGCCCATCTCTTCCTAGCCTGCGGACAGGCTTCCAGTAAAATAGCGCCGGAAAACAGCGCCCTTCTGAACCAGGAGCCTGTTCGCAGGCTATTCTCTTCCTCTCTGCAGTTAGAGTAGACCCTAGACTCCTGGTATACATACTCGGTGACCTTTGATTTTTGGCACTCATTTATTTCAAAGTCATTCTTTGTGTTCTGAATTCTGGTGATCTGTAAGCTCCGCAAATGATCCCGGACCGCAAATGATCCCCAAATTGGACCGCAAATGATCCCCATAGAGGACCGCAAATGATCCCCCTCATAAATAATAATGGAATGGTGTGGATTTTTTTTTACTAGAGCTGTGCATATACATCTAGTTTATGCCTAAGCCTGGATTTAATAAATAGAGGAATGGTGTGGATAATGGAATGGAGTTGACAGGGGAATGACGTGGTAGTTGAGCTTTTGTCACAAGTATTTCTAAAGCCATATTTTGACCTCACAACCTCGAGGCTAAAGAATTTCGTTACGACACTATTGGATTCACTCTCAATCAACAAAAACGTAATTCGTTTTATTTGAAATCATAAAATTGTGAGCAGATTCTATTGATGCCCACGCAACATACGTCGCATATCCTTACTTATAAACTGGACATTCATTTAGTCAAACCATACATTTGGTATTTCAAAGGAAAAAAACATTACCAGGAACATAACGCAATGTAACAGGCTAATTAGTTTTCTTCCAGGTCCGCTCGTCCCCTTTATGTTCACCTACTAGGCTCAAAAAAAGTTCATGCATTAAGCAAACATCACAAAAAAACAGTCATTGGAATAGACCTGCAATGCTCCACCACTGTCAAAGACGCCTTGGGTGTAACATTGAAACTTTTTTTCCACAGTTACTGGACAAATCTCCTCCGTATAAACTTTTCCCTCGCCGTACTTGTTTTTTAACTGTTCGGTCGCACACTGGAACGTCGCGGACTCTTAGAAGCGGAAAGGTCTATTGGTTCCAGACTGTGATAATGAAGCTCAGCTTCATGGCTAAGTAACGCCATACCTCCGTTGCTTTTATCGTTGTCATCATCTTCATACCCAGCTGAATGAATGACTTTTAATCCTGCCTCTCCTAAACTTGAGACTATCGCCACCGGGATATTTAACATGTTGATCAGTCCCAACAATGCAATCCAGTCCCCCACTATCCATCCTTTGCCATTCTTTGTAGACAGGTCTTCCATGCGCCATGATTGACAAAATCTCTGAAATGAGCTCCGTCTGGTGTGGTTGGGTTTAGTCTGAGATAATTAACCAGGCTAGAGCGTAATTCTGAGACGCTCTGGGATACCATCCCCAGGCAAATTATTTGGTCATTCATCGCATGGAATAAACAATTGCCATCTTTTGGCGTTGGAGGGCTGGTGATAAGTCCCGCGTTACTGACTTCTTTATAACAGACACTGGGCTCTTTAACTTTTTAGACGACCAAACCCGTGTTTTATTAATTTATATTCTTAGATTAAATAGTTACTCTTTTTAAAAATATGTATAAGTCTGTATACATATGATATTATAATTTTTATTTTTTTTATTTTAAGGTGCATTTCCAATGTCGCGTAATTTTTACGAGCGTAAATAAAAATAAGAGATGATGTATGAATAACTCGCGTAAACTTTTGCACAAGCTGTTCATACATCATTTCTTATTATATTTACGCACGTAAAAAATACGCGACAGTAGAAATCCGGGCTTAGGCATAAACTAGATATATATGCACAGCTCTAGTAAAAAAAATCCACACCATTCCATTATCATTTATGAGCGGGATCATTTGCGGTCCTCTATGGGGATCATTTGCGGTCCGGGATCATTTGCCGTCCAATTTGGGGATCATTTGCGGTCCGGGATCATTTGCGGTGCCGGGATCAATTGCAGAGTTGTACAGATCTCTGGTGATCTTATATCGTCAAATAACAGTCAATAAGTAACTCTTCCCGCATGGTGAAACACAAGGAGGAAAACAGGAAACGAAAAAAAGTAAAAAAAAGCAGAAGTCGACACAAATCACACAAGGCTCATAAGACTCAAAAGCCTCGGAAGGATGCCAAAGGTAAGTGAATTCTTTTTATGATATTTTATGACTTTGGGAAGGAATATGATGAAGGTAACCTTGAAGATTTATACATCAGTGGTCGTTGGCCACCCATGATTGTAAGTTCAGAAAATTACTCTGAAATCACATGCACTGAAGACCTCGAAAATACAGTTGAACTCCTTTATTGACAACATCTCGCACTCTCATTAGACCCGTATAGTATATGACATAAAAGAAAATCGAAGGTCACCGAAAGGAAATGGATTTGAGTTCGAGATTACGGGGAGTTTGAGAGGTTCAACTAGTCTCAACTATGAAACTGTAGGTGCAAATTGCGGATCATCGCCATACAGAAATAATTCTCTGAGGACTGTCAGAAATGTCAAGCAGAACCGGTTCAAAAACAAGCTAGGATCATCCTATCTTAAATCTTTGATGTGTGCCACAACGCATCGGAAAACTGTTTACGTTTATCCGCGTTTGTAGATCTTTATATATAAGACATAAACATCTTACAATTTTACGGAGATTTTGAAGAAGAAAAGAACTGATTACTGATCATGACCTATGACACCTATGGTGATTCTAAAATGTTGCGTGCTACTCTCGGTCAGAGTCCATTCACGTATAATTGTTTATCATATACAGCGCATTGTTCATTGCTATTTTGAGACTTAAATTCAGTCAGGAAGTCAGGACAAAAAGTGCATATCCTTAGAATTCCTCTATTCCTCAAAGAAAGAATTGAGCAAATATTTATTTTTCCAACTTTAATTTCATTTTTAAGATTCGCTCTCTCCCGTTCTTTCTAATCTTCCGGAAACCGGACATTCCACAATGATAAAAAGGAAACTTTATTACGAAAGCTGTCAAAGCCAGGCAAACACTGAAAAGCAATTTTCACTACTTTTTACTTCAACTGAGTCTCAAGCTGTCGCAGTGCTATATTTTTCTGACTTTTCTGTCTTTTCTTGTGATCTTCACCAGAAATGTTTCTGTCTTTCCTGCACGCCACAACCATGGATCCGGAAAAAAGGTGAAAAAACGTTAATCAAATGGTTTTTACTTGAGTAGTATTGGCACTCAAATAATAGGGCCATTTATACGACAGAAACTAAGACGGGACTTAAATAAGACGCGAACCGATCGTATAAACAGTACAAAATAAGCATTCGTGTCTTAAAATGAAATAGATAACTTAGACGTTGAAATAGATAACTTAGACGTTCGCGTGATCGCTAAGAGAAAATAAAAAATGGTCAAATGATAACATGACATGACAGTTCAAAGCCATTCATTAATAAATTCAACTAAAACTAAACCGCAAGAAAACTGTCAACAAAGACAAACAAACTTTACATAAACTACATACCTATATGTGTACATACGATTTCCTTAAAGTTTGAAATCTGTTTCTGCAGATCGGCTATGTTTACACTGTTTTCCTTTACAATGTTACTCCCGAATACTTTAGACAGTCAACACTTCAACAAAAGATTAAAAAAATCGTTATTTCGCTTAATTGATTTTAGCTCAATTTATTATATTATCGCTCATATGAAAACACAAACTTTCCCTTGCCATTTAACTTCCTCAGAACATCTCCATTCATTTTAAAAATACACCGTGAAATTTTCAGTCAAACTGCGTTTCCCAAGAACATTTTACCTTTTTTACCCTTCTAAATGAGCACTAATGGCTTTATGACATATGATTGACAAGAAAAACACAAATTTCTTGAACATTTGAAGATCAATGCCGTCTCGGACACATCCACGTAAAAGCAAATTTGAAAGATTGATATGTAACGCTATATATCAAAACTTAAAAAAAATTTATGACATGCCAATTCCCTAGGGAAATTAACATAGGTCCGGCAGTACTGCCCAAAAATTTTAGTGGCGGTATGCGATAAAATCCTAACCACTTCTTGATATTTTCTTCGTATTGGCACTCAAATAATATCTTCTCAATTAAGTCCATAATAATAAGTTCCAATGTCTGTCTTGAATTGAAACGCTCAGATCGCTTATAAAATGGTTGTTAAAATGCTTGCTTTGTCAACAACAAAATTTTACTTGTATACGAATAGAACTGTAGAGAGAATTGCAGCAAACAAGAAATAGTTTGACTAAGTCTGCAAAATCACGAGGTCCCTTGCATACTATTAGATCTTTATATATAAGACATAAACATCTTACAATTTTACAGAGATTTTGAAGAAGAAAAGAACTGATTACTGATCATGACCTATGACACCTATGGTGATTCTAAAATGTTGCGTGCTACTCTCGGTCAGAGTCCATTCATGTATAATCGTTTATCATTTATGATATATAGCGCATTGTTCATTGCTATTTTGAGACTTAAATTCAGTCAGGAAGTCAGGACAAAAAGTGCATATCCTTAGAATTCCTCTATTCCTCAAAGAAAGAATTGAGCAAATATTTATTTTTCCAACTTTAATTTCATCTTTAAGATTCGCTCTCTCCCGTTCTTTCTAATCTTCCGGAAACCGGACATTCCACAATGATAAAAAGGAAACTTTATTACGAAAGCTGTCAAAGCCAGGCAAACACTGAAAAGCAATTTTCACTACTTTTTACTTCAACTGAGTCTCAAGCTGTCGCAGTGCTATATTTTTCTGACTTTTCTGTCTTTTCTTGTGATCTTCACCGGAAATGTTTCTGTCTTTCCTGCACGCCACAACCGTGGATCCGGAAAAAAGGTGAAAAAACGTTAATCAAATGGTTTTTACTTGAGTAGTATTGGCACTCAAATAATAGGGCCATTTATACGACAGAAAATAAGACGCGTCTTATCTAAGACGCGACTTAAATAAGACGCAAACCGATCGTATAAACAGTACAAAATAAGCATTCATGTCTTAAAATGAAATAGATAACTTAGACGTTCGCGTGATCGCTAAGAGAAAATAAAAAAATCGTCAAATGATAACATGACATAACAGTTCAAAGCCATTCATTAATAAATTCAACTAAACTAAACCGCAAGAAAACTGTCAACAAAGACAAACAAACTTTACATAAACTAGACCTAATTCAAATGCTGCAAGATGCGGTTGTACGGAAAACTCAGACCCGGCGGAAAACTCAGACCCAGCGGAAAACTCAGACCCCACGAAATTACAAAAGAAATAAACTTTACTCATGATCAATTCTTTCGGGATTCTTTTCACCTCACGTAAAATGTTTTATTGTCACGCAATCACCCCACCAGTGCAGATTTACTTTGATTCAATATGCTGCCAGAACAATTGAACTGTAATTTAGTCATCGACAGAATGCACTGCACTACCTGTTATAATTGGCAACTGAAATAACAAGATAACAGCGAGATATTTATCATGCCCGGTTCATCGTTGTCGATCAAACAGGGAAAAACTATAAACATGGTTTAAAATAGCAGCCGGCACTTCGGTTACTTTTCACGGAAAAAATTTAAAAAAAGAGTCGCGAAAATTTTAGTCAAATTTAGTCAGTTGTATTCATTCATAGTTATGCATAGTGCTAGACAGAACGGATTTCCCGTGTTTGCGAGTGTAGAAGCGGTCAAAGTTGCATATTTTACGCTTGAGCAAACACCTGAAGAGAACGCCATTCAGGAATCGCAACAAAACACGTTAATTTAGATGAATTCCGAGGCTGATATTATTTTAGCACTTCAAAGCATGCGATGTGTCCAACAATCAGTTTTTTTAATATTATTTCAAGGTTTCTAGGAAGAAAAGTTCTTGTAATCTCGTGGGGTCTGAGGTCCGCTGGGTCTGAATTTTCCGCCAAGTCTGAGGTCTGAGATTTCCGCACACCCGCAAGATGCTGCTAGAAGATGGCGAAGCTTGAAGGTGACGAAACGTGACCTCGTGGTTGCAAGTACCCGTCACCACCGTGCGCGCTTGCTAAAATATTACCCGAGACCACTGTGCGCGCCTAGTTTTGTCAAATTGAGAATGCTTCGCCCACAGCAAACACATTTCTTACTTTTTTTTAACAAATATTCTTTGTCCTTGTACGTATACACCCGGGGAATGCTAGGATGCCTCCTCGGGTTTTGGCCTCTAGTAGTCATATCGGACCCTTTCGACCCAATTTCACACCTTTGAACAATGGAAACAATAGGTTTTAATCGTTTTTAATCGTTCTATTGTTTAGAGATCAATGGGTCTATTGTGTCTAACCCTAGGTCTATTGTGTCTAACCCTAGATCTATTGTCTTAACCCTAATCCTATTAGCATAATAACCCTAAGGATTGCAACTGCGCATGTCCTAATAACCCTAACCATATTAGCATAATAACCCTAAGGATTACAACTACGCATGTCCTACTAACCCTAATTCAAAATGGCGGATCTTATTGTTTATTCAAAATGGTGGAATTGAGTAAAATATTCAAAATGGCGACTTTCATTAAAATTCAAAATGGCGGAATTGAGTAATATATTCAAAATGATGCATTTCATTGTTTATTCAAAATGGAGGATCTCATGATTTATTCATCAAAGTCAGGGGGGGCCCATCCAGTTCAAGGCAGGCTCCCGCCAGTGCAAAAACGACCAAAGTCGTGTATTTGCTTACCTAACCCCCAAATTCTGAGATCCTTCTATAGGGACACAAGTTCTCTTCCATGTGGGACAACATGGATGTGACACTTTGGATTTTTCAACCAGTACGCATGCGCAACATGATTGTTACACAAGTTCTCTTCCATGTGGGACAACTTGGGTTGGGGGACACTTTTTTTGAGTCTGTACGCATGCGCAGTAGGGTTTTTGACGAAATGGGTTCAAATTCAATGGCAAACATGATAGAATCGTACGATTTTCAGCAAAGAAAAATGAATAAAGAAACTGAACGTTATATGTTGAGCAGCGTGGAGCTAAACATAAGATGTTGAGTGTATTTTTCCTTTTTTATTATTCCCAATCAATTCATCTTTTTTCTTACTTGATGACTATAAAAGTAAGGTTGGAAGCTGTATATTTTCAGTTATGTTGTCAACATGAACAGGGTATATTTCGTCTTGGTTCGTGCTTGCGCTCGACGTTGTTTTTCACGATATTCATTCCATCCTCTGCCATGCGAAAGTTGGTCAGGTCTGCTTAATGAGCTACAACCCATGAACTCTGGTCGCCTGCTGAGTTTTTATTACTTCATGAATCAGTGTGATGTATCCTTCATTTCAAGAGCAACTTAGACCTACCCCTAGAGTAGCTCATTGTAACTCAGAGCAACTCAGAACATTTGAGTAAGAAACTCAGAGCACTTGAGCGAGCAACTCAGACCATACAACTTAGACCAACCCCCTAGAGTAGCTCATTGTAACTCAGAGCAACTCAGAGCATTTGAGTAAGAAACTCAGAGCACTTGAGCAAGCAACTCAGACCATTTGATTGAGCAACTCGGAGCAACTCGGAGCAACTCGGAGCAACTCGGAGCAACTCGGAGCAACTCGGAGCAACTCGGAGCAACTCGGAGCAACTCGGAGCAACTCGGAGCAACTCAGAGCAAGTCACATGATGATTTAGGGTCGATAACAGATGAAACTTACTCTTTAAAGAGTAATCTAAAAAAAACACTCTTGTTCCATGATCTCCTTGTCGATCTGTTTAGTCAGTTTGAGCAGAGGTCAAAGACTATAATCAGCAGAGGTCACAGCAGAGGTCAAAGACTACAATACTCAATATTTCAAGAATAACATTTATTAAAGACAATTGCAAAATAATGCATTACAGAAAATCACGTTGTATAAAAACTATCGTAATATTTTCTCTTTTTTGCTGTGTAAGTCAAGTCTTCATCTTCATTCGACGTTTCTTTAGGTACTAGATCCTCCTGGTCAAACAGTCTATTCAATAAATATTTTCGTGTATTGACTGCTGCTTCAGCGGCCTCCGCATAATCCATGTCATCATCTTGCATAAAGCTATGTAATGTTTTCATGACCTTTTTATGCAGCGGGTCAGTTCTAAGATCACGATACTACTTTAGCCATCCCTTGCACGTTTATTATTTAAGCTAATAATTTTTTTAAATTAACCAGCTATAGTATCCACCGCTTTGATGGTTAGTGGTTAAGACGCTGCGTTGTGGTCGTAGTAACCCAGGTTCGAATCCTGGTCAAGGCATAATTATTGTTTTGATCTCAGTAACTGTGTTTTGTTTTGAAGCAAAGGCTTGCACAGTAGAGTTTTTATCTAGTCTTTGTGGTCGTACTTGGTGACGTCAATGCTCTCTAATTATGAACCAGTCTGAACATGTTTGGGAGCATGCAGTGGTGACGTCAATTCCGACCAATCACGAAACAGTATGAACCTATTTGGGCAAAGCGTCCTTTTGATGCACGTGGAGCCTCATCTGACCAATTATGAACCACTCTGATCATGTTCGAAAAGACCTTCGGGAAGGTTCCTGCCCTTTATTAGTAGAAGAATCTCATTCAGTTTAGAATCATCATGTCTTCATTCGAAGAGTGGTACTGCAACAAATTCCTCTCGAGTGAAACCTGTTAGACTTGTGACAATCCGACAATCAACATTTTTTACAATTTAGGAGAGATTTCATACAAGTACTTTGGAAGGTGGTGTTCTTCTGGAACATTTCCATTGTTACCGTGTTTGAGACCCTATTGGCGTTTGTGTTCGACGTGTCGGCGGTTTTATTTTTTACAAACAGTTACATGGAGGTCGTCTCGTCATCCGTTAAACGTCAGAAAGAAAATCCCGGAGACGTCAAGGTTACCCCTCAGTCGTCGAAAAAAACATTCATGAATGTCCCATTGAACCAATTTGAAGAGGATGACAGTTATTGGGATTATCTTCCGTGGGATGTTCGCAAAGACATTGTGACTGTTTCCCAAACCATGATAAAACATGAGGTGACGCAAGCCCTTCAAAGAAAAATGGAACAGGGCTGGGATTGAGTTCATGCAGAAGCCAGGATGATGCCCTTTTGTCCAAGATTACAGACTGATCCCGGAGAACGGGTTTCAATTACCTACCCAAGATGATGAACATCAGATTGTTTTGGAAGAACCCCACAGATTTGACTGGTTCAAATTTTTTTGTTCACGGTGCAAAGGATTTCACGGCGCTTGTTGGTGTAGCAAATGTCATGAAACCTAAGTATGCAGCCCCTAGAAGCTTCAGGGAAACCACAGGACATGAGCATTGTTAGGAAGACAGTGATAACAAAATGTAATGTTTAAAAAAGTTTAATTTGTAAATGAGTCCACTCAATAAAAGTTTTACATTCTAACATGGTGCAATGGTGTTTGTGATTGACATGGCATCCACAATCTAGGGTAGGATCACTCGGGGTTAAAATGCGTAAAGGTGGGCAATGAAACGATTCTAAATTACAATGTGGAATTTCTAAAAAATTGAGCAAGTCTCTTTCAACGTGGCCGCCCTTGTAGGCAATCACAGTTCGTTCGGGGGTTCTGAATTCTTCGTAAAGTTCCAATACTTTGATGTAAACAGCTTCTTTGTCTTTCGCCTTTTCCAGAGGTCTGGGACAGAAGGGGAGGCCATGAATAAATTTTGTACAATACGAGACGGTTCGTGTCTTTGTGGTCCAGATCTCTGTGTGTCCACGGATGATTGTAATGTTCGTAGCCGTAATCCGTGCCTGACCAATCACACCATCCAAGTTCCCTGATGACAAAACGGTCGAGAACAAAGAATCCTTCGAGATCAATGCAGAGACAAATGTGCCACATCTGCAATGGTAAACGTTTATTTTAGTTCATTTCAGCTTCAATCTGTTCCTCTAGCTTTCTTTCCTACTCTTTTCGTTGTTTTTCAATGTGGCCATTTTCGATCGTGTCTAACAAATCCTCTAGGGCAGCCACGGGCCAATAGTCCCCGTAGGCTTTGGTGACGTTGCCTTGTTCCAATTGTTCCAAAGCATAATTGACAGAATTGAGTTTGGATAGAATTAATGATCTAACTTCGTTGAGGGTGAGTAAACAGTCCAATTCGTCCTCCACTTTCAATTTTGTTCTTAAGGCTACGAGTCTATCATCCTCCATGGGGTGGTCCTACAAGTTAAAAAAGTTCATTTTACTAAATGGTTGTTTTCGATGAGGTATATTAAGTCCTCTAACAAAAACAAGGGGTACGAGTCACTGTAGGCTTTTCCCACTTGTCCTTGGTTCATTTGTTCCAAAGACCGCTTGAGACCTTTGAGTTTTGTTTCGACAAAGGTTTTGACTTTTTTTAGGGTATTGTCCTCTTTCAACCGGGACTGTTCGACCTTTTCACCCTCGGCATCCGCATCTTCCATGATGTATTTGGCTCGTCTGCATGTCAGACCGTACAAGTTGCCAATATTGCAGTTGTGGTCCGGTAACCAGGATAAACCTTGTTCGTCAATTTCTAGGATCATGTCGTCTTCGCAATACTCGCAGAAATACACTTGTAAAAGACCTTGGGTTCGTCTCTGCCAGGCTTGACTTTCTCGGTTTGCCTTTTTTGCTTGTTCTTTCCAGTAAGTCGCCTTGTCCTTTTCAGGAGTTTCCATTTCCCACTTGTCGAGTCCACCACAAATTGTTTTGTTTTGCCCTTCAGCCATGTCAAATGATGTAAACGTCTACACGTAGCACACAAGTCAAATTCTTGACTCAAGTAACCTTTGAGAATCACGTCTGGCAGAGACTTGACGATTTGCAAGGTCATAAAAGTATAATTACCTGAGAAATTCCTTCTTTGGTAAGCCAATTGACTTGAATCTCCGTTATAAGCAGTTAATGTGCAGCAGTCACAGCTCATGTCCCGAATGAAACATGTACGGCAAGCTGGCTTTTTATCTTGTCCTTGTATCCATATATGGACAAAGCGTCCTTTTGATGGACATGGAGGGCGGAACCAATTCTGACCAATCGTGAAACAGTATCATGAGCCAGTCTGAACATGTTTGGACAAAGCGTCCTTTGGGAGTACTTCGCAGGTGACGTCAATGCTGACTCAGCATGAACCAGTCTGAACATGTTTGAACATGTGGTGTGTGACGTCAATTCTGACCAATCACGAAACAGTATGACCTTTTGGAGCTGACCAATGATGGAGCGCTCATTGTTATCAATACACATAAAATCCGCGACTTTTTCGTTCACTTCAGTTTTCCTAGCCAGCCAGAAGAATGACCACTGCCAAGACTCAGAAGTAGCTGCAAAGCAAGAAGAGGAAGGAACCTGAAGGATCCAACCCTATCCAAGACCTGATGAACACTACACTATCCATGGACCAAATTGTACAGATAACACCAACTACAGCAGTATGCCCTTTTCATGAAGACACTGAATTGAACCGTAGACAGCACGAGAGCGGGTCAAGTTTCTTTTTCTGTCCTAAAATATCCTGCGCTGTCTTTGGACAAGAGAAAAACATGAATGACATCCTAGAATTCTGCAGGACCAAGACCCATGCATCAATTCGTCAAGTGTGGGACCAGCTCGTATGTTTTGACGACACGGTGCCCTCCATGAGAATCAGCCAAACCATCAAGAATCCTGGACGTGTGTATTTGATCCAACACAATGAGGAACCAACACAACCCAAATTCTTCCAATGGTTGGATGTGCCACTCCGCAAGGAACTGAACCCTACAATTTGTTAAAAGATGAAAGGAAATCCTGAAGAACCCCAGTTCCTGTTTCAACAGGTTGGTCCTGTGGCGTACGTGATCTCTCCCAAAGAATTAAAGGGGTTGCAGTATCGAGAGTGGATGGATGATGTGTTCCGACTGTACATGAAACTAATAGCCTGCCCCAACTACATGCTGAAAGCCCTGGATATCTTGAGAAGCTTGTACGAGCAGTATGGTGTCTCAGAGTACCAGTGCATGGAAACCATATGACACATCATTCCACTGTACAGAAAGTACGTTGAACAGGAAGCAGACATCCCAGATCCGGATCCCACAGACACCCTCTTTTTCAAAAACGCTGTTGAGCTGGAGCAAGAAGAAGTGAAGATGAGCAAAGAGAAGATCCGAGAAGAAGAACAGTTTAGACGAAGAAATCTGTTAGATTTTTTTCTGAACCCTCAACCACCCACCACGGCGTTTTCTTCTTACTTTTAAAAGAGCAGTTGTAATAAAGATGTAAATGAGGTTCGCTTTTTATATAATGAGGTTTTTTGTTCAATAAATTGTGTGCAAAAGTCGTTTAAAGGTCATTAAAATCATGTTTCCTTCGTGGAGAAGACGTATTGAGTGGTCTCTCTTATATAGGCTCTGTCACGGGAACAGGTCCCTTATTGAACCCACCCATCATCATCCCCTGACTGTGTTTTTAGAAACGGACATTACCCCTGAAAGGATAGGACGTTGGGTCGTGTTTGTCGATTGGTTGGGAAAGAGTTGGCCCAAATCAGCCCCCGGATTTTACCAGGTCATCCAGGAGTGTCATCCCTTCCATTTGGAGCGTGGTCCAATTCTTCCTTAAAAAGTGGTTCATTGATTGCGTTTGCACATCAGATTGAAAAAGGTCTGATCGAACGTGAGATGGCAAGACGTATACACGGGACTCTCCAAAAAGAGAGCCGAAAAGATTTTGCAAGGACTATTGAGTTAAACGTTACACAAACCTCGTCGGCGACGATACCCCACGTTACCCGTCCTCGTGTTCAACCAAGACGAACAATGGGTGGCGGATCTCGTGGAGATGCAAACGTTAGCCCGTTGGAATAAAGGGAATCGTCATTTACTCACCGTTGTGGATGCGTTGTGGATGTGTTGTCCAAGTACGCGGGGGTCCAACCCGCGAAATCAAAGACGGGAAAAGATGTCACCGAAGCCTTTGATCGAATACTAAAGAACGCCAAGCCAAGACGTCCCCTCAGTTAATTTTTATTTATTTATTTATTATTTTGGAACGCTTTGTATGTATAGTTTTTACTTGTTTAATTTGGCTTAAGGTCAAGTAAAACCTCTTTTTGTAACAAAAGGACATGCTCAATTAACAAAACCCTTTTTAGTGACTCAACTATATAAATAAGCAAGGTGATGTGTCTGTGCTCATTTTACAACAAGTCATCATCGAGTAGCCATCGTGGATCAATATGCATTCTTGTCAATTCTGTGAAAGAGTATTTAGCCGAAAATACAACAGAGATAGGCACGAGAAACAATGTTGTAATAAACGTCCAGAGCAACAACAAGAAGAGATGACCAACCAGTATGGAATGGGAGAGAATTCTCCAGATACTTGTTATGATGAAAACCCATTTGAGGAATGTGAAAAGGCAATACGTCGGATGGAGGAAGAAGAAGAAGAAGAAGAAGAAGAAGAAGAAGAAGAAGAAGAGAAAGATGGTGACGATTCTGATGATGATGATGATGATGGCAATGGTGATGATGACGAAGACGAAGACCAGAAAAGCATAGCTAGTGACGCTGAAAATGATGATACTGATGCTTGGGATAAGTTACGTGAGGAAGTTATTAATGATCTTAGCTCAACCTGGGAAGAGCAGGTGAAAGAGAACACGATGCAGGGTTTGCCACAAGACGTTGCGGAGGTTCAATCCTCCAATCTTTTACTCCCTGTTTACTGAAAGAGGCTACGAAGGTTGTATCTGCACTATCTAAAGTGGTATCGTGATCTTAGAACTGACCCGCTGCATAAAAAGGTCATGAAAACATTACGTAGCTTTATGCAAGATGATGACATGGATTATGCAGAGGCCGCTGAAGCAGCAGTCAATACACAAAAATATTTATTGAATAGACTGTTTGACCAGGGGGATCTAGTACCTAAAGAAACGTCGAATGAAGATGAAGACTTGACTTACACAGCAAAAAAGAGAAAATATTACGATAGTTTTTATACAACGTGATTTTCTGTAATGCATTATTTTGCAATTGTCTTTAATAAATGCCATTCTTGAAATATTGAGTATTGTAGTCTTTGACCTCTGCTGTGACTTCTGCTGATTATAGTCTTTGACCTCTGCTCAAACCGACTAAACAGATCGACAAGGAGGTCATGGAACAAGAGTGTTTTTTTAGATTACTCTTTAAAGAGTAAGTTTCATCTGTTATCGACCCTAAATCATCATGTGACTTGCTCTGAGTTGCTCTGAGTTGCTCCGAGTTGCTCCGAGTTGCTCCGAGTTGCTCCGAGTTGCTCTAAGTTGCTCAATCAAATGGTCTGAGTTGCTTGCTCAAGTGCTCTGAGTTTCTTACTCAAATGCTCTGAGTTGCTCTGAGTTACAATGAGCTACTCTAGGGGGTTGGTCTAAGTTGTATGGTCTGATTTGTTCGCTCAAGTGATCTGAGTTTCTTACTCAAATGTTCTGAGTTGCTCTGAGTTACAATGAGCTACTCTAGGGGTAGGTCTAAGTTGCTCTTGAAATGAAGGATACATCACACTGATCCATGAAGTAATAAAAACTCAGCAGGCGACCTGAGTTCATGGGTTGTAGCTCATTAAGCAGAACTGACTGAACTGATGGAATGAATATCGTGAAAAACAATGTCGAGCGCAAGCACGAACCAAGACGAAATATACCCTGTTCATGTTGACAACATAACTGAAAATATACAGCTTCCTCCCTTACTTTTATAGTCATCAAGTAAGAGAAAAGATGAATTGATTGGGAATAATAAAAAAGGAAAAATACACTCAACATCTTATGTTTAGCTCCACGCTGCTCAACATATAACGTTCAGTTTCTTTATTCATTTTTCTTTGCTGAAAATCGTACGATTCTATCATGTTTGCCATTGAATTTGAACCCATTTCGTCAAAAACCCTACTGCGCATGCGTACAGACTCAAAAAAGTGTCCCCCAACCCAAGTTGTCCCACATGGAAGAGAACTTGTGTAACAATCATGTTTGAAATTGAATTTGAACCCATTTAGAGCAAAAACCCCTTTTGCGCATGCGTACTAGTTGAAAACTCCAAAGTGTCACATCCATGTTGTCCCACATTGAAGAGAACTTGTGTCCCTATAGAGGGATCTCAGAATTTGGGGGTTAGGTAAGCAAATACACGACTTTGGTCGTTTTTGCACTGGCGGGAGCCTGCCTTGAACTGGATGGGCCCCCCTGACTTTGATGAATAAATCATGAGATCCTCCATTTTGAATATTTTACTCAGTTTCACCATTTTGAATAAACAATGAAATGCATCATTTTGAATATATTACTCAATTCCGCCATTTTGAATTTTAATGAAAGTCGCCATTTTGAATATTTTACTCAATTCCACCATTTTGAGTAAACAATAAGATCCGCCATTTTGAATTAGGGTTATTAGGACATGTGTAGTTGTAATCCTTAGGGTTATTATGCTAATAGGGTTAGGGTTATTAGGACATGCGCAGTTGCAATCCTTAGGGTTATTATGCTAATAGGGTTAGGGTTAAGACAATAGATCTAGGGTTAGACACAATAGACCTAGGGTTAGACACAATAGACCCATTGTTCTCTAAACAATAGAACGATTAAAAACGATTTAAAACTATTGTTCTCTAAACAAAAGATCCTTTGTTTCCATTGTTCAAAGGTGTGAAATTGGGTCGAAAGGGTCCGATATGACTACTGCCTCTGGGCCAAAACCCTGCGGGGGCAACTACATACCTATATGTGTACATACGATTTCCTTAAAGTTTGAAATGTTTCTGCAGATTGGCTATGTTTACACTGTTTTTCTTTACAATGTTACTCCCGAATACTTTAGACAGTCAACACTTCAACAAAAGATTAAAAAATTTCGTTATTTCGCTGAATTGATTTTAGCTCAATTTATTATATTATCGCTCATATGAAAACACAAACTTTCCCTTGCCATTTAACTTCCTCAGAACGTCTCCATTCATTTTAAAAATACACTGTGAAATTTTCAGTCAAACTGCGTTTCCCAAGAACATTTGATCTTTTTTACCCTTCTAAATGAGAACTAATGGCTTTACGACATGATTGACAAGAAAAACACAAATTTCTTGAACCTTTGAAGATCAATGCCGTCTCGGACACATCCACGTATAAACAAATTTGAAAGATTGATATGTAACGCTATATATCAAAACAACAAGGGTCCGGGAGTACTCCCCAAAAATTTTAGTGGTGGTATGCGATAAAATCCTAACCACTTCTTGATATTTTCTTCGTATTGGCACTCAAATAATATCTTCTCAATTAAGTCCGTAATAATAAGTTCCAATGTCTGTCTTGAATTGAAACGCTCAGATCGCTTATAAAATGGTTGTTAAAATTCTTGCTTTGTCAACAACAAAATTTTACTTGTAAACGAATAGAACTGTAGAGAGAATTGCAGCAAACAAGAAATAGTTTGACTAAGTCTGCAAAATCACGAGGTCCCTTGCATACTATTGCATAATCAAAGCGCAATTTTTATCACCGTCAATACATTCTACCATGTACCTAAATCTATTAATGGCAATGATTTGAAATTTGAAAGATTATTGATACCGTAGGTAACGTGAGATATCAAAACTAAATAAGAACTGTAATACCTTTGTGGTGACGTAGCGCGAGATAATTATGACAAGTTCATGACATCCCAATACCCTAGGGAAATTAACAATGGGTCCGGGGTGCTCCTCAAAAAAACGCAAAGTTCATGCTATTTTGCTCTGCCATATCGCTCATATTAAAACACAAACTTTCCTGTCCCATTGAACTTTCTTAAAACGTCTCCATTCATAAAAATACACCGTGAAATTCTCAAACGGCGTTTCCCAAGAAAACGCATCCCTTCTAAAGCAGCTTCAATGGCTTTACGACAAATGATTGAAATTGATAGGTAACATGAGATATCGAAACTTAAAGAAGGACTTAATACCTTTGCGGTAACGTAATGTGAGATATGACAAGTTCATGACAAGTTCTGACATCCCAATACCCTTGGGAAATTGACAATAGGTCCAGGGGTGCTCCCCAAAAATTTTAGTGGCAGTATGTGACGCCCTTCTTGAAATCCTAACCAGTTTAACCAACCATATCCTCAATGCCCTAATATAGCTTCTATAAAGAAGGAAGAAGAAAACCCCCAGACAAAAGTCCACAAAATTTTGTTAACAACTTTTGTCCCTTTTTCGTACTCAATTTCGAAATCTCGCTTAATGCGCATGCGCATTAACGAGATAAAAATGAAACAGATTTACTAATCTTGGAAGAGAAACTATAATTTATTCCATAGTATGTACATTAGAAATTCAATGTTTTGGGAGATAATACGCATGGATATTTTATGAGGTGCGTAGTATTTTTCCGAGCCCCCCCCCCCCCCCCCGGCAAGGAAAAATGTGAGCAATGAGTAAAATGTCTGCGCATAATTATTATCTCCCAAAACATCGAATAAGAGGTTTATTATACCACTGAATTTTTTCTGTCATCAAGCATCTATTTTTGCAGATAGAGCTCAGAAAGTGTCAATTTCTCATTCTTCGTATGACACACGTGTGTGACGTAAGCAAACAAAAAGCCAGTAAAATGCGTTTTATTTGACAAATGACATGTTTTTGACACATGCAGATTTTTCATTCATAAATTTTTACAAAGACTGAAATACATTTTCAAAAATAGTTCTAGCAGCCGTGAAAGTTATGTTCTAAATCGGCTAAACAACACGGCAAAGTTTCTTTAAAGTTCATCGTCACTATCAGAAAGAGGCAAGATTCTCTGAAATTTTTTCCTCTGAAATAAGTTTAATTGCTCACCAGTTTCGAAGCCATGTGCATCGACGGCAAAGGTGAACTGACAATTTTTTTATTGTTGAAGACTGCTCCAGTGAACATTATTTTTGGCTCCATCATCGTGCTGGCCATTTGAAGCAATCTGAGGCTTCAGGATGTTGCTTTCAACTGGAGACTTGTGTGTTTTGGAATCTTCAATGTACATGTAGTTGCTGAGTTTTGCTGACATGTCCTTTTGCTGCTCTGTAGAAGTGTTGGAATAGCTGTCTGAGGACTTCAGATTTCTTTGTCCAGCAAGTGCAATGATGTTTAAAGGCACGACTGACATTCTCTTTCCGAAGAGTTGAGATCATGGTTCTTCGTACGGAGTGGTTGGTGTGTCAGCAGGTCAATCCTGCGGCCTCGCTCATAGACTTCATATATGAACCAAGCGAGTTCTTGCCAGGTGGCTGTTTCTTGTACCAGATTGTAGAAGCAGGCTTAGTAATGGCTGCCAGGTAAAAGGGGGCATCTTCACTGTTCATCTCAAGTGGTTGCCTGGACAGATATTCTCAGAAGATTCTCACTGGACACCGTGGTCCCTCTGTAGCATACATTTTGGGGTTGAAAGAGCAGTCAGGAACAAATTCATGTTCACCAGTGCCAGTTTTGCTTCCACACTCGGTAATCCACTCAACATATTCTTTTCCATGGGGACCGTTTTCTCATTTAATCTTAAAGTCGCCAAACTTAACTCAGTGGTGTTCATCACGACCCGCCAGCCAAAGAATGTACTTTAGAGTTGTTCAACCAGATGATATGCAAAAGGCTCTGCGGAGAATGGTCTCCCAACTGTTTTTCTTCCCACGACTGCTGGATTTCATCCTCGCTCAGTCCGACGGCTTTATTTGGCCTTTGCTCTTTGCCTGTGCCTTGTAGCTGTTTTCTTTTGGAAGACAAAGCTTCTCTGGCCGTGGAAAATTGTATGTCTGTAAGTGTACTGTACTTTTTTCCTCGTTCACGTAAAAAAAAACGGTCAATGCTTCTTAAAACAGTGAAGATAGCGTGTCAGGCTCAAACTCATCTCTGTTTTGTTTACGTACTTTTAAAACAAAGTGAGCTAAAATCTAGTCCAATTCTTGTGGCTGTATGTCATCCATTTGTCTAGTTTCGTTTACAGATTTGGCCCATCTGTGAAAGACTTTAAGGTCACTTGTTGTCTTTTTGGTTGCATTTTTGTTTCTGTTCTGTTCAATATCAGTATTGCTTAGTTGTCTGTCTTCAGTTTGTTCACTTTCCTCAGTGGAACCAGTAATAGCAGTTTGGGTTGTTTCAGTGTTTTCTGTATGTTCAATTAGAGAGTCGGCTGCTGAAATAAGTTCGTCGTCTAAAAAGTCAAGTTGGAAAGTAGAAAACAAGTCGAAATTTGGTTCGTCCAGTCCGGCTATTTTTTTCTTTGTCCTCCTTTAGCTAAAACCGGTCAAACCGGGATTTTACAGTGTAATACGCTCGCATATTTTAAGTATCCTCTTGCTCTTATACAGTAAAATGGTGCAACAGTGGTACAATAAAGTATGTTATCGTTAGTTACGTTCTTTCATATTTTCAGTATGAAAATCTTATTTTGCAGTTGTTTTAACTTTTATTCAATAACTGGTTTCTTGAAATGCATTGTTTGCATGTTTTAGCAGTCCTAAAGTTATGCCTTTCCCTTTTCTTGCGGACAAACTGTAGACATACATGTACATGTAAAGCAGCCATTTAACCCAGGAGCCACTCCTATGTACATTATTTGTAAATTTTATCATGATTGCTACCTTTTATTTATTTCTTCATGCCATATAATTGCATTTTTAGGTACCTTATATTTTTATTGATTTTTAGTAAGTGCATAATTGTAGATGTATAATTATTTTTAATACTCACTTCTGACACTCTAAAAATAATGAACTGATATTAAACAGTATAACAAAAGGAATTAATAGCAGTAATCCAATAAATTAATTAATCTCAAACACACTTTAAACACAATGGATTTTCAAAGCAACCAGTCAGATGGGTTAAGAAAAGATTAATAGAAATAAAAACACCTTTTTTCCAATCTTACCGTTCTTGTAATGCAGAAAAACTTTCAGCCACATCAGGAATATCTGAGCCCTTGACATGGATATGGTGTTTTCGCCTCATGGCATTCATCTGAAAAAAAAAAAAGAAACAAGCACAAGTTAAGCAAGGCTTTTAGGAAAAAAACTCGCTGAGAAAATCCTGAGATTAGTGCGGCTATACTCCAGCCTTTCATTATTAGCACAAGATCTCTATTCAAGGTTAAATTATCTTAAAGACTAACATGTGAAGAAAAGGTTCAGTGTGAATGTTGCATTCAACACTACAAACTTTACAAACCAGGGCCCGGTTGTTCGTAAGCCGGTTGAATCCTAACCTCGGGCTAAATCACTCTAACGTGAGGTTAAGTTTTAACTGCAGGTTAATTCTGTTATTCAAAAACAGGTTAAGGCGAACCTCAGGTTAAACAGCAGGTTAAATTTAACCCTCCTAGCTAGGTGGGTTAAAAAACTAACCTCGGGTCAAATTTGACAAATATTCTAGGATTTACGGCAGCAAAACGTTTTCAAAAAACAATAAATTCATGGAGGATAAATAACGTCCTCACTATAGCTGGGCGACAACCTTCTTTTTGTATGACAGGTTGTGAAAGAGCGAACGCTGAACTTGTCACTAATCAAAAACGATGTGGTGGAAAAATGACAAGCGAGCGGTGCAGTCATCAAATTGAAACTCCAATGGTTCTCCCTGGCTTACATGTAGTTTCTATCTTTAACGAGATAAGTAGGGTTCTTAAAAATCCATGAAGAGCTTTTTGTTTTACTTTTCAAACAATACTGCAACGGTAGCAATTATTTTGAACTCTTCGGATCAGCAGAAAGTTTGCCTTTACATATTAAGGTTCCCTCCGTCTCCCCTAAAAAACAACCAAACTTCAAGAAAAACTGAACAAGTATAAAATTCAAGAAAAGGACAGCAAGCTGTTCAGTATTCAGTATGAAGTTTTGTGTTTATTGGAAAATATTTCTTCAGAGGCCATTTTTGCGAAATTACTCCATGAAAAGCAGGAACTCGAAATGGCACCATCTGCTCCAAAACTATTTTTTTTTGCCCTATGTACCAGTGTGTGAAACTGAAAGTAATTTTATTGTAAACACATTTTCGCAAAAATTTATATTGGCTTTTTTCTCTATTTTACGCCACTTGAACTGATCCCATTGTGTCAGCACTGCAATATTAAACCACAAAATAAAGAATATTGTGTCCTTTTATTCCAATTTTTTTATGAAATAACAAAGTAAAAAAATTATATACTTCAGTAAAAAAGCATTTTTTTTTAATCTGCCTTTCTTTCAAATGATACAAGTCTACTGCATTTTTCCAAAGTTTTTGGATAATATCCGAGAAATCCAAGAAAACTGTTGCCACATGTAAGTTTGAGAAATAAACAGACAATGCAAGCGGCTTGTTGAAATGATAAACTCGAGATCAAACTAATTTCAGTACTTTTCCAATATTTCATTTTTGACTCCAATTAAACAACCTTCAAGATGTCAGTCTAGAGTTTTTTCGGTAGTTTCTTGGTGTTGCGGATGGTGTGATCACCAAATGACGTAAAACAAAAGATTCAATAAGACACTGAACAATACCCACACCACAACACAAAAGCTAACCAACAATGGCTTGCGCAACACCAAGAAACACCCATTTTTTCACCCACAGACAACCTCCACAACATTAGTTAATACAATTTTTCAAGTTGTTCGAAAATAGAAAGATGCACAAAACATTCTGTATCAGCTTCTTGTAGCTGTGAGAATACAAATAAATAAATGTGAGCCATTTTTCCTCTTGCCTGTGATACTTGACCTTGAAATCCTCGAAAAATTCTTCTCTGAAGAGCTACTATTCGGCTACAAATAGAGTTAACTTTAAATTCTACAATATTTCACTATTTTATACTTGAAACATTTTGAATGGATCAGGCGAAGCAGCTTCAAACTTTTTCAAAATAACTTCTAAAAAGTATTATGGGATACTAACCGTAGGTTAGCCATGGTTAACCTGAGGTTAACTAACCGGTCCTCTAACAGGACTTTGAACAATGCCATTTCAACCTCGGGTTAACAAACCCGCGGTTAAGACACTGATCTTTGGTTAGGCCAAACCTGAGGTTAGTTTAACCCTACTTTCAAACAACCGGGGCCAGACCATTTCCATAAACCTACACCATAGAAAACATAACATGCTTACTGGATGTGATAAATAGATATTTTTGAATTAACCAATACATTATATATTAAATTATATCACAGGCGGCCCAAGCTCACGTCATAAGAAAGCGAAGGATTAATTATTAGCGGTGTGGGAGACGGGACGTGACCCTTTGGTGAAAGCGGTATTGGGTTACACGGGGGCCGTTAAAAATTTGAGTGCTTTATAAGACTTTGTATGGGGAAAAAAATAATGAGATTTCAAACGCTTAATAAAGCAAAATTTAGGCATTAATTCAATAAAGTGACTCTACTGAACTCACCTCTGGTGTATTCTTTTGTCTTTGGGGGTATTTTCAAGCCGTTTTGGTGATTTCTTTGTTCCCCGTGTTTCCAAAACGGCTTGAAAATACCCCCATTTCCCCATACAAAGTCTTATAAAGCGCTCAAATTTTTAACGGCTGCTGTGTAACCCAATACCGCTTTCATCGAAGGGTCACATCCCGTCTCCCACACCGCTAATAATTAATCCTTCGCTTTCTCATGACGTGAGCTTGGGCTGCCTGTGATTATATAACATTTCAACAAACAGGCTTTGGTGAAACATCTCCACAAAACAAATTTACTGTTGATTAGAAAATCAATAGAACATAGCCTAGTAGTACTTTTTCCTTATGAAGTTCTGCCATCCGTTCTGAAGAACATTTTTTGTTGGAACCACTGACATCACTGGTCTTCGGTGTTGCAAAAATCTCGACTTTTGAATCCAGTAATGACATATTTGCATGGCCATTATCATCTGCTGGTCGAATAATAATATAATAGTTATTTTTTTTTGTGACAGTGTTATTTTATTTTTCAGGATGCCACAGTATACTAGACTTTCACCAGCTACAAGCAGTAGCTGCTTATTGAAGGACTGGGAGCAGAAATTGTCAACTGCCTTACATGTGTACACCAAATTTTCACATTTTTCATTTGACAAAAAATTGTGTTTTGAGCCAAAAAAGCACTTTTCTGCTGACGTAAAGGCAGGTTTGTGTAATTTACATGTAAAGTAAAAGTGATTGAATCAGGCCAAAAGATTTTTACACACACAAAAACAATTTCTAAAAATTAATTACAAATAAGCACCCTTCATGTATGAATCTTCGGTGTTTTTCTTCAGCTAAAAAACACACTAATTGACCAGTTTTCCACCCTCAAAAATAAACCAACAATATAACATCTATAATTTCCAATTTCAACATTTCTAACTTTCAATTTGACACAGATTTACAAAATCTCAATGAAGTGATAGTGCTTTACAACATACATGTATAATCACATTCCATGAGTCCTCGCTTTCTTTTTCTTGTATTCGCAGAAGCTTGTTCATCTTCTTTTGTTTTCCTTGGTTCATGAATGCGAGGACCTTTCAAAACCTCTTTGGGATTTTCATCTTCATTATTCCTTTGCACTTCCTCTATGTTATCCAAATGTCCAAAAAAGTCAAGGGCTTGAGCAAGATTCTTTGAATCTAAGGTATCCTCAGTAGATGCCTGCCATTCATCAATAAAGTTTTAGAAAGATTGCATGCTGATTCATACACAAGAGAGAAATACTGTAAACATTTTGTAAATCAAGTACAGTTACATGTACATCTAAGTTCAATTTGTTTTCACCTTTCTGGAGGGTATTTTTTCCTGGGGGGGGACTCCCATATAAAAAATGATGGGGGTACTCGTCGGAAATTTTCGAAAAACACCCTAAAAGTTAGTCTTGTTTAATGGGCGTGGCTCAGAAGAATTTTTACCCCTAAGAGGAACCAATTCTGAAACATCACATCAGTCTGTCACTGTTTTCGGCTCAATACCCTAAAAGGCACCGCGATAATTCTAACGGTGGTCATTTTAGATTTTAGCACCCCGAGCGGTACCAATCTACAAATGTTGACCCCTAAAAGGTACGACGAGCACCCCCGTCATTTTTATATGGGAGTCCCACCCGGGTATTTTTTCTTATTGATAGAAACACTCAAAACCGCTTTGGAATCACTTGCAGGCCAACAAGGTCCCACCAATTAAAGTACCTGTTGTCTCGATTATCTTTATTTTGGAGGTTACAGTTTCTGATACAGTAGAGCATCCCTATTAGTATCTCCAGACTTTGATTCATTGCTTTTATTCTTGCAAATTATAGATTTGTGTATTTATAACTACCGGTAAATCACCATTTTAAATTCAAGGTTTTTTTTCAGTGCCTGCTTACATGTACACAATGTATGTTCTTGATAATCAAAATCAATTGGTTTTTCCCTCTCAGTTTTTTAATTAGCCCAAGTCCAGATCTGCTACTAATCTTAAAGATTGATATCAAGATCATTGTCAGTAATCGTCCAGAAATGAACACGATATAGTCCTGTTCCATTTTCTAAATTTCAACAATTCTGTTTTGACCACTGACAATAATAAATCATTGCTCCAATTTCTTAGTTTGTTGTTTTATCAATGGTAATGTTGTGACTTCCATTTGATTGGCAACACCCCTAGGGAGGCTCACAGTCTACAGCTGTGTATATGTACATTGTAGTTCGGCATAACAATAGTCACAGTCCAGTCAGTCAACTCTTGGGGGCCGATTACATGGTGAATTACAGCTTGAAATTATGTTACAATAACATGTATATTGCAAGTCTCAGCCCAAGCTAAAAATGCAGATTGAGTGAGAACATCCAAACAAGATCAAAAGTTTGGATATTGGAGCATTAATTTCTTTCAAATAAGAAATAATATTGTTACCCTGCAGACATATTCTCCCAATACAGTCGAATTACATGTAGCTCTCTGAGCAGACACCCTTACTACTAAGCAGACAACTCTACTTATGGCCACTTTAATTTGACAAAACCCCATTTGATGTCTCCTCAGATTATTAGAATCATTCCTGTAAGTTGCCAGAATTGTGGTGAACTAAAATTCACTTCAATTATCTACATTAAAATTGGCACTACAATGCTCCATTCTGCCTTACAGTTTGCCAGGCAATGGTCAGGAATAAATTTGAAATTTGGTCATCACCCACTGACATCTTTTTTTGCTATTCCATTTACACTGACATCTGTCCCTATGAAGCAATCTTTGTTTTCATAGAAATGACAACGACTTCCCATGGCAAAGCCACTTTTTTGCCTGAGCTGACATTTGATTCTGATTACACGGGGTGGGTTGGCCTTAAGTGGGCTGGAAGTTTCAGATTATGCTGAATTTTGGGCCCAGGCTAAAACTTTCTTAATTAAATCGCATAACACATTTTCAAGAGGATATGTTCAGAGGTTCAGCCCAGTTAACCAGGTTGTGAAAATGATGAGCTGGTTATTTTGATTAATCTCTCACAGACTGCTGGACAAGAATTTGCATCAAGTGAAAGAACCAAAGTTTCCCATTTTCATTATTTCCACAAAAAACACAAATAAGTTAAACAAACAAAGATTTCAAAAAATTTTGCCATTCTAGTCTAAATGGTATAAATTGACAGCGTATTGCATTGTTGATAATAAACCCTTCGTGTCATTATTTTTTAATAACTATTTTATAAGTTTAATAATTTAATATCAAGAATGATCTGAAAATAAGTAAACACAATTTTTTCATTGTGGATTTATTTTGTCAACAATTTAAGCCACTGAAACCATGAACAATTATTGTTCATGGTTTCAGTGGCTTAAATTGTTGACAGCAAAGTTTTGGTTAATAAATTTTTAGTGTCTGATATTTTCTCATTCATAATTTTATAACATTTGTTAATTTCAATTGATCATCGTAAATCAAATCAAAAGTTTTATTGTGATTATGAATATCATAATCATGATTGATTGTCATTCTATTGTTGTCACCAAAGTTAAAACTTAAAATCACTAAAAAACTAAACTTTGTCTTCAAGTCT
Organism: Cladopsammia gracilis; assembly: GCA_022457155.1. Lineage (NCBI taxonomy): Eukaryota > Metazoa > Cnidaria > Anthozoa > Scleractinia > Dendrophylliidae > Cladopsammia > Cladopsammia gracilis. The sequence goes on along the minus strand of JAJGOT010000537.1, from coordinate 417,365 downwards.
AATGCTGTCAACAGTAAGAAATTAAAAAGTTTATTGTGATAGGGATTGACTGTTTATTGAGTTAAGAGTTGAGTTAAAGCATGTTCATTGTTCACGTTAACTGTTAATCCAGAAAAGAAAAAATAGCTCCCACCACCAGCACAACCATTTGGTTGTTATAATCTATTACACGACATGGGAATGTAGTATCAAATACATGTAAGCTTAAGACAAAAACAAAGTCGAATTTCTCCCCTGTAATAATTCAACCAGCTTTTACATTCCATCGTGTCATCGTGATGCTAACCTATGCAGTGAAATACTATTAAAGGGTCTCTTTAAGGCCCTGTTTACATGAAGGGAGTGTGATCCTCCTAGAAGTCGATAGAAGGGTCACCCTTCTCTAGTGTATTTCCCAGTTTCATTTACATGAGAGGGAGGGTTACCCTATCAGCTTGCTAGGGTCACCCTCTTAAGAGGGTCAAGTTTTGTGGGATCAGATTACTGACACATTCCCACGATGATCTGGTTTATCTTGGCTTGAATTGGTGAGATAGCCTTAGGGATAACCCTTTGCATGTAAAAAGGGGGGCTATCTTTAGACCCTTCTAGAAGGGTGCTCCTTCAAAGAGGGTCACCCCCCTCCATGTGAACAGATGCTTTAGAGACAATTTTTGTTATTGTTGTTCATTGATTTGATATTTTCCTATTAAAGGTAAAAGGTCATTTTCTCTTTATCATGTACACGTTTTCTTATAAAAAAAGGGAATAAGCAAATTTCATTCCTTCTCAAGCACCTTCATTAGTAACCAGAATACAATTTTCCAGGGCATTATGGACCAACAGAAAGTGTAATTTAAATTGTTTTTTTTTTTAATTACAAGGATTCACTGGGAGACACAGAGACGTGACTGTTTTTGCCAATCTGCACATACAACTTTTTCTGATTGCCCATAAAAATGTGGTCATATAAACGGGGTGGTTCTTGGCCTAAGGTGGGGTTCCATTAGCCAGTACTGTTTCTTATGCTTGACAAGAGCAGTTCAAGTGATCAACTGATTTCAGGTTCAATTACAAAAGAACTTGACAGTTACAAAAGAACTTGGCATCTTTGCTTTCCCTTTCTAGTATACTATACCAAGTAAGTACTATACCAACCAAGGAAGGCAATGGAAGGATATTCCATTGGGCATGAAGCCTACAATTGCAGATGAAAGTAGTTGGGAAGGTTGTAAAAATGAATGGCATAAGTGCTGAATTACACCGATGCTCTGTTAACATTAAATTATCATCAACTATCAATCTTCAGAGTCGCCCCCACTCCCTGTTTCCAATGTTGGGATCTCAGCCAACAATTTTGCATTTAAAAAGTCCAGTTATAACCAACATTGTAAAAGGGGGAGGGGAGAAAGAATTGAATGGTAAAAACTGCCAACCTTCCCAACACTTTTGTCTATGATTGTAAGTGTGATAAATTATTTTTGCTTCTGAATCATTTTATTACTTTATCTTATGAGGCTCCCCATTGTATATAGAAAACAAATTATAAGTCAGTCAGCTGCAAACAGCAAAATAATTGTTTCTTGAGCATGAATGAAAAACCGGTTAAGGGGAGTGAACAATTGTTGTGGTCAAGAAATGAGGACAATGCAATGCTTGGGAATGTAAAATAACCCCTTTTTCACCAGTGAAAAGAGAACAGACCATCTATTTCCTGTACAAAAGATCTACTGTAGATCCTCCATTAACCAATTTTAAGTAAAAAAAAAATGAAAGAAACTACATGTATAAGTCAAACTTAACTCAAACTCAACTCAACTCTTAACACGATCATTAGTAATTCTCATTGTGATGAAGTTGAATTTAAAGTAAGCAAATTAGAGCAGAAACTAGTTGCCTTGCCTATTGTACCATAAAGGCATACAAAGTTAGTGTGTATCCCGCGTTCCTTATGTGTGGTGTATGATAAAGGCAATCAAAGTGTGTATCTCTCATTCTTTAGGCAATGTTGTACCATAAAGGCAAACAAATTGTGTATCTCTCGTTCTTCAAGCATGTTGTTAGTGTATGATAAAGGCAAACAAAGTAAATGTGTATCCCTCGTTCTTTAAACATGTTGTACGATAAAGGCAAACAAAGTAAGTGTGTATCTCTCGCTCTTTAAGCGTGTTGTACTTTAAAGGCAAACAAAGTAAGTGTGTATTCCTCGTTCTTTAAGCGTGTTGCATGATAAAAGCAAACAAGGTGTGTATCCCTTGTTCTTTAAGCATGTTGTATGATAAAGGCAAACAAAGCAAGTGTGTATCTCTTGTTCTTTAAGCATGTTGTACATGTACGATAAAGGTAAACAAAGTAAGTGTGTATCCCTCATTCTTTAAGCGTGCTGTACGATAAAGGCAAACAAAGTACGTATGTATCCCTTGTTCTTTAAGCGTGCTGTACGATAAAGGTAAACGAAGTAAGTGTGTATCCCTCATTCTTTAAGCGTGCTGTACGATAAAGGCAAACAAAGTAAGTATGTATCCCTTGTTCTTTAAGCGTGCTGTACGATAAAGACAAACAAATTAAGTATGTATCCCTTGTTCTTTAAGCGTGCTGTACGATAAAGGCAAACAAAGTAAGTATGTATCCCTTGTTCTTTAAGCATGTTGTACATGTACGATAAAGGTAAACAAAGTAAGTGTGTATCCCTCATTCTTTAAGCGTGCTGTACGATAAAGGCAAACAAAGTAAGCATGTATCCCTTGTTCTTTAAGCATGTTGTACATGTACGATAAAGGTAAACAAAGTAAGTATGTATCCCTTGTTCTTTAAGCGTGCTGTACAATAAAGGTAAACAAAGTAAGTGTGCATCCCTCATTCTTTAAGCATGTTGTATGATAGAGGCAAACAAAGTAAGTGTGTATCCCGCACCTCTCAATTGCAAAATGAAAATGTCGTTGGGCCATTCCATTTTTTATACACACCCCCTCTATGGATGAGATTTTCTGAGGGGCCTTTGATCTTTTGAATATTTCTGATGGGGGAAAGAAAAATTGGGTTATTTCTGAGGGGGGAAACATGTCGGCAGTTTGATCTTTTTTTCTTGGGGGTGACAATTATGACTAACCTCTTCTATAGGGGGTGTGTGGACAAAAAATTCATATGGGGGGAGTGAAAAAAGGTTTATGGTCATTTCGCTACAAAGTCGTTTCGCTACAAAGTCGCTTCGCTACATGTCGTTTCGCAGTGGATTAAAGAACGAGAAATATTTGATATACTCACTAAAGTATTAGTTAAGCTTATTCTCTGTCATGTTCATTCAAGATTAGTATTTCAGCGAAACGATTTGAGGTAACTTTACATTTGTAGCAAATCGATTTGCAGCGAAACTATGGTGTTCCATCTCCGCCAAAAATCAAACTTATAACTCAACATCCAACTTTACCATTGTCAACATCGGACTTTTAAGTCAACATAGAACTCTACAGTTATCGACATATTAGGACTTTACAGTTGTCAGCATCGGACTATTGACTCAACATTCGACTTTACAGTTGTCAACATCGGACTATTGACTCAACATCTAACTGTATAGTTATCGACATCGGACTGTCGACTTAACATCCAACTTTACAGTTATCGACATCGGACTTTGTTACGTCTGGGATTGCCAGAATGATGTCACTATGGCAAAGCCTCGCTCTCGCGTGAACTGTTCTTCCACTTGTTGTGGACGCGAAGATTTCAGCAAGAAATTAGCAAGATTTCACGCTAAATGGCAAATGGCAACAGCCAGTTAAGCCGACTCAAAAACACACTACTACATGTACAAGTGGCAGAGAGACTGGAATGTTTGGAACACCATGATCATGGAGGTGAGCTAACTGAGCTTGAGCTTAAAATGTTTTGTAGCTAGCACTATTTTTTGACTAATAACACTTGAAGGTGTCTTATAAATGTAAAGTACAGAAAATGATGCTATTATCCCGACGTTCTATCGCAATTGGTGTAAGATTTCCGTATAACCCCACATTACTTATGCATACTGTTCTTAAAACTGAAACAAAAGCCAAAACAATAGAACTCTAAAAGCAAAACAATAGCACATACATACATAATTAATCAAGGGCACCCAACGACCGTTTTCTGTTAAATATATGTTCAGAGAGGTATAGGTTCCCTAGAAATTTCGATACCGCGAAGGATCCTACGAATTTTGAGATGGCAGTTTCATTTATCTGAGATTTTAGGATTTTTTTTAATAGCTTCTCGTATGATTTTTCGAAAATCGCGGTTTTCCTTCGATGTTTCCTAGAATTTTCTTAAAAAAATTTAAGCCCTGAACATTTATATACTATATTGGATTTATAGCAAGGAGAGGAAGAGAGTTCTCTGTCGCCCTAGAAGTTTCTATATCACAGTCATTTGAAATCCCCAAGGTTTTCGAATAACCTTCTCACGTCCATCGTCCTATAAAAAGGTTCCCTAAAATTTTCCTCTATCAAAAGGCATCATTGGGTGACCTAACTTTTCAAGAATTTCAAAAAATGACCTGAGGTTTTTGGAAAATGGGTAAAACATGCCTAATAAATTCGTGAAGACCAAAGCTCCCCTAGAACGACCGAACAGATAAAACTTTTCTAGGGTAGCTTATAATTCAGTTATACAGCTTTAAAAGCGCTTTAGACAGCCTAAAATGGTGTTTTAAGTAATTTTGGGGAAAACCGTCATTAGGTGCCCCTGATTAATGTATGGGGTTATACAGAAATCTTTCACCGATTGCGATATAGAACATCTGTATAATAGCATCATTTTCTGCACTTTACACTTTCAAGTGTTATTAGTCGAAAAATAGCATTAGCTACAAAACATTTTAAGCTCAAGCTCAGTTATCTCACCTTCATGATCATGGTGTTCCAAAGATTTGAGTCTCTCTGCCACTCGTAGTAGTGTGTTTTTGAGTCGGCTTAACTGGCTGTTGCCGTTTGCCATTTGGCGGGAAATCTTGCTAATTTCTTGCTGAAAACGTGCTGAAATCTTCGCGGCTGCAACACGTGGAAGAACAGTTCACGTGAGAGCGAGGCTTTGCCATAGCGACGTCATTTTGGCAATCCCATAATTATTGGCGGATTTGGTACGCACGTAGAGAACTCAACATCTAACTTTATGAAGACGAACATGGCGTTTGGCAAAGTCTAACATTTTGTTTTGTTGACGTGACAAAGTCTGATGTCGATAACTGTAAAGTTAGATGTTGAGTCAATAGTCCGATGTTGAAAACTGTAAAGTCGATGTTGAGTCGATAGTCCTATGTCGATAACTGTAATGTCGAATGTTGAGTCAATAGTTCGATGTTGACAGCTGCAAAGTCCGATGTTGATAACTGCAAAGTTCGATGTTGACTTAAAAGTTCGATGTTGACTTAAAAGTCCGATGTTGACAAGGGTAAAGTTGGATGTTGAGTTACAAGTTTGATTTTTGGCGGAGATGGAACACCATACGAAACGACTTGTAGCGAAACGACCGGACACCTGGATAAAAAATGGAATGGTTCATTCTTTCTGCGAGAAATAAATCCTGGTTTAGAAATCCTTTTCGAGTCTACGTGAATGAGATGATTCTGGCTCGATCATTCTAGCGAAAAGTCTCTTGTTTCTCTAACGTCTACTTGATTCTTGATTGTTACCAGGACGTAACACATCGATAATTCCGATACTCGATCAAAATCGATCAAAATCGATAAACATCGATAATAATTAATCGATTAATATCGGAAATCGATCAAAATCGATGGCCAGGTTCTTTGTGATTATCGATTTTGATCGATTTCGTTAATTAAGGTTCGATTAGTATCGATTTTGATCGATTATATCGGGGACTGAGGAAAAGCAACTTTCAATCAATCCTGACGTGTAACACTAATATTAACTTCCCAACTTTTTTGTCCATTCACGCCTGCAGCATAATCTGGCATAATGCATCTGAGCCTGTGCAACAAAGCAGACAAAACACAAGCATAAAAAGAATACTAACAAGTTTTGAAGCAGCCCAATAGAATCAAGGTACCAGTATGAAGAAAAAAAAAGAAATTTAAATGACGCGGGTGGACCCTCTCCCCAGTATCCTCTCCTTTTCATATGGCACCTCGCTCGCGCCCGATATGTACAGTATTTTTCATTCGGATGCAAACTGTTTTGGCTGCCCCACGCCATAGTATAGCAGTATAAGTAACCTCGGCTATGAGGTGCACTAGCCTGGTGGACGAGCGACTGCATTTTCGTAACGTAATGAATGGATCCGTTTTAATGAAAATTATATTTTTGCCGAGAATCGTGGCTTACGCCTGCTTACGAAATGTGTTTCCTAAGCTAGAGTTTTACGCTTGAGGTCACCAATGTAAGGTAAGAAGCGACGGTTAACAAGCTAAGCCTGTAATAAGTCAGTGTCCCCTATTCGTGACTGGTATACAGTATTCCTGATGCCTTGATATCACTGACACTCTCGACACTATTGTTTCAATCAAATTGGCTTCCTGAGTATATTATTAGCGGGTGTTTTGTCGCGGTATCCTGACAGTTTCTCAAAATCGATAGAAATCGATACCCGATGTTTAAACTACTGTGATTATCGATTTTGATCGATTAATTCGCTTAATCGATTGATTATTATCGATTAAAATCGAGTAATATCGATTTATCGATTAGGTTTCCGATGATCGATTTCGATCGATGCGTTACGTCCCGTTGTTACCAAGTGGCGCAACGTGAGTTGATATTTCGTATCATTCAAGTGGCAAATGACATTTGTATTATTATCTAGATCAAAACAATACCATTAAAGATAATACATGTACGAAAACTTACTTTAAAGTTGTGCGAGCTTTTTTGACATTTCGTCTTATTGAATTTCGTTCCTACACTTAGTCGTCTGAAGAGGTCGAAATTGTCCGCCATGTTGAATTGAAGGCTCGGGTCAGCGGTAGGTAGATATGTTTCAGCGGTAGGTAGGGGTAGGTACTTCATGTATTACATACGACCACTTTTGTGGCCCGAACCATGGCTCGTTCGCTCGCTCTTGAAAACTTTCGTCGCGCTGATTTTTGCCGAGTTTTTACTTCGTCCCTCCCCGACTAACTGCCCCTGGGTCTCCGAGGATGGGCCCGAACAAAAGCCCACTCAGTTTCTTATCTGAATACCCCGTTAATCCGACCACCCCGTTAATATTACGACCAACGACCACCTTTTGGAGTCCTCAGTCGTTATTTTCTTTATAAATGCCTCATGCATTGGTGAGGCTGCTGAGTGAAAATTGAAGCCAAGAGGTAGAAAGGATATTTATTTTCAATTCTGCCTGGAAACATTTTTAATTGCCATCGCTGAAATCCTGGAAAAAGAATAAATTAAACACAGTAAATTTCACCACCATGGAACATCGACTAAACTCCACGAATTGAACTGATTTATTTCATTCCGCCAGTAACTATTACAGTAACTATTACTAACAGTAACAATTGCCTAACATGCAGTAACAGAAATTGCCGGTTGACACGGTGTCCAATAAATTGGTTTTGGAAAAAGAAAAAACGGCCTTTAAAGAAATAAAAGGCCTTAGTCAAAATGACTTTAGTGACTTTTGCCATAGACTTCGCGTAGACCCTCGTGATCTGGTTTTTGATTGTTGTCTTATACTGAATAACGGATTGAAATAACAAAATTGGCTTTACAAAAATAAAAAAAGGCCTTTAAAGAAATAAAAGGGGGTCTTAGTTTTAGGTCTTAGTTTTCGAAAAAACGAAAACTAAGACCCTGGTAAGCAGTGTCAAAATGACTTTTGCCATAGACTTTGCATCTGGTTTTTGTTTATTGTCTTATAGTAAATAACGGATTGAAATAGTCTAACAAAATTGGCTTTGGAAAAAGAAAAAACTGCCTTTAAAGAAATAAAAGGCCTTAGTCAAAATGACTTTAGTGACTTTTGCCATAGACCCTCGTGATCTGGTTTTTGATTGTTGTCTTATATTGAATAACGGATTGAAATAACAAAATTGGCTTTGGAAAAAGAAAAAAAACGGCCTTTAAAGGGTGTCTTAGTTTTAGGTCTTAGTTTTCGAAAAAACGAAAACTAAGACCCTGGTAAAAAAGGTAAATTATAGGGGGTCTTAGTTTTAGGTCTTAGTTTTAGGTCTTAGATTTCGGTCTTAGGTCTTAGGTCTTCGTTTTCGTGGGTCTTAGTTTTCGATACAACCCGGCGCAGAGCGTGAATCCTGCTCAACAATACGTTTGTGGTCCGATTCACAAACCTCTCCGCCCACAGGAGTAGGTGAGGCGCCAATGAATGGCTTTGTCCATTTTGGATAACCAGACAAAAGAAAAACTACACGTCTAACGCTAATTTAAACCAGGAATATCCTTATTCAATTCATATATTCCACCACAAACTGACGGGATTCCCCTGTAAAACGTGTTTATTTTTGCGCCCTTTTCTACTTATGTATACCGCACTTATTGGTTTGCCGTGACGCTGTATTAGTTTAATATATGCAAGAATGCGGGACTTGAATGTGAATGTGTCTCTATGTGGGTTTTGATGTAAGGATGTTTTCTTTCCGTTGCACATTAATGGCATGAAGATCTGGTAATAAACGTCGACATGTTGTTTTAAAGTACTTAAAAAAATTAAGAATTGCTCAATTGCTTGGAATGATCACTTGTAAACATCGAAGAGGTGTCCCTTTTGTGTCTTTATCGATAATGACCTGTAACCTGGTGCTGTGTGCTTATACCAGGATTTCACGGTTTATAATATCGAAAAAGCTACACACTGAAACCTTTTTTTTTTTTCAGATGCATTTAATAATTTGTCTTAATCTTCTGTGGTGTTATGCTCCTCACTCCAGTCCTCCTCAGCCCAGCTTGGATGCTCGGTTTTGAACTCCCAGTTTGGTCCCTGAAGTAAAAATAGAAACAGACTAAGACTAAGGAGCCAGTCATGAAGGCGATGTTTAAGTATACACGGTACTACAGTCACACCTTTATTAAGCATTCACCTTTCTGGAAATAGCCAACTGACCGCTTAATAGGTGTTCTAAAATTTATCATTTAATATGGCAAAAATTGAACTAGAATGCGAAATTGATTACATGATGCACGTTTACGTTTCAAGGAAGTTCATGACTGGCTGTCAGATTTTATGTTTACTTTGCTCGTAAGCGGGCAAGCGTCTTTGTTGTAAACCACACCAGTTAACAGTTTTGCTACCACATTCAACATAAAACAAAAAAAAAATCACTTATCATTCTCTGTGATTTAGGACCGCGTAGGTTAATTTCGTGAAACACGTCAAAATAATTTATAATAGAGATTAAGCACCGCGTTCTACGGCAAACGGCAGCTTGCAGTTGATTATCTTTACTTTAATTACAGTTAGCTGATTTTGATCCATGACCATGTTTATTTCCCACACATTTGTATAACATGATAAGTAAATATTACAATTTACATGGTAGTCGGGAGGAAGACTAAAGAAACCCTAAGCGGGCTTGTACAAAGTAGTCCCCCTTTGATTCAAATTACATTATTCCAAGCTAAATTAATCAGGATATCAGGTCTGGTGTACAAATAACAGTTATAATTAAAAGTACAGATAAATTATGCAAGTTAACGCCCATATCATAATCACTATTAAGTAAGGAATTGCTTCATTTTCATTTTGAAAGCATGTATAGACAAAAAACGTTTTATTCCTAGAGGAGTTCTGTTTCATATGTATTAACTATCTTACTTCTTAAAGAGTATTTTCCATAGTTAGTTCGGTTAAAGAACTTATGTAGATGTTTTGAGTTCCTGGTATTATAACCATGGACTTGAGTGTTTTCTAAGCAGAAGTCACTGAAATAGGCGGGAAATGATTTACTGATAAGACTAAAACTAAAAGATCCAATTAGAAGGTCATTAATTTGGTGTATATTTAAGAGACCCAACTTTTTAAAAAGAGGAAGAGATGGTGCGGTATACGGCGAGGATGTTATAATACGTACTGCCATTTTTTGTAATTTCAATAATTTCATCAGCCTAGTGGGGTAATTATTTGCCCAGACAATATTTCCATAATGTAGGTAGGGGTAAATTAAACTATTGTATAACATTTTTAAGTGTTTGACTGACATAGAAGCGAATATGCCATTTGCACGATGACGTCATATGACTACAACTACCAGAATCCTTCAGTTTTTTGTTTTGTAGTGCAAATTAGGGCTATTGTTATTTAAACCGCACTGGGATTACAAAATTTAAATAAGAAAGGAAAAACGAAATGAATTCTGGTAGTTGTAGTCAAATGACGCCATCGTGCAAATGGCCTATTCTACATAGCATACCGGTAGTTTTTATAATCTTCTTAGTGATACAATCAATATGGTTCTTCCATGTTAAGTGTTGGTCAATTATAATTCCTAAGAATTTAGTTTCATCTACTCTCTGAATCTCCTTGTTGTCAAGTTTAAGAACCAGTGATTTATTTAATTGTTTCTTTTGTGATCTAAATATTATGAAATTAGACTTTTTAATATTGAGTGTAAGTTGATTTAGTGTTAACCATTCTTGAACATAAACTAACTCCGCATTTATATTAGACTCGAGTTCATTAATATCTTCACCTGAGCAAAAAAGATTAGTATCATCCGCAAACATTATAGTAGATAATTTATTGGTAGAGTGATTTAGGTCATTAATATAAATTAGAAAAAGTAATGGTCCAAGAACAGATCCTTGTGGGACCCCACATGTAATTCTCATTTCTGTTGATCTGATTTGATTATATTTAACAATTTGTTTTCTGTTTGTAAGGTTATTTTTTATCCATGCATGAAAATTTCCGCGAATACCATAGAAATATAGTTTCTTTAGGAGAATTTCATGATTTACTCTGTCAAACGCCTTTGATAAGTCAAGAAATATACCAACAGTGAACTGGTTATTTTCAATCCCTTGTGTTATTTTATCAACAAGTTCTATTATTGCATAATTGGTAGAGCTTTTACTTCGAAATCCATATTGATGATCTGATAAGATTTTATTTCTATCTACATAGTCCAACAGTCTTTTATACATTAGTTTTTCAAGTATTTTCGAAAAACAGGGAAGAACAGAGATAGATCTGTAATTTGAAAATACATTTTTATCAGATGATTTATACACTGGTGTTACCAAGGCTACTTTCAATTCATCTGGGACTTTACCAGTTGAAAATGTTAGATTAAAAATGTGACACAGTGGTAGAGATATATAAGGGGCTACATATTTAACGACTTTGCTGTTTATGTCATCAATACCACAGCTTGACTTGTTTGCCATTTTATCAATTACTTTGTTAACCTCATCACATGTTGTATAATGTAAAAACATGGAGTCACAGTAACTTCCCTTTAGAAATTTATAAAATTCATCAGAGCCGTGATCAAATTTTTTTGCCAGATTAGGCCCAACATTAACAAAAAAATCATTAAATTTATTTGCAATCAATTTAGGATCACTGATTTCATCATTGTTGTTGTTTAAAAACAAACTGGGTAAAGAGATGTTTGATTTTCTATTACCAAGTAATTCGTTAATAGTATTCCAGGTAGATTTTATATTATTTTGTGCTTGACTGAATTTTTTACAATAATAATTCTTTTTAGCAATTCTTATGAGATGATTCAATTTATTGCGATATAATTTGTAATCATGTTCATTTTTTGATGTCGGATTCTTTAGAAATTTTTTATAGAGTACTTCCTTGGTTTTTGAAGATTTTCTTAAGCCTTTAGTTATCCATAAATTGTCCGACCCTCGTGTACCTTTGCATTTAGTCATTTTAACAGAACTCAGCGAAAAAAGCTTTAAATGACTCCGCTGGGTCGTTCTTAGATAACGTAGTTAACCAATCACAGGTTTTAAGGCTACTGGAGAACGATTCTAGAGATTTCTTACTTATTGTTCTAGTTGCGTGTAAACTATCTGTTCCAGAGCTCACGGTATTAATATGCATTTCATGTTCTGTAATAGTGAAAATAGGTAGATGATCAGATATGTCATTAAATAAGATACCATTTAGGTATTCAGTGTGACTTAAATTGTTTGTAAAAATGTTATCAATTAATGTTGCAGTAGATTTAGTTATCCGTGTAGGTCTTGTGATTAGTGGTATGTAGCCTGATGACGATAATTGATTAAAAAATAAATTTGAGAAATTACAATGATCAGATTTTAGAAGATCAATATTGAAGTTACCCATGATATAACATGGCTTATTCCGATTATCTAACCTTGACAATATGGTTTTAAGGTCACTTTCAAAATCATTAAATTTGTTATGAGGAGGTCGATATATGATACCAACGGTTATGTTTTTAGATTTCTCATTCAAAATTTCAATAAAGAGAGACTCGATATTACTGGCGCTATTTTCAATAATTAAGTCATTTCTTATTTTAATATTTAAATCATTTCTAGAAAAAATACAAATTCCCCCTCCAACTTTATTTTGCCTGTTAAACACGTCATGATGGGGTTAGAAATATTCATGTAGCGGAAATTATCATCTGTAAAATTTGTGTCATTATTGAAGAAGGCTTCCTGTTGTTGTTGTTCAAACGGATTAAAAAGCCACTCCACTTACGGCCACCTTTGCGAAGTCTCAGTCAAACTCTGTATTTACACATTCCCGTAAGCGGCCATTCCCGTAAGCAGACTCGGACAACAATGACGGGTTAAATTTGGATTTTTCTTTTGTTTTTAACGTGGGTTATCAGGTAACCTGATATCCCTATGTTATTGAGAGGTACAATTTTGGGATTCCGTAATATACCTCGGTAAATGTTACCGTACGGCAAAACGTCGTAATTCACAAGAGACTAGTGGTAAGATCGGGTTATGTCGTAGGCGGTTTGCGACACCTGGTGTATTTTCAGCTTTACTACGTTATATTTTTAGCTTGACGTGATAGTTGCTTTGTGCCTGTACAAGTTTGTTGAAAAATGAGTTTTGCTAGTCTACTTAGGTGCCCACGAAGGGAAGGGAAGGGAAGGGAACGGTTCGTTGGTAGGATGTTTCATAATCACTGGATAGTCCTTTTGCTGTATGCCACCGATATCTGGTATAGTTTAAGCTTGACGTAATAGCTGCTTCGTAGCTATACAAGTTTTGAAATGTTTTAAGGGTTTTAAGGTTACAGTGTACCTTCAGATCGAAAATTTATTGAAAATTTTTTTTTGGCGTAAAAATAATGTTTACAGAATGAACTTTCATCCAAAAAAAAAATTATCGAAAAATAGTGAAAATTGACGGAGAAATGACGGTATAACATTTGTGGGCGGAGTTTGTTTATTACGCGATATGTTTTTTAAGCGCCGTTTTCTCAAAGTTAATTTTTCGCTTGTTGGGGACACTTTAAAGAGCTACAACTCAAAGGGAATTTGTTCGATTTTCCTCAAATTTGGACAGAAGCTAGGCTGACATATAATCAACAAAGACGTGTCGGCGAATTTCTTAATTCCGAAAACTTTTTCGTCAAGAGCCATTTCCGTGCGATCATTCCAATTTTTTTTCTCCCCTTTTCGAAAATATTCTGTAACTTTTCACTGCAATTGAATATGAGAAATCGCCGACACGTTTTTTTAGCGCTTCGTGTCCGGAAACCCGAGAACAAATCAAATTAGCAAAATACAAGAGGCTACTATTGTAGCCTACACTCATGCGCTTGCGTAAGCAAGTTTTATGGTTTGTTTTGAACGGGTCACGCACCCCTTCCCCCCTCAATGAATTTTGCGTGACACACTAAAGAACACGCTAAAACACGTTTTTAAGTCGTGAATACGACTTATTGCGATTACTGGAGAAAAGTCACTCGCTCATCGTAAACTTTAGGAACACTGTTTGACATGCGCCGGTTCTCGTCTGATCACCGAAGTTAAGCCCTGTCGGGCGAGGTTAGTACTTGGATGGGTGACCGCTTGGGAATACCTCGTGTCGTAGGCTTATCATTTTTCTTTCCTTCACTCCCTTTCATTTTTCATTTTTTTGGTTCCGTCAAGGAGCCACTTGTCCTGAGGAGGGCAAACTGAAGCCAAACGGTCATGAAAACATAGCATACCTTCGACGATATTCCAACGACAATGAATGGGCGACGAAGTTTGTCCGTAATTTTCATTTTCGCTAGTAAACACATTCCTTCGTGTTAATACTAGCTACGCACGAAGGTTTTAAGGTTTTAGAGATCCTCTTTGGTAAAATATATTGATACGTGGATCTGCAACATAAGGGAAGTACCTTGTGTAGTTTAGGAAAAGGTCCCCGATGGTTGTTTCATTTTCACGACTTGGCTCGCAAGGAGCCTTTCATCTGTCTCGCTTTGAATATTTAATTTATTGATTCCCGATCAAATACACACTCGTCTTTTATTTCCCAAACCGTGACTTATTCCCGTTACATTTGAAAAGACTACTTTTAAAAGCAATGAAATCAGCAAACGACCGGGCTATTTTTTTTCAATTTTAGCGAATCTCAATAACAGAATTATGCACAAAAACTTTTACTCGGTCTAGAATGACTAGTGTGACTAATTTTCGAATAAAATACACCAGTTGTATCGAAAATTGCCCTAGAAACTAATTTGGAAATGAAAATTGCAAAACATACACAGACATATTTGCGTAGGCGACGCGTGTGAAGTTAGATATTTTGTTTACATATAAATAATCACATGTCATTACGATTGAATTTTAGCATGTTTTATAATTATTTCCTCAAAACTAACCAGAACACAAAGAAAAGTGAATCACAAATTAATATCAACATAAATTCTCACCAAAAAATTGTAATTTCTTTAACGGTAAAGTCCCTCATCTGTAAGAACTCTGCTTCTTCG
>JAJGOT010000537.1:257500-397500 GCA_022457155.1 Cladopsammia gracilis | reverse complement strand
TTCATAAATATGTTGTAAAAATAATAAAATAAAAAAAAAAGTTCCTCGCGTTGTGGTAGATAAAGCAATAGCAGCGCTAATAAGCTCTCCAGCCGACGCGGCAGTTTACAGCGGCTGAAATTTGACTGGCTGTACAGGGGAATGAGATACCGTTTATCAGGTGTGTTTTGCTCTTCGCGTCCCTGGTTTGTTGTTTAATTCTTGCACTGATAATTGCCTGTGAGGTCTGCCGGCGTGGCGAAGTTTTTTCTCCGTCAATGCTTGCGTATCTTCTCTGCGTGATAAAATTTTTGTATTGATGTATACCTGTGAGGCTCGCCGGCGTGGCGAATTTGACTGTGTGGCTTGCTTCTGTGGCGGCATTGAAGTAATATTGCCTGTGTGGCTTGCCTGTGCGGCGAATTTGTACTGATAATTGCCTGTGAGGTCTGCCTGCGTGGCGAACGTTTTGCTCTGTTATTGCCTGGGAGGCTTCCCTGCGTTATTAAATCTTTTGTATTGATGTATGCCTGTGAGGCTCGCCGGCGTGGCGAATTTGCTTTGGATAATTTATGCCTGTGAGGCTTGCCTGTGTGGCGGGATTGAATTGATATTGCCTGTGTGGCTTGCCTGCGCGGTGAATTTGTACTGATAATTGCCTGTGAGGTCTGCCTGCGTGACGAATTTTTTGCTCTGTTATCGCATGGGAGGCTTTTCTGCGTGATTTCTTCCATTGTTGTGTGCCCGTGAGGCTCGCCGGCGTGGCAAATTTATTTGGAGCAACCGAAGTTGTGAGGCGAGATAAGAACACTGAATGTAACAGGATGGCTGGATGAATAATGTACTCTTCAGAATGCTTTATTTAATAACCATCCCTGGCATAATTGTTGTCGTAGCCTCGTAGACTTTATTTTATTTTCCCCGCCGTTTTTCTGTTCAGGGTGAGTGACTCCTGTTCGTATACCGTATGTCTCGGTAGCCACCAGACGTTCTGCTCTCAGACGTGTTGAGGTCGCTCCCTCCTGGTCAGGAACCCCGATACCACTAGACGTGTTTGTTTTCCATACATCTTATCGATCGGTTGGACAATAGGTGACGTCCCTTTTTAAGCCTTTCTTTTATTTAGATGGTGGGTCGTAAGAGAAAGACCATGATATCCGGTGAAGGGTTTCCGAAACAAGCAAGTTACTGGGTAGAGTTTCGGAATAAGGTTAAGGGAATCAAGCCGAGACTCTGTATGACCTAGGTGGATATAAACGGGGTTCCTGACCAGGAGGGAGCGGCAGAGGTAGTTAATTGAAGTGGCATGCTCTCGTCGGGCGAGTCTCCTGAGTTAGAAGCATTACAATTGAGCTTGGACATTGCTAGCTAAATCAACAGTTGTCAGGTGTTATTTGTGTTACAGTATTCATATTAGTTTTCTCATAGGTTTGTTACGAGTTACATTAGGTTATATTACATATTAAGGATAAGTAAGAGTAGGGGTGTGGATTGGGAAGAGCAAGGATTGGGAAGAGCAAGGATTGGGAAGAGTAAGGATTGGGAAGAGTAACGATTGGGAAAAGTAAGGATTGGGAAGAGTAAGGTCATGTTTATGTTATAAACTTCCTGTGGTGTCGAAAAGATGAGAATGGAAGTGGGCTTGGGGAAGGCCAGAGCGATTCTCCATATCTTATTACCATGTCATTAATAACAATACCCAGGGTAGAATATTACACTATGCAAACTCAATTTGCATTGGTAATTAATACCCTGGGGATTATGTTAATGAGACTATAAAAGAAGTTACATGTGCCCCACCCCATCACTCTACTCGAGGCCGCAAAAGGGAAGAGTTTGGCAACCCACCCTCCCACCCGATCGAGTAAGTCGGGCTTGATCCTCTCAGCTCCCATCTTCGCCTGGTCTTGGGGCTTGTCCCAGGCCAGAGCGATTCTCCATATCTTATTACCATGTCGTTAATAACAATACCCAGGGTAGAATATTACACTACTTACAATACGATATATATACTTACATTACTTACAATACGGTACACATTACGTACACTCGATTGACAACCTTACGTTACAATTTAGCACATTGCCAGGTGACTTAAGAGCGGCACAATAAAATAATTAACACCGCTGCAATGGCGTGATAAGCGACGTGCAAAACTATAACAACTACAAAATAACTTAAGTAAATGTGAGAATTCATAAGTTGATATTAGGGCGTCGCCGTTGTGATCGCCAGCGTGAGTGTATTGTCTGGAGAAGCAGTTCCGACAAAGTGGCGATCCTGCCAGGACACAATTATGGCAACAACAGCGGAAACCATCGAAGCACAGGAGAAAACGATCGAAAACAAACTGAAGGTACTGCAATTGACGAACGAAAGCACAAACAAGATTGTTGGAAGCAAGTTGCTAAAACCGATTCAAAGACATCTCAAGCTACTCGAGGGCAAAATTGAGGAATGTCTTGAAATAAAAGCGAATGTACAAGAGCTAAAAATTGGACAAGGCGACGAAGAGGATAGCATTAATGAATGGAGTTCGGGAGTTGAAGCAATGTTGGAGAAGTACGAGAAAGTTGTTTGGGCTGATTTGCGGCCCAATACTGACAATAGTTATAATGAAAGCAATAGTTATAATCCTGTGGTTATTGTTTTCCGCATGGGTACCCTGTTTAGAGTCACGTGACCAAAAGCACATGGTTTGCTCGGTGGAGAAAACGCTTATCTCTGTTTATTCACTTTTTACGGACCGTATTTGCACAGAATTGTAAGTGATATTCATTTGTAAGTGTTTATGGTTACATTTAACTGAACTATTTCTTAAATGTTGACATTTTTCTCTGTTTTGGTTTAGTTTTCACCGTACCACGTACTGTACACGTATGTACGCGTGTGAGCATCAGCGAACATATCGAATCGAATGTGAATGTCAGGATTCTACAAGATTGTTACTTCGTTAAATAATGTCTGTTGCGTTACCTGTACGCGTTGAAAGTCTGTGCTTATTTGGCCCCAACAAAAGTGGTCGAAGAACTAGAAGGTTTGGAGCAAAGCGAGAAGCGAGAGAAACTCAGGAGAAGGAGGAGAAAGCGAGGTGGGAGATGAAGAATAAATTCGATGCGAAAACAGACGAGAAAAAAAATAAAGAAATAAAATTTAATGGAGACTTATATAGCGCGCATATCACATGTCATGGCGCTTTACATACACTTATGAGAATGAGATCGGACGTCAGCTTATGAAGGAAAGTGATACAGGTAAAACAAAAGTTAAACTACCCAAACTTGTGATAACAAAATTCCAGGGGACGCATCTAGATTGGCAAAGTTTTTGGGGGCAGTTTGAAGCGGAGATAGACGAATCAGACATTGGCCAAGTTGCCAAATTCTCATGTTTAAAAGAATTACTTGTACCAAGAGTTAGAGCTGTCATAGATGGGTTACCCTTTAACAGTGAAGGATACACAAGAACAAAAAACATCCTTATGACCAAATATGGAAGGCCGAGTGAAGTGGCCAATGCTCACATTCAGTGCATAATGGGACTGCCAGTCAACTCCGCAACTAACCCAACAAGAATCAATGATTTCTATGAGAAATTGGTTACCAATATCCAAACATTAGAGTCCATGGGTAATGGGAGAGATATCAGAGGGTACGTTAGACTTACCCTAGACAAACTATCAGGCATACACCTTATTCATAAATGGCGGCCGATTTATTATTCTTTTGTATTTATTTTAATTAGCCTCACTAGTCTCATTTTAGAGTATAAGTTCTTTTGAATTTTGCACATGCTAACAAGGCCAGTGAGGCTAATTAGAACAAGTCATGTGATCTATATTTTTCTCCTTTCCTTGTTGATATGTTATAAGAGAATTGCTTCATTAGTCGTGCCCTTGGCTACGAGCCAAGCGCACGACTAACTTTTTCAAGTGGTTTATAGCCTGAGGCGAAGTGTTAGTGACGTCATATCAGTCGATATAGCAACTTCAAGCTCATGGATGATTGGATTTATTTACAACATAAGAAAACGGAAAATGACGAAACGAAACATAAATTATCATGTAAAAGGTAGTTACATTATTGCCGGGTTTGGCGAGAGTTCCATTCGATAACGATTTCGTTTTCTTTCTTTTCGAGCAACAGATAAATGGAAGTATTAAATATAAAAGTTAAAGTTGACCTTTAATGCAGGAGTGATTGCGGAAGACTGATTAAAGGTTTCAAATGACGTACAGTGTGGTAACGTTCGTGACGGATCACCTGGTGTGACCGGGAAAGCGACTGTACATGTAAAACAAATGATAACAATATATTGAATTAAGTCTCGTGCACTAGGGCATTCTAGGGGCACTTACAAGACCCTTAAAGCTTCTTAAAGCACGACTTCACTACTCGAAGAGTTGTTGTTCTTGTTTTACTATGATGTGCATGTTATCTAGTTAAGAACATTCCCGTTTTTCCGTGTATTTCTATTGTTTTTGCGTTTAAAACGTCCTGAAATTACTCGAACGCGAAAGATCGATGTTTTGCTCTTTAATAGCCTCGAAAGAGCTCGACCGAAAATAGCTCTTATTTCTACAGAATCTCGACAAATTCGGCCTCAACTCGCCTGCTGAGTACAAAAACAACGGTCACCTCGATGGGAGAAATAAATGAATGACTTTTTACACCAATTAGACCAAATCACGGAAAATGCATGTCATGCGCATGCGTAAGAAACATTTGTCATACATTTTAATGCACCATAACAAAAGCAGCAAATTTTCTCAAGCAACAAGACGATCAGAACCCGAATGTTCCCAAGAATTATCCCTTGCAAGTAATACGCATCACTGCCCCCTTGCTCCTCTTTTGCCTTAATGGGTATCGTAGACGCTATTCCAAAGGAATGGCGTTCAACAATTAAAGCAGGCCTTTTTTGTGCACCCACTTCTTTCGACGTAACTGTCTTGACCTTACATGTGGTACATCTAACTTGGTTTTCAAAGAAATTCGATCTCAGAAACAAACCCCACCCACTGCTAAGGCTAAAATTTTAAGTAGATACCGGGAAAATTCGGTAGATTGGGAAAGGTTATATTTATTGGCCTTTGAAATAACTTTAGATACCAAGCTGACAGAATTCCAGTACAAGTTATTAAATCTTATTATTTTTACAAACAAGAAACTTTATCAGTTTAGATTGGTGGATACACCCTTATGTGCATTTTGTAACGAGGAAGAGGAATCCCTGGAGCATTTATTATTTTTTTGTAAGTCATCAAGTCTTTTTTGGAAAAAACTGTTGAAGTGGCTTGCAGAAGAATTTAATATATCATTCAATGTATCGTTAATAGACATTTTGTTTGGGAAATTAGACCTAAAAATAATTTTATTTTGGTAAACCATTTACTACTACTTGCCAAATTTTTCATCTATAAGTGTAAATATTCTAGCATTGTCCCATCTCTCGTAGTCTTCAAAGCCAAACTGAGAGCAACTTAAAAATTAGAATTATATATCGCAAAAAAATGGAATTCTTCTTATAGTGCTACTATGATCAAATTTGTGAATTCATTTCTGTTTACATATTTTGCAAATATAAGTAAGTATTACTTACCGTCCCAAATTTTGGGTCGAAATTCGCTCTGGACACAAATTTCGGGGAGTTGGGGCGAGTCGTTACGTAGAAGACTCAACGCAGCAAAACAAACGTGACAAACGTGGCTAATTTTCCTATTCGATTCGCGAAGTTCTTTTCCGAATTGTTGCCTCTCAAATTGCGCTTTATTTCTCTGCCAAATGACGCCAAATACAAATAAATGGTTGAGACTTTTACTTCACATCACGTGATCAGAAGTAAGACAGTCGCGGGCTTTTATTTGCGAACTGAGTAATGGCGGACGGTTTTCACGGAGTTTTCATTCAGAAATTTCCAGTGCCGTTACGCATATACCGAACTAATTTATCGCGATTCCTATTATTTTGAGCCTATTTGATAGTTTGCTGGTGAAAAAAGTGGAAAACAAAATAAAAGATTTTCGTCGTAGTACCACTTTAAGCACTTCAAAAAGTGGGACCCACTTCTTTCGTTTCTATCTTGATGATTTGAGGAGTTTTTTTTGTTTTGTTTTTTCATGGGTCATTTTTTTCATCCGACATTAATACATGCAATAAATCGTCTGACATGTTATAATTTGACCTTCTACCACCACCCCCCCCCATCACCCCCCACCCCCCACCCCCCTTTATTATTTTTTGCTTTTTTTTTTCTATTATTTATTCAAATGTATCGTTTATTTATATATATGGTTTATTTGTAAGTGTACATTACTGTAACCTGTTTTTAATGCAAATAAAACATACATGCTTTTCACCGACTTTCCAAGGTGTGGAGAACAAGTAAATTCCGCCGGGTAGCTAAGATCAGAATCTTCAAACCAACATCATCGCAGTCCTCCTGTATGGATGCATGGAGAATGGCAGTACCAGATGCAAACAGACTGGATACCTTTCTTCATAAATGTCTCCGGAAGATCTTGAAAATCCATTGGCTGACGCGTGTGGCTAATGTTGAAATACGGAGAAGAGCAGGAGTCGAAAAGATCAGTACACAAGACGCCGTCGATGCAGTTGGATTGGTCATGTTCTGCGGATGGCACCAGATCGAAACCCACGTGTGGCATTCACATTCACATTCAGACGTCGAAGGCCAAGGGAGACATGGAGGAGGACGGTGGAGATAGGACGTACCGAGATGGCCAGGGATAGAGCGAAGTAGAAGCGCCTCGTTTCTGGCCCTGTTCCCCGCCTGGGGCACAAAAACTAAGCAAGTTGCAAGATGTTTCCCGACGGCAAGCTGACGGCAGAATTACGATGCTCGCTGATGCGTTGAAGTAAGTGTCGGGCAATATACCCAACATAATTTGCATCACACAGGTTACCTTCAAATAAATTTACAACGCATTGCGTGTGTTTTCCTTTACGCCCAGAATTTGCGATAATTTTCTGCTTGTGAAAACGGATTTTACGTTAACATCAATCATGGATCCCAGAGAATGGATTTCTTTGCGAACGAGATTGGCTGATCATTGATCTTTAAATTGTAATGTTATGTAAACAGATGGATCTGCAATGCAACATGGATTGCATGGAAAATCACAGATTGATCACTGATCTTTTTAAAGTACTAAAGAAATGCAGAAGCAAGCTCGTTTGCCTAATTTATGAAATGCTGTTTACAAAGGACATCAAGCCTTTTCTTAACACCCAAACTGACTTGATTCGCGCAGACCAGTTTATTTGATATTATTTTTTACTTTTGTTACTATTTTTAAAAATTAGAATTGTACAGGTAGTTTTATTATTTTTACCTTTGGAAATATACCCATAGGATCACCAAATACTTCTGTATTGTTTCACCTCATATATATTCTTGCTTCAATTTTTACCTTTTTTGACTTGAAGTAGCATCGAAATGTCTTCGGTTTTTAGAGTTTTAAAATGTTTTCTAAAAATCTTTTAGCGTTTAATTTTATGATAAAATCATGTTAGTTAGTATTCTTTATATAACGATCACCGTGATCTTTACATAAATATCACGCCGATGATTAATCAACGGTTCCTATAAGTCAATTCCTGAATATGGAACGCTCTATTTTTACCGAGTGGATGGCCGACCGTGAGTCATTTGTAAAAGTTCAAATAGAGCACTTTTTTTATCGAAAATGATGAAAACATCTTAGTGTGACATAAATAACAAAATGCATTGAGCGCGAGAAAAGTCTCTGGCACCCAGGGTAATATAAGAGACATAAGAGGCGTGTAATATGAGGAAGATGAGAGCACGAGAAAAGCCTCTGACACCCAGGGTAATATAAGAGACATAAGAGGCGTGTAATATGAGAGAGATGAGAGCGTGAGAAAAGCCTCTGGCACCCAGGGTAATACAAGAGACATAAGAGGCGTGTAATATGAGAGAGATGAGAGCGCGAGAAAAGCCTCTGGCACCCAGGGTAATATAAGAGACATAAGAGGCGTGTAATATGAGAGAGATGAGAGCGTGAGAAAAGTCTATGGCACCCAGGGTAATATAAGAGACATAAGAGGCGTGTAATATGAGGGAGATGAGAGCACGAGAAAAGCCTCTGGCACCCAGGGTAATATAAGAGACATAAGAGGCGTGTAATATGAGAGAGATGAGAGCACGAGAAAAGCCTCTGGCACCCAGGGTAATATAAGAGACATAAGAGGCGTGTAATATGAGAGAGATGAGAGCGCGAGAAAAGCCTCTGGCACCCAGGGCAATATAAGAGACATAAGAGGCGTGTAATATGAGAGAGATGAGAGCGCGAAAAAAGCCTCTGGCACCCAGGGTAATATAAGAGACATAAGAGGCGTGTAATATGAGAGAGATGAGAGCACGAGAAAAGCCTCTGGCACCCAGGGTAATATAAGAGACATAAGAGGCGTGTAATACGAGAGAGATGAGAGCGCGAGAAAAGCCTCTGGCACCCAGGGTAATATAAGAGACATAAGAGCCGTATAATATGAGAGAGATGAGAGCGCGAGAAAAGCCTCTGGCACCCAGGGTAATATAAGAGACAGAAGAGCCGTATAATATGAGAGAGATGAGAGCGCGAGAAAAACCTCTGGCACCCAGGGTAATATAAGTAATAGTAATTGGACTGAGTGGAGTACAATTCAGGGAGTAATCGGGCGAGCAATTTCAAATCGGCCGAGCGCGTAGCGCGAGGACGATTTGAAATTAGGAGCACGATTACCCCTAAATTGTACGACACGAAGTTCAATTACTAATTAATCGAATCAATAACAGAATTGGAGATTTAAAAGTCTGTGTGGTCTTTTTTGTACTCAAAACACCTATAGGATCCGATATAGGATATTCAATATCAGTTTGAAAGTAGGAGGAAAATAAGCAAAAAAAACCTATTTAAATGTAACTGATTGATGCGCGTGCAACGTAGGTGTCCAATTATAGCTATCCAATTACAAAAAGTTGTAATTGGATAGCTGTAATTGGACACCCACGTGACCGCGCACCAATTACGTAAGAAATAGGCGCGCGGATGACCAATCACAATCGAGAATTTTGTTATTGATACGATTAGAGACATAAGAGGCGTGTAATATGAGGGAGATGAGAGCGTGAGAAAAGCCTCTGGCACCCAGGGTAATATAAGAGACATAAGAGGCGTGTAATATGAGAGAGATGAGAGCACGAGAAAAGCCTCTGGCACCCAGGGTAATATAAGAGACATAAGAGGCGTGTAATATGAGAGAGATGAGAGCACGAGAAAAGCCTCTGGCACCCAGGGTAATATAAGAGACATAAGAGGCGTGTAATAGGAGAGAGATGAGAGCGTGAGAAAAGCCTCTGGCACCCATGGTAATTGCGTCGACGAAGGAGACGCTTCCTAATCTTGTCGGCTAGGCGGAAAGAATCAAGAAAAGTGTCGGTACCAAATCTGCGCCATCTTGAAACGTCACTATAGTATCCAGCATGCTTAGCGCGTCGTCTAAGCGGAACGAATCGAGAAAAGTGTCGGTACCAAATCCGCGCCATCTTGAAACGTCACAATAGTATCCAGCATTCCCAGCGCGTGGAAATCAGAAGCTCTCACCTTAATGAAGTATATACCTAATACTGACGTCGTTCTTCGCGTGTTCTACGGTACGCTGCAATTCGCTGTATGTCTTGTAGCAATAATTTACTGACCGGCCGCGCCAGGCGACCGCAGATTAATTTTGTAGTGCTCGAAATTGCACCCGTATCGGGCCCATTTGCGACTAAAGATTTCGCAGTTTTGTTACTAAAATTTGTCTAGCTAATAAAGGAATTATATTCATTAGTCTTGTGTCTTACTTGAAACTGGTCACGTTGAATGTTAAGTGACTAAATCGTCGATTTCATGTTTATCACACGGGAGCACTTTTTCAGACTTTTCACGCTTTCTCAGAAATTTCTCATTTCCGGTTGCGGTATTAGTACATGCACTGAGGAGTATGATTTCAGAATCGGAGAAATAACCGAAATGAAATCAAGACAAATATACTATTTATATGTCGGAAAAATCTGAGACCTTTCGGAGTACACTGCACGGCAGGATTTTGCTCTATCCCACGGCGATAGCGTGAATTTGTTTGATGTCGGCCAGACGTTTTTGCCTGTGTGACATATATCGCGACATAGCCCTTTTAAACAGTGGCTGAATTAATTTATGAAACTGAGGTACTAGGGTCAAGTCGAGGTGCCACGGGATAAGGAGACGCACTATAATCTACGATTACTACTAGTATAAGAGACATAAGAGGCGTGTAATACGAGAGAAATGAGAGCGCGAGAAAAGCCTCTGGCACCCAGGGTAATATAAGAGACATAAGAGGTGTGTAATATGAGAGAGATGAGAGCGGGAGAAAAGCCTCTGGCACCCAGGGTAATATAAGAGACATAAGAGGCGTGTAATATGAGGGAGATGATAGCGGGAGAAAAGCCTCTGGCACCCAGGGTAATATAAGAGACATAAGAGGCGTGTAATATGAGAAAAGTCTCTGGCACCCAGGGTAATATAAGAGACAGAAGAGGTGTGTAATATGAGAGAGATGAGAGCGCGAGAAAAGCCTCTGTCACCCAGGGTAATATAAGAGACGTAAGAGACGTGTAATATGAGAGAGATGAGAGCGCGAGAAAAGCCTCTGACACCCAGGGTAATATAAGAGACATAAGAGACGTGTAATATGAGAGAGATGAGAGCACGAGAAAAGCCTCTGGCACCCAGGGTAATATAAGAGACATAAGAGACGTGTAATATGAGAGAGATGAGAGCACGAGAAAAGCCTCTGGCACCCAGGGTAATATAAGAGACAGAAGAGTCGTATAATATGAGAGAAATGAGAGCGCGAGAAAAGCCTCTGGCACCCAGGGTAATATAAGAGACATAAGAGGTGTGTAATATGAGAGAGATGAGAGCGGGAGAAAAGCCTCTGGCACCCAGGGTAATATAAGAGACATAAGAGGCGTGTAATATGAGGGAGATGATAGCGGGAGAAAAGCCTCTGGCACCCAGGGTAATATAAGAGACATAAGAGGCGTGTAATATGAGAAAAGTCTCTGGCACCCAGGGTAATATAAGAGACAGAAGAGGTGTGTAATATGAGAGAGATGAGAGCGCGAGAAAAGCCTCTGTCACCCAGGGTAATATAAGAGACGTAAGAGACGTGTAATATGAGAGAGATGAGAGCGCGAGAAAAGCCTCTGACACCCAGGGTAATATAAGAGACATAAGAGACGTGTAATATGAGAGAGATGAGAGCACGAGAAAAGCCTCTGGCACCCAGGGTAATATAAGAGACATAAGAGACGTGTAATATGAGAGAGATGAGAGCACGAGAAAAGCCTCTGGCACCCAGGGTAATATAAGAGACAGAAGAGTCGTATAATATGAGAGAGATGAGAGCGCGAGAAAAGCCTCTGTCACCCAGGGTAATTTTAAAGACAGAAGAGGTGTGTAATATGAGAGAGATGAGAGCGGGAGAAAAGCCTCTGGCACCCATGGTAATATAAGAGACATAAGTGGCGTGTAATATGAGAGAGATGAGAGCGCGAGAAAAGTCTCTGGCACCCAGGGTAATATAAGAGACATAAGAGACGTGTAATATGAGAGAGATGAGAGCGCGAGAAAAGCCTCTGGCACCCAGGGTAATATAAGAGACAGAAGAGTTGTGTAATATGAGAGAGATGAGAGCGCGAGAAAAGCCTCTGGCACCCAGGGTAATTTTAGAGACAGAAGAGGTGTGTAATATGAGAGAGATGAGAGCGGGAGAAAAGCCTCTGGCACCCATGGTAATATAAGAGACATAAGAGGCGTGTAATATGAGAGAGATGAGAGCGCGAGAAAAGTCTCTGGCACCCAGGGTAATATAAGAGACATAAGAGGTGTGTAATATGAGAGAGATGAGAGCGCGAGAAAAGCCTCTGGAAATCAGGGTATCGATGAATAAACAAATTGAAAACATTACGACACCCAGTTCTCAATGTGTATTTGTGTCACGCTAAAACATGTTTTTTAATTTAAATCGTCAGTAGAAACAAAATTTGTTTTATGCCTGAATTCCCAACAACATTTACCGTCCGCGTGCTGTAGCGTTTACCTAAGTCTTGAAAAATTCATTTGAAGTCCACAGATCGGTTTTAATTTTTCATACTGAGTTTGAAGTAAAAAAAAATGATGAGTAAATATATTTAAAACATTACATCATCTAGTTCTCTAGGCTCGACAACCAGCCGCTGTTCGGGAAGTCTCAGAGACCTGGACGCGAGAAAGCGGCGGAAATCGAGCCTACTAGTTCTCCCTCTTATTTCAAACAATGCGTATTTGTGTCACGCTAAGACATATTTTAAATTTAAAGAAACAAAGTTTGTTTTATGGAACTTCTACAATTGGCAGCCAAATTTCACACATTTTACAACAACATTTGCCATGCTGTAGCGTTTTCATAAGTCTTGAAAAACCAATTTGAGGTCCTCCAGAGCTTGAAGCCTTATGAACTGGTCAGCGGAATTACCATGAAAAGTTTACAGCCGAGTGAGCGAGTGATAGATTGATCGAGTGAAATTAGGTCCCACTGCTTTATCTCGTTCATTACGCTTCGCGTATTTACGATTTTAAAATAATTTTTATTAAAAATTAAGCAATAATTGCATTGTTTGGGCATTCAACCCGCGTGAGGTGTGAGCAGGCAAAGCTAGGCTCATTGCCTTTTTGTTCGCGTTTAAATGCACGCACAGTCACTGCGCTGCATATCTGCACACTTAATATTAATATTGTCTCATATAATAAACAATACTACTTACTTTGTAGCAGAGTGCATGGAGACACATGGTGAGTTCATTAGATGTTGGATCTCTTCGTACTATGCGACACTCACTACAGTCTTTATCATAATACTGAACGGAGCTGCTGTTTCCTTCATGTGGTGATAATCCACTGTCTTCTATTGAATTGGTCATTTGTGTCATAACATCTGTGTCAGTACTGTCAATATTTGAACAATCTGTGATGGTGGATGTCTTTGCAAGCTCAGATATTACCTTTAGAAATGCATTAAAAGCAAAACTTAGTACCTTAAATTCTAGAACTTAAACACGAAGACGCGCTATAAAAGGAATAGCTAGCTCCGCCTCCTGTTTCAGCTCGAGTGAGCTAATTTTCATTGTTTTTATTCTAAAATAAGCGCCATAAAAGTTCAAAGTTCTCCAAGGAATTCCAAGGATATAAACCTCAACAAATTCTTCCATTGAGTTGAAAATATTATAGGGTTTGCTAAAAGCGACTAGTACAAACAAAGGAAAGTAAACCACACAGACAGATTGCTCAAAAGCTGTCTTCATTTCTCCACAAATTTCACAGAGGTCCGCACGCGACGACGATTGACTGACAAATGATCCCAACGTACCTGAGGTACGCCCTTTTTATAGAGGGTCTTCGTGTTTAAAGGGCAATAGATCACTACGCTTGCAATGGAGGTTCACGATGGGGAATATCATTTGACAAGACGAGCGCAACTAAAATCGTCGACAAAAGTCTTTGGGACACTTGAATAAAAGCGCCCTTTTTAATATTTCTTCAAGAATTATGAAACATTTCGGCCTCCGGGTTAGTAGAAATGATCCCCCCCCCCCCTCCTCGGACAATGTTGTTTTGAGGGAAACTAAGTTTAAGCGCCGCAGAACGTCCCAAAAAATATTGTCGAAGATTGTAGTTTGCACCTCACCTGACAGCTTAATTGACGAAAACAAGTACATTGCCAATGTTTTCAGTAAGAACAACTACAATCCAGATTTTGTTAAACGCAACGTTTACAAATATAACTAATCTAACATAATGAACGCGAAACGACAGGGATGCCACACAAACTATACGTTTGTATTTTGAAATTTAGAGGAAATGTATGGCAATATCGAAAATGTTTATTTTATCTTAATATACTGCGATGAATATTTACATATAAGATCAAAATAAACGTAGTTTTACCTGAAATGTTGAAATGTTGTCGTTCTTGTAGCTGAAAACGGTGAATTTTAGCGATTTGAAGGGTTTTGGTTGGCATTTTCGTGAGCGTATAGTAGAGAGTATAGTCTCTCTACTATCCTCACTGAATATTAATTAGCACATCGTGAAACGGCCAGTTAAATAATCCGCAGTCCTTTGGGGATGCATCAGTGCATTGCAGGCTAAGTCTATTCATTAGACTTGGCCACGCGGTGGAACAACTCATTAAGGTTCGTTATCCGTTTTTGTCGACCAACACCAGCCCGTCTTTACTTATATGGTTTTTATCTCTTTGTATTTCTAAGCTTGTACAATTTTGCTGTTTGTTTCCTTTCGCTATGGCGGAACCGGCTGGCGAATAACCTGCTTTACCTCCAGAAGTGGAGGAACCTGTTCTGGACGAACCCGTGGTTGAACCTGCGGCTCCTGTTGAGGTAATTTCCAACCTCGTTCCCAGGGCCTCTCTCTCTTCAGCTACGTCATCATCGGGAGAGACCCTGGTTGCGGCTGGTCACGTGCCACCCTGTGACAAAATATTTTCCATCGGGGTAGGGTCAATAACTACCTTCGTTGATCTTTTCGAACGAACAGAAGACGAAATAAATTAATGCCTGTCAAGGGGCTCATTCGTTCAAACACACAGGCATTTAACATTTTAATATGTAGACCTTTGAAAGCCTCCAGTCACCTTCTAAATTCAACAAAGGTAAAAAGAGCCAGATGTTTATTCATCCAGATTTGAATTCGATATTGCCTGAACAAAATATAACATCACACACATCAGCACATCGTTTGCTTTATAAAATGATGCTTTTATTGACCAGAATGTAATAAATCTTGTAGTTTGTGTACTGCATTCGTGTCTAAATCTTACCTTGCAGATAAAATATAAAATATAATCTGTATCGTGTTGCCCAATGTAATATATTGATCTTGTCAACAACTCGGTGAATTGATTTCAATCGGTCGTCTATTCTCTGAGTTAAGTTAGGTTTTTCGGCTAATTGGCCGTCTGACAGTAAACATTTAGCATAAAATAAAGCATAAGGATAAAGATTACCTCCCAGCTCGGTTCGTGGCATTTGCCAGTGCGAAATATTGACCGTCGCGGCGTTTGTTTCCATCCCTGAAGAAACGAGGTTTTTTGACGTGCTTTCGGTCGCTCAGAAACGTTTTTGTTGAGTTGACAACAACATGAACCGGTTGCAGGTCGAAAATACTTGTGTGATCACGAAATGCTTCGCTATAAGCTTGTTCTGATGACTGAAAATGCCTCAAAACACTTCTCCCTTTTCTCGTTAAAGCGACAATTATATACTTTACTACCCCTCCCCTAACATAAATTTTTGTTAGCACCCAGATTCTGAGAGCCACGTGACCAGCCGCAACCAGGGACTCTCCCGATGATGACGTAGCTGAAGAGAGAGAGGCCCTGGGAACAGGGTTAGGTAATTACTCGTTTTTGTAGTACATGTTTTGCGGTTTGGCGTTCTAGTTTTCGCTATTGTCCTGTATCCTCGTTGGTTTCACGCGGGTTGTTTCTCGTCTCTCGCATTTTTTCATCTTTACGGCCTACAATTTCGCTTGGGTTTAGCAGGTTTTACGCGTCCCCGGGATATAGCTTTTGTATTAGTTGTGTGGGCGTTATTTAGTGTGCTCACTCAATATATGGACAGAAAAAATCATAAAACAGGAAATAATTATCATATTAATTTGATATTTGTATTATCATCATATAAAGTAGTTATTGAAATTGACAATAATTATCAGTTAGATCTAAGAAACACTAATTTTGAAGAGTTAATCGGTTTTGAACAAAAACTAGTAACAAACAGAATATGGTTCATATTTACCTAATATAACAAATTCTATTGATATCATTCATATCAATACTGATGGTATAACAGACAACACCTATTTAATATAATGTAATAATATACGATCACGAGACAATGTAAATATAAGAGACGTTATAATCCAGAAATGGGTCGATATGTAAAAACACATATTTATAATGAAGACATAAAAACACAATATGGTGAAGGAATAACAGATGTTTTTAAATCAATTGGTAAAAAAATATTTGGAGAAACGATGAAAAAAACATTGAAAACTGGACTTCAAAAAGGTGCCGAAAAAGCTATTGAGAACGCAGCTACTAAAACTGGTGATTTTGCAGCAAAAAAAGCTGGGGATAAAATAATTCAACTATTAAGCAAAAAAGGAAACAAAACGGGGTCACCATTCATAACACAACAAACTTCAACAGTTGAACAACCATTAACGGATTATGAGATTAATGAAAGATTAAGTCAATTATTAGCTGGTGGCAAACTTCGTAAGTTAAAATTTATCTAATCTAATTATATATAATGAGTTTTAGAAATCCGAAATATGTTGAAAGATATGAAGATGTTGTCTTTGAATTAGAAACAGCTCTGAATACAGTTGTTGGCAATACTGCTAGACAAAAAAAGGATGGATATCGTTTTGTTGTTGATAATAGTGGTGAAGTAACACCATTTGATTGGTATAATGCTAGACTTTCCATAGACTTCAAAGTGAATAAGACAGCAGATGGTGCTAATCTCACAGCTACTGATCATAACGGCATTGTGAATGGTTCATCTTCTTTCATAAAAAATTTGAAATTAAAGTGAATGGTAAGAAACTTTATGATTGCAATGATGCTAACCATAGTGTGAATATAAAAAATCTCTTAGAGTACAGTCCAACATATGCTAAAAGTACAGCAACAAATGAATTTTTTGTCCTTGATGTAAATAGGAATAAGGAAAAAAGACCTGCTGAAGCTGCGTATAATAAAAGGTTTTGGTGCTAGAAAAGGCCTTCTAGGTTTATCTACTACAGTTCATACTGAAATTCCATTAAACAGGTATTCATTGTTTGAAAGTCTTGCGGATGAACTATTACCAAACACAAGGATTGAACTGAATTTTGAAATTGAATCAGATGGAAATTTAATTTGGGGTGTGGCCGACTGTAGGGTTATCATTATTAGGATGCAATTGTGGGTACCAAGAATCACTTTTAATTCAGAAGGACAATCATTGTATATGAGTCAATATCTGAAACCACATAAATGGACTTACCTACGTGAAAATGTGGAAAGGAGTAATTCTACACAACAGCAAGCTGGTAATTTCAAAATAACATCTGGAATATCAAGACCTCGTCATGTTTTTGTGTTTATAATCAATGACGCAAACATAGATGCTCAAACAGCAAATCCATTTTTGTATAATACATTTAGTGTAGCGGGCGATCCTCGAACTCTTGAGGATTGTTATCTTGAGGTAGGGAATGGTAATGAATATCCTGACAATCACTACACACCATCAACAGATATAACACGTGTGTACAGAGATGTTTTGAAATATGTTCATGCAAACAATGATTATCAAGGCGGAACATTGCTTAACAGAGGTAATTTCAGCAGAATATTTCCATTCCTTTATTTTGACTTGACAAAACAAAAAATGGATATCAAAGATAGAACCACAAAGCTTACTTTCCATTATAAATTATCTGGAACAACAGACGCATATGTATATAACATATTATATACAAGGAATGACTAGTTATTATTCTCATAGAGTAAGACTATCAGATGGACAAAGACAAAAATTAGCAAGAGCTTATCAAAATAATTCAGCAATAACAATCCGATTAAATAAAAATGAATTGACTGGTAATGATGAACTCATGCTTAACAGAACACAACTGAATAGAATCAAAAAAGCTATGAATAATGGTACCGGTGTTGATATTAAAATCTCAAAAACACAGATAAGAAAAGTTGTAAAACATGGTGGTAGTCTATGGTCATCATTGATTTCGATGGGAACTAAACTATTACCGTATGCCACTAAAGCAGTAACAAAAGCAGTTCCAGCTCTAGCAACAGGCGCTATGGGTGCTTTAGCAAGCCTTGGAATTGATAAGATTTTTGGAAAAGGACAAACAGGCGGTTTTATGATTCCTCAAAATAAAGTAAATCAATGGATTAAGTATAAAGATTGGTTGTCTGCATCACAAAAGAAGCAAATATTAAATGCTCTTCAGACTGGTGGTCAGATAGTTATTAAACCCACAAAAACACAACAGGGAGGATTTCTCGGGATTCTTTTGGCTAGTATTGGAGTTCCACTCTTGTTGAATGCATTAACTAGTAAAGGATTACGGGTTGATAGACAACGATCTAGAAGATCGTTACCAGTTTCTGTTCCTCCTTCACCAAAATCAAAAGGAGGATTAATCAATCCATATATGCTTCAACCACCCCCTTTTTTTGGAACATGGGAACAAATGAAAAATCCTATTGGTATGGGTCTACCAACCAAAAAAAAAAGCTCCCAAAAAACGCAAAGGGAAAAAAGGCAAAGGGAAAAAAGGCAAGGGACTGCTATTAGGAAAAAACAGCCCATTCAACTCAATCCCATTAATCGGAGCAATTCTGTAAGATTCATTAATAAACCATTATCAAACATAGATTTAATCAGTTGGATTAAGAAACTTAAGATTAGATATTTTAGGGGTATATTCAGTCGAGATAATTTACCAGATAAGATATTAAAAAAAGAATGTGGTATCATTAATTTAGATAGAAAAATAGGGTCTGGTACCCATTGGGTTTGTTATAGGAATATTGATAAATATTGCGAATACTTTGATTCATTTGGTCTAATTATGCCGAATGAGGTTCAAAAGTATTTATCATCAAGTGGGAAACAAATACTTTATTCTGGAGATGAGATACAAGAAAGAGATTCTGTTTTGTGCGGTTATTGGTGTTTATACTATCTGTATGAAAGACAGAAGGGTAAAACTATTTTAAAAACTATTCACAATCCATTATTTAATATGATGGATCAAAATGTCAATCATCAATTCATAATCAATTATTTCAAAAATATCTAACTTATATATATAATAGTTAAATCATATTGTGTCAAACAGAAGAAGCGAACAGAATCTATACCAGGTACTGAAAAATATGTTAAAACTAAAAATAATCGTCTTATGTTAAAATCTCAATGTAGTGAATGTGGGGCTACTAAGACACGTTTTGTATCCAATAAAAAAAATTTAAACTAAATAGCCAGTCAGAGATGGCTGGCGGATTTTTAGATATAGAAGGTAGTCACAGCCTTGGTGAAATAGCAGCTAAAAGCGCTTTAAAAGGTTTATATAATCTTTGTAGAATTGGTGCTTCAAAGGCTATTAAATCAGATTTTGCTAAACAAAAGATCAAAGGTATGGATAAC
Organism: Cladopsammia gracilis; assembly: GCA_022457155.1. Classification (NCBI taxonomy): domain Eukaryota; kingdom Metazoa; phylum Cnidaria; class Anthozoa; order Scleractinia; family Dendrophylliidae; genus Cladopsammia; species Cladopsammia gracilis. The sequence goes on along the minus strand of JAJGOT010000537.1, from coordinate 378,180 downwards.
AAATATCTGGATCAAGCTTTGGATAGTATTACATCAGATTTATCAAAGAAAATAGATCCTTTACACAAAGGCGGTGCTATTGATATACATAAGACCATTGGGAAGCTTCCGAAACCAAAAGGCGGTTGGACATTACCCGGTCATAAATATACTGGTCCATATAATGATTTAAAGAGTCAAGTGAAATATGACCCAACAACTGGCCAAATATTAGAAATATATGACCAACCAACGGGTAAAACCGATGCAATTGCAATGCAACACGATGTTGATTAAAGTGTTTGTAAAGACGACAGAAAGTGCAAGAATAGAGCAGACAGAAAAATGGTCAAAGCTTTAGATGAAGTACCATATGATGAGAGACAATGGGGTCATTGGTTGGCTAGAAACACGATTGATATAAAACAGAAATTAGGCCTTGGTGTTAACAAAAAAGGAAGCCAAAAAACGGAAAGCGGCGTTGAGTAAAAATGATTGGGCTCAACAATTAGCCGATGAATTACATAAACCAATCAAACAAAAATTTAAAACAAGAAGAGTTATTGTTAATGGAATAGATGATATTTGGAGTGCTGACCTTGTAGAAATGCAGAAGTTTTCAAAATGGAATAAAGGATATAGATATTTATTAAATATCATTGATGTGTTTTCGAAATTTGCTTGGAGCATTCCTATTAAAAATAAAACAGGTGATACAATCACTGAATCATTTGATGATGTTATTAAAAAATCAAAACGGAAACCTAAATTTATTTGGGTAGACCAAGGATCTGAATTCTATAATAAAACTTTCAAAGACTGGTTAAAGAAAAATAATATTGAGATGTATTCTACTTTCAATGAAGGTAAAGCTGTTGTTATTGAGAGATTTAACAGAACATTAAAATCTAAAATGTGGAAACAATTTACAGCTCAAAATACAACACAATATTTAGACATGTTACCAAAACTATTAAATGAATACAACAGTACAAAGCATTCAAGTATTAAAATGAAACCTATTGAAGCATCTATGAAAAAGAATGAAGGAACTGTTTATTTCAATCTATATGATACGGAACTATTATCATATAAAGCAAAATTTAAAGTTGGTGATAAAGTTCGAATATCTAAGTATAAACGGAATGTGTTCGACAAGGGTTATACACCAAACTGGACTGAAGAAGTGTTTACAGTTGATAAGATACAATACACTAATCCTATAACTTACAAATTAAAAGATCTCAATGATGAAGACATACAAGGGAGTTTTTATGAACCTGAACTATTAAAAGCCAAGCAGGATGTTTTCCGTATTGATAAAGTCATTCGCAGAGATTATAAGAAGAAACAAGCTTTGGTGAAGTGGAAGGGGTATAGTGATGATTTTAACAGTTGGATTCCTATGAAGGATTTAAACGCACTATAAAATTCACTTAAAGATATATTATATATAGTATATATATATATCAGCATCTCAAACAAATTGAACTATGTATCTTTCCTCACCCCATGGTATAAAGTCAAAAACTCAAAAAAGGAAAGTTGTGTGCATTTAACACCACGTAAAATTAGTGAGCCTTGGATTTTACATGATGGTACTGTAAAATATACACCAATGTGGTGGCATGATATTAAACCGCATCCTCTTTGTTACTCCAGGTGGATAACTCCGGATCATAAACCAGTGAATCGGAATAAAACAAATATATTACAGAAAAATATATGTAAAAGGTGTTTAGAACTTTTTATTATGATGATGATTACTAATTCCATAATAGTTTAAACGCCCCCGTGAAAAGACTTAAAGATATTATATATATAGTATATATATAATGGGAAGACCAAAAAATATTCATACACCAATTAAACATTTCAGTGAAGAAGATAGAAAGCAAGCGTATAGACCAACCAAGACCAAGTACATGTTGAATAAAGAATGGCGATGCCCTGCATGTGGAAACAGGGATTACTCATTAGCTGGAAAATGGAGTCATCTTAAGACAAAGAAACATATAAGAAATGCCAAAACCACAAAGGATTAAGAAATATAAACATATATTGTATCAACATAGTATGTACTGTTTATTTACTGTCTAATTAGTAGTCACAAATATTATTGTTTCTGACTATCAACATTTTTTTTAAACACACTATAAAAAAGGCTTAAGGAAATATTATCTATATATATAAAATGGAAAAAATTATCTCTACTAATAATATGGATAAGAGTACTCTCAAGAATCTAAGCAAATCTCGGCTAATCAACCTGTTGCTGCATCAGAATAGGCAAATAAATCTATTGTTGCAACAATATGCGAATCAGGAGCCTAAAATTGATAATGACCACGAACCAAGGAAACCAATCCCAACTCCTCGCAGGAGTGTAAAGCAGATGGTGCAAGCATATGAAGACAATATAATTCTTCCACCATTAGAATTCAGGGATGATTACAAACCAGTACCATTGCCAAGGACCAAAAAACCAGTCCCATTACCAAGGACGAAGATAGAGCAAGTGGATACAGCTCTGAAAGGCTACACAAAGTCTTTTGAAATTAGTATAAAAAACAACAAAGACCTACTGACGCAACTACAAAACACAAGAAAGGCCACAGCATATCATATCATAAGTATACTAGCATCTATAAAAGGTTTGAAATTTGTTGAAACGCTTAAGGTGACATTCAAAAAATTATCACATGATGAAATGGTATATAAAACTGCATATTTTAACAGTGTAGCTCAAACAATTATGAATAATCTAGAAGTTGATGAATCACTACAATTATCAAAACAGCAAATCTTGAATACGATAGCTCAATGGGTATCTCAAGGTTCTGGTTGGACTATTCAATCTGTTGACAATCATTATCTTAATGTAGTGAAATATCAACCACTGAGAGCTCCTCATATATTAAACTTCCACAAGAACTCAGAAACAGTGCTACGGGATTGATTAATATGAAAAATGAGGAGAATGAATGCTTTAGATGGTGCCACATCAGACACCAAAAACCTCAAGATAAAGATCCACAGAGGATTAAAAAATCTGATAAACAATATATACCAAATCTTAATTATACTGGGATTGAATTCCCAGTAACCACTAAGCAGTACAATAAAATTGAGAAGCAAAATGAGATTAATATCAATGTATTTTGTTATAAAAACAAACAACCATACCCCCTCTATGTGTCAAAAGCAAAGTTTGAAGATCATATGGAATTGTTATTATTAACAGACCAAATAAAATCACACCATTTTGGTAAACCGACAGTTGAAGAGAAAAAAGAATATTTTATAGAAGAATTCCATGATAATAATGGAGATCAATATTATAAAACAATAAATAATACTCATTACGTGCTTATCAAAGATTTCAATAAGTTTATGTCCAAGCAAACAAAACACAAGGAAAGGAAGCACTTCTGCATGCAGTCTTCAATGTTTCAGCTCCGAAAGAGTCCTAAACAATCATAAAGATATTTGTATTCTAGTAAATGGAACAGAAGCAGTAATAATGCCTGATAAGGATAACAATATATTAAAATTCAATAATTTCCATAATCAACTGCCTGTGCCATTTGTAATCTACGCTGACTTTGAGGCTATAACAGAAAAGATATCCGGTTGTCAACCTAATAATGATAAATCATATACCGAAGCATACCAGAAGCATACAGACTGTGGATACGGCTATAAGATTGTTTGTTGCTATGACGATAAATATAGCAAACCTGTAACAATATATAGAGGTGAAAAAGCTGTATATAAATTTCTGGAAGCTATGCTAGAGGAAGTTAAATATTGTAAGAAGGTGATGAAAAAAGAATTCAATAAGCCATTGAAAATGACGAAAGAGGACGAAGAAGAATTTAAAAAAGCGAAAGAATGTCATATTTGTAATAAAAAATATACTGAGAAAGATATTCGAGTTCGAGACCACTGCCATATTACTGGAAAATACAGAGGCTCTGCCCATCAAGAATGTAATCTAAAACTTAGAGTAAGCCCAGAAGAAATAAAAATACCTGTTATATTCCATAATCTAAGAGGTTATGATAGTCATTTTATAATGCAAGAGATTGGAGCTATTGTTAAGAAACATACATACAAAAATAAGAAAGGAAAGGAGAAACAGATGAGTATCAATGCTATACCAAACAACATGGAAAAGTATATGGCTTTCATGCTTGGCAATCACTTAGTGTTTCTTGATAGTTTCCAGTTTATGAGTTCAAGTCTTGAAAATCTTGTTAAGAACATTACTAAATGTGGAAAATGCGATACATGTAATCCTAGTAAGTGCATAAAACGACATATTAATAATAAAGGCAAGATAATACAACATAAAACCAGCTTCCCATGTGGTGAGTGTATAAATTGTAAAAATATGAATAAAGCCTGCATAACTCCAAACTATGACAATCTAAAATATACAATGGAAGCTTTTCAAACAGATAAATTAAATTTAATGGCACAAAAGGGAGTCTATCCTTATGACTATATGGACAGTTTTGATAAATTCAATGAAAAGCTACCACCAAAAGAAGAATTTTACAGCATATTAAATAATGAACATATATCAGATGAAGACTATAAACATGCCCAAAATGTGTGGAATACATTCTCTCTTAAAATATGGGTGAGTACCATGACTTATACCTTAAATCTGACATCCTTCTGTTAGCTGATGTATTCGAAAACTTTAGGAAAACATGCCTTGAATACTACAAACTGGACCCATGCTATTATTTCACAAGCCCTGGGCTATCTTGGGATGCTATGTTGAAAATGACTAGCATTAAATTAGAGCTTATGGTCGACATTGATATGTTCCAATTTATGGAAAAGGGTAAACGTGGTGGAATAAGCCATATAGCCAATCGCTATGGTAAAGCAAACAATAAATACATGAAAGAATACGATGAGAAGACGCCCTCAAAGTATATCATATATCTTGATGCTAATAATCTTTACGGTTGGAGTGCAAGTCAGTATCTACCAACTGGAGGTTTTAGATGGATGACACAAAAACAGATCGATAAGATAGACCTTGCCAAGTATACAGAAGATAGTGAGAAGGGTTTGATGCTGGAAGTAGATTTAGAGTACCCTAAAGGGTTACACAATCTTCATAATAACTATCCATCAGGACCGGAAAAGGTGAAAGTAACCAAGAATATGTTGTCTAAGTACTGTGATAACATCGCGGAAAAATACGGGATATCAACCGGTCTTGTATACAAACTAATCCCAACTTTGAATAACAAAGAGAAGTACGTGTTGCATTATAGGAACCTCCAATTATATACAGATCTCGGTTTGAAAATAACTAAAGTCCACCGAGTGCTTGAGTTCAATCAATCCCCTTGGTTAAAGCAATATATTGATTTCAATACAGAAAAACGTAAGAATGCTAAGAATACTTTTGAAAAAGACTTCTTCAAGCTTATGAATAATAGTGTATTTGGGAAAACTATGGAAAACATCAGAAAGCGAGTAGATGTTAGATTGGTGACTGATGAGAAGAAACTATTGAAATATGCCAGTAAGCCAACGTATGTTAGTCATAAAATCTTCAACAATAATCTAGTAGCTGTGCATAAGATCAAAGAAACACTTACTCTAAACAGGCCGGCATATGTGGGTATATGTATCTTAGATTTAAGCAAAACCTTAATGTATGAGTTTCATTATAAATATATCAAAGACAAGTATGGAGACAAAGCCAAGTTACTATTCACAGACACAGACAGCTTGACCTATGAAATCGAAGCTGAAGATGTATACCAAGACTTTTGGAAGGATAAAAATAAATTCGATAACAGCGACTACCCTGAAAGCTCGCCGTATTTTGATAAGACAAATAAAAAAGTAATCGGTAAATTCAAAGATGAAGCCGCAGGAGTCCCTATTTGCGAAAACGTTGGTCTACGATCAAAGATGTATAGCTATATCAAAGACAACCAAAAAGGAGGAAAGACAGCCAAAGGCATCAAAAAGAATGTTATTAAAAAGGACATCCAACATGAAAACTATAAAGAAACGCTCTTCAATAATAAACAGATGCATCATAAGATGAAAACAATCAGAAGTCAAAACCATGAACTCAGCAGCTATGAAATCAACAAAGTATCACTCAGCTGTTTTGATGACAAAAGATATATACTAGAAGATGGGATAACAAGCTATGCATACGGACATAAAAATATCAAACATTAGTTATCTTCTTTGATTCCCATATTTGATTCCCATATTTGATTCCCATATTTGATTCCCTTTGTTTGATTCCCATATTTGATTCCCATATTTGATTCCCATATTTGATTCCTATATTTAATCCTAGGTTATGGATCCAGACTTAGGTCCTAGGTTGCACCCCTATCCTCACATTGTATCCTAGGTTTGTATCCTAGGTTTGTATCCTAGGTTTGTATCCTAGGTTTGGATCCTAGGAAATGGATCCAGACCTAGGTCCTAGGTTTTGATCCTCATATTTGATTCCCATATTTGATTCTCACGGGTGAAAAATTTTTGGTTCCAATATATAGATTTCCTATTTTGGTTCCAGTTGTTTTTTTCCATCTAACATACCCCCCTCCCCGGTGGGTGGCTGCAGTGGCTCGCTGCGCTCGCTCAACAGTTAGTGGCTCGCTACGCTCGCTCCGCAGTTAGTGGCTCGCTACGCTCGCTCCGCAGTTAGTGGCTCGCTACGCTCGCTCCGCAGTTAGTGGCTCGCTACGCTCGCTCCGCAGTAAGTGGCTCGCTACGCTCGCTCAATGGTTGAATCTGGGCGCAAATAAAAAATACTGGAAAAAAGCGCTGGTATCCCCAAAACACTATACTACTACTCTCTTTGATCTCTTGAGTCTGTAAGAGTTAACGGAGGATAAGAGATCTCTCTCTTATTTGGCTTTCCCGTTTTCTTTCTAGGCCAGTGTTTCAGATTTTTCAGTTGCACTCCAAAGAGTTGCCGAACTCCCGAGACCCGAGATGAAATGGTGCGATATAAACGGGGAGCCCTTATCCTTCGATGGTCCCATCGTACCAGCACGGCTTGTTAGCAAAGTTCCGTCCCTCGCAAATCTGGCTCAGCTGCGTTTTAGGCACCCAGATTCTTTCCAAGCTGGTAGCCTACACGATTATGCTGATTTCTGGGAAGATCTCGTTTCAACTAATTTTTTATACTCTCAAGTTGATTGGCTACGTATCATCCGCGAGGGAGTCAGGGTACACGATTTCTTCCGCCATTTTGAGGGATATTTTCAAGGTAGGCATGATGACTCTGCTTAGCCGCAGATTTCCCATAGGTTTGATACTATCATCCTAGCTTGGGTTTCCAAGGTGTTATCAGAGTCTACGGCCCTGCCAGTGCCTGTTCTCCTCCACGTTGGATTCTTCCTTTGACGGTCGCACCTTCCAAACCACGCCTATGCCATGATGAGCGTTCCTTAATTTATGCATTCGCGACTTTCCTTTCCAGTTAGATCTGTACAGCCCCCGAAATGATCCCGACCCCGAAATGATCCCCGACCCCGAAATGATCTCCAAATCGACCCCGAAATGATCCCCATTTTTTTCACACTGACCCCGAAATGATCCCCAAGTAATTTTTGGAATGGAATGGCCTTCCATCCAGAGAAAGCTGGAATGAATAAACTAAAGGCAGTTAAGGAAATTTTGATTCTCATTATATGCAGTATTCACTTATTTATTCATTTTGGACAATTCTTAAACTAAATAATTATAACGCATTTTTTAACGATTTTTCAAGAAACTATATCATTTCTTATTTTTGTGAGTGTAGCGTTTTCAACTGTAACTAATAACAAATACAAACTTATCCGCTTCTTAAAGCAGACCGGCATGATTTAAAAGAGGAAACAAACATGATCGAACGTGAACATCAACAACCATATTATTTCAGCAACGAGAAATACAACACAATCATACGATCAAAAACTTAAATGGTAACAATACAGCTAGTCTATCAAAACAATACGAAAGAATCGTTATTAAGTTTAATACTGAATGCGTGTTTGTAGCGGTCAAAGTTTAAGGTGTAGCTTCCTGTATGTCACCGATGGGGATGCTCCTTGTAACGTTTGGGCTCCTGTATGGCACCACTAATTATCTATTGCGTCTGTCTACAGTTGCACGTTTAGAACATGAATAAGGTAGAAGCTCAAGTCAGTTGAACATTCTTCATATAACATCTGTTTGATATTCCGCCTCATGTCACAGTAACTATATACTTTCGTGTTTAATTTCGCTAAGTTACCTTGCGCATAAGGGTAATAGCGAATCGAAAAAAGCATTCCAATTCTGGTATCTTTTATGGCCTTCTATATATCTTTTGAACATTCCTTTGTTAATTTTACATAGAAGCTACACCCTAGAGCTACTGTTCACTTTCAGTATGTGTACTTAGTACACTCGTCACACATGTAACAGTCCTCAGTCGTCGTAGTACTGCATGAGGCCGCTTTCATTGGCGTAAACACCTGCAGATAGGCACTGGAATTTCTTACAGCATTTGGGGCAAATTTCTTCTGTCACTTTGCCTTCCCCGTACTTCTTTTTCAAGTATTCGACAACATCCTCCCCTTCATTAGATGATGGCGTGTCCACACAGTCTAAGCTGTGATAGTGAGCCTCTGCTTCGTGCCTAAGTAGAACCATGCGTTTGAGATCTTGGCCGTCTTTATTAGAGACGTCAGCTTGTTACCATTTAAGTTTTTGATCGTATGATTGTGTTGTATTTCTCGTTGCTGAAATAATATGGTTGTTGATGTTCACGTTCGATCATGTTTGTTTCCTCTTTTAAATCATGCCGCTCTGCTATAAGAAGCGGATAAGTTTGTATTTGTTATTAGTTACAGTTGAAAACGCTACACTCGCAAAAATAAGAAATGATATAGTTTCTTGAAAAATCGTTAAAAAATGCGTTTTAATTATTTAGTTTAAGAATTGTCCAAAATGAATAAATAAGTGAATACTGCATATAATGAGAATCAAAATTTCCTTAACTGCCTTTATTTTATTCATTCCAGCTTTCTCTAGATGGAAGGCCATTCCATTCCAAAAACTACTTGGGGATCATTTCGGGGTCAGTGTGAAAAAAAATGGGGATCATTTCGGCGTCGGGATCATTTCGGGGGCTGTACAGATCACCTACCGTGTTTTCCCCGGTATGTCCTTCCGGTTCACTTTCAAACGACCTTCGATGTCAAGAATGGTTATCAGCACATCAAGCTCCAACCGGATTCTCAAGAATTTTTTAATTTTTTTTCTGGAAGGGCTATTATTTTCCTTTCTGCACCTTGCCTTTCGGTTGGAAGGCAAGTGATTATTTACACCATAACCCAGGCGTTGTTGTCACCAGTGCAGCGCGGTCTCTAGGTGTGCCTGTGTCGCAATATATCGATGACAGACATGTGGGACAGTTATTTTGTTTTGGTCCGTCGTTTTTGCAGCCTAGTACTCAACTCGCAGAATCGGCCGCTTTCATCTCGTTGTTTCTCCTGATTTCAGCCGGATATTTCATCAACCTTGCCAAGAGCTCCCCTCAGTCATCCACCTTTGTCAGATTTTTAGGTTTCATTTCGGACTCTGTATTGCAAGCCTTCTTTTGATCCCAGAAGACAAGAAGGAAAAATTCAAAGCTGTATGTGAGGAACTTTTAGGATCTTCGTCTGTGCTTTTGAAGAGTTTACAACGCTTTGCAGGGAAAGCCCTTTCGTTTAGCCTCGCAATCCCGGCATGCAAGTTATACGTACGCGAAGTGTTCAAAGCCATCGCTGTTGCGGCCAAGAATCCCAAACCTTCTGTCTGGGTTCAAGGACGTCTACGACAGGAGTTCCAGGCGTGGGCGTTTCTGGATGGCTGGTCTGGTCATCTACCTTGGCGTTCAGAACATCATCTCTCTGTCACAATGTTTAGCAATGCCTCACAGAGAGCTTGGGGAACGGTCTTGGTTAAAGATGGTCTGAGCCGGCAAATTCGAGATTATTGGTTTGATGTCGGTGACGATATCAATGTCCTCGAGGCTAAGGCCTTATGTAATGCTTTGAGCTCCTATTTTTCTTCGATCAAAAATGCCAGGGTTGATATCTGGACGGATAACATTACACTTCAAGCGGCTTGGGAAAAATGCATTTGTAAGAGCTCCCCGGTTAAGGGCTGGACGACTTCATAAGTACCTTAAGGCCGCGGGTATTGATGATGGAAAGACTCCTCACAGTTTCCGTGTACACCCTTAAGGGTTTGTTTGCACTCCGGAGCAGATCGCCCAGTACATGGGTTGGCGAAGTACGCAGATGGCTTTGTATTATACACGCCGTTTTAATGTTACTGCTTCGTTACGATTGCTAAAGCAAATTACTCTCGACCTCGCTAATTGTCAGTTTCTGTCACAACTCTCCGACCAAGACAATGTACAAACAACTTCTTAAGTTAAATTTTTTTCATGCTGACTTCGATAAACGTTTTTTCTGTACTAGTAAGGCTATACCTTTTTTTCTTTGTTATTGTTTCATGAATTATTTCTTCAATATTTTATTGTCTGGTTTATGGAATTTTGGGTCTTGGTTTATTAAGTATTGGTTGTCGAGGATCTGAGTGTTGGGTATCTGATATCTGTGTGGTTTGGGGTTTATGGTTATACTGGGGAAAGCCGGCGTTTTCGGGCTATAGCAAGACTGCTGTAGGGCGCAGCAGGGAGCGGATCTCGCCCATAACTTAGTTTCATGTTGTGGTAAGCAATAGTCAGTGAGGATATAGTACTATTTTGATCTTATATGTAAATATTCATCACAGTATTTTACGATAATATGAACCTTTTCGATATTCCCATACAGTTCCTCAAAAATTAAAAATACGAACAGTCACAAAGTTTGTGTGGGCCCCCTGTGCGCAAAACCTGTCACCCCAGCGACAATACCCTACATCAAAGGCACTTCGGAGACTGTTGCACGCATCTTACAACCCCACAACATCCGTGTCGCCCATAAACTGATTACTACTTTACGACAACTTCTAAGAAATGTTAAAGACAAGGACCAATGTCACGACAGACAAGGAGCAGTATACAAGATCAAATTCTGCGACTGCCAGGCCTCTAACATCGATTAGACTGGCATAACTTTGAACATAGGACTGATTGAACACATACGAGCGACAAAAACAGTGATGTCAACAATCACATTGCTGAACAACATTTACACACGAATCACAGAATTGACTGGACTATTACAAACGACTCACTCTAGAAAGTTGGTTTACCAACTTAGAATAAACACCACTAAACCGATGCCAACAGCTACCTGCGGCCTACAAATGACTTGTCAACAGCACTGACAAACAATAGACTGAACTCACCGAAAAATTTGACTAAAAATACACCGACAGACATTACACTAACAATACATGGATGGAAACGCACCAATCAGTGACTTGAGTCTAAACAGCCGGCCTATAACATCATAGCTTAACTGACCAATGACAGCAACAACCAGACGTATATACCATCAACTGACGGTTTCACAATTCATATGACTCTGAAGATGACTTCCCTTCAGGTTTTAGAAACGTCAGTCAATGTCAACAACAACAGTTCTTTTCAGAACTACACCGACTAACCCGGACGATCACACTCGACAGACTTATATCATTAATGGCGAAATAACAACATCTTTGCCCATTTGACACGATAGTCTCCTTTCATGTGGATTCCAGTTATTGGTATTACAAATAAAGAGACCGAACGTTTGCGGGGAGTATTCACTGCCAAAGCACAGAAAATGTTTTTATTTTTTTATTTTTAAACCAAACGAAACTTTGCTTTGTCAGTTGAGTAGATTAAAAGCGACACAAGCCCTTGCTATCCGCACATTTATTTTAACTGGTTGTAATCATTATTTTTTACCTCAAAAATCTTGGGTCACCCTTTTTGTAATAACAAACAACAAATGGCCTTCAGTTTCCTGAATATGTCCACCCTTGAGATTCTTTTCTCTCTAAATTTTAACTAAAACTTTGCAAGTTATGTAGTGACTGAAATAACATTGATGGTGAGACAATGGGTTGAATTTTGTGATCTACTTATTATAACATTTACACATACCTCCAGGATTTCACGCAGTTACAAATTGTACAATTTTTCACTTTGGTCAATTTTCACCATCACTCGTTTCAGTCTACCAAGAGTACAATTTTTCATTCCAGGTACAAAGTTTATAATTTTTCGCTTCAGTCTAGGGAAATTAACATATTTTTGCAGCCTCGACGCTTTTTTGAGTTTCCGTTATTTATTTTTTTTTTAAATGCAGTTCAGGTCGGGACTTTGCTCACTTATTTAAACTCACAAACCCGATTGTTACAAACCCGATTGTTACAAATTTTCGCAACCTCAGCGATTTTTCACAGTTTTTGCAATTGGCATAAAATTTGCGAATTTTGCAATTTTTGTAGCTGTATGCAATCCTGGAAACTACGATTTAGGAACTGAATTAGCTTTGGCACCTTGTGGACCAACTGATCTGACACTCCACCCTTCCCTCTCTGTGGTCCCCATGACGTGTGATTATAAATGGGATCATTTATGATTGGATAACCCAACCATTGCAAGTGAACACGGATCTGATGCATTCTTCCAGTGTATGGTATACCTACAAAGCAATGATCAGGTCAGAGATATATATGTTCTCAAGTGATCTAACTTTCTACAATTATCATATGTCAATAAAAACGTTCAGCTGGCAATCAAAATCAATGGTTTAGGATAGTTTTCTTTACCTTTTAACGTTTAATGATATGGAATAAAAGCAGCAATTTCTTGTGCATGCGTGCTTGCAAATCAAGCAACATACACATGTAAGAAAAACCCTTTCACTAACTTACATTTAACAACACTCGACTTTCCATTGTAGTTAATCCTCGTAAAGACAGTTCTACATGGTTTGCCATCTGCACTCACTCGGCAAACACCAATCTTGTGTGACACAACCATGACTGGCTCCATGCAGTCGACTGTTTCACTGCAAATATATACAGATTATCATACTTTGAACTGCAATTGAACTAATTGAACTCTGCGCTGATCACTCTTTGTAATAAGCAACTGAATAGGGTCTAGTAACATGGGTTATGAATGGCAAGGTGACCTTGACCTATACATTTGCTATGACATGCAGCATAACCTGTTGAGATAAACTGTATTGTAGTACATTCTATTCAAATTCACTTACAGCGCTGCCAAATTGGGTCTAATCGCAGGTTAGGATTTTGGTGTCTTTGAAACCAAGCAATCAACAGTCCACAGACCGGAATTAACTTTTTATACTGAGTTTAAAGTCAAAGAATTGAAGAGTAAAACAGATTTAAAACCACCAAAGCATCTTAGCGTGACCTGTATGCTTCCAAGGCCGATGTCACATTAGTCGTATCGTTATAGACCTCTTTCATAATGGCGGCCGATTTATTTATTCTTTTATGGTGGTGACTAGAATGGATACTCCAAAATCAGGTTGGACACCTTATTGAGACTTATATAACGGAGTAACTGGTTAGCTTTCAGTTGAGGTTAGGGGCAGCAGTTTATATAGTTAAATTTGGGACTAAGCAACCCGAGAAGCTAGGTGGTACAGTGGTACGGTAGGCTATGTAAGCCGAAGCCTAGCTGAGGTCACAGGTTCAATCCTGAGTGGGGATTTTAGATTTTCTTTTTTACACTTATAAATTTATTGAAAATAAATTTTAAGTGTCGACATTACGTTATATAATTCTCAATAAGTGTCCGAGGTGATCCAACCTGATTTTGAAGTATCCATTCTAGTCACGACCATTCTTTTATATGTATGTTAATTAGCCTCATTGGCCTCATTTCAGAGTAAAAATTCTTTTGAAATTTGTACATGTTACCGAGGCCAGTGAGGCTAAATAACATACATATAAAAGAATAAATAAATCGGCCGCCATTATGAAAGAGGTCTATGGCCCTCGTCTTATTTTTGGCCCATCATTTCCAGAAAATTTTTCACTTTCATAGTGGGTTACAAGTTGTTCAGCGGTAAGAATGTACTGGAACATGGGCGGAACACTGATTCGCTATTTGGCTCTAACAGACGTTTTGGACAAATGTCAGCTGTCCATATGAAGTTTTGTTGATTGTGTATAGAGCATTGATAGGTAAAGATTAACAGTAATTATGTGTAGGCGTTTTGGTGTGGATCTATGCACTGAAATTTAAGTCAGAAAAAGGACGCTTGTCCTCTCCCCCATCTGAAAGGAGGCGCTGGCCTGAAACTGGAGAGCACATTACGGGCGTGGAGCTTGCATTTTCAGCTTCCGGCCTTTTACGGTTGTGATTATCGTGAGCCAACAACAATTTCAGTCTGACATGTTTTATTCCTCGTGTCTCCTTCCCCGCTCGTCCCATCATCCTTTTCGAACTAGCCGTAAAACGCAACGTAACTTCCGCTGGTTTTTCTTACTTCCGCTGGACATTACACCCTTCTCATCCTTCTACGAACACCTTGCCTTTTTACTCGTGGCACAGCACACCAGTTGTAAATCCGGCTCTGAGTTTTCCTTTTTTTTTTCGTGTCACATTAGCGCATGCAAATTTATGCACGCATATTTTAGTTTATGTCGACGACTATATGGCTTTCAGCCATGAAATACATACCGCAAAATCTCTCCGTGTGTTGACTGGAGAAGCAAAACTACAGCGTACAATTGCGAGTTTACAAGACAATGCAGGGCGTTCATGGATGGATAGGACCGTTTGATATTGTGTTCGCCGCTTATTCCTGTGGGATTTTTGTCCCGGCAAGTTTTGTGTTTTATACAATTTGCAATTTGCTAAGCGATTGAGCTTTGAAGTGTCGGCTACTGAGTGTAGTGAAGATAGTGTAGTCTTACTTTTGAACCCGTGAATACGCGAAAGCGTAATGAACGGGTTATCGGTAACGGTGGCTAATTTAAATTCATTCACTCGCTCGCTCACTCACTCACTCACTCACTCCTTCCATCAGCTGTAAACTTAGTGAATAATGCTTTGTTATGAATGCGTTACGTGAATCCAGCGATAACAATAATTAATTTGAAGTGAACGAATATAAACAACAATAAGCTTAAAGATGTTTCGCATTTGGAGTCTTTAGTGCAACTTTAAAATCGATCTAAAAGGATTTTTCAACCGAAACACGCGTTTTGACGCGTGTCTACCTTGAATTAATAAAATGTAGTCGTAATTGAGTAGAGTTCCTCGATGTGTAGTGGATTGAGGTTGTGGCTCGCAAGGCCCGAGTTCAAGTCATGCTCGGGTCCTTTTTATTCCTTTTTGCTTCTTTTTTTCGGACTGGACATCATGAAAGTGATGTACTGTTTTTTTTTCTTTGCGCTCGTCAAAAATCCTAACGTTTAATTTTTAAAAAAAATATCGAACCGTGTCTGTGAAAACATAAGCTTACCGCAATATTGCGTTACGCGTTAGCATTTCTTCTTCACGGGTTGCCTCTTTGGACCCTCTGATTAGACATAATTTTAAGCTTAAGTTTCTTCGTAAAAGCACTCAAAACACTCGGGAATCAATGCTGTAATGAGTTAAAAGCGCCACGAGTTCAAGCTGTGTACAGCTTCATATTTTATAAGTAAACGAAACAATATGGAACATGGAAAATCTGCGAATATGAAATGTAACATGGTAATAGTTCTGAGGGCATACCCTCTCTTTCTCCTGAAGGAACAACAATGTCCTTTGAAAAAAAAAAGTTCAATCCGGACACCGTTAATATATGTTTGAAGCAAATGTTCAGTCCAGTATTCATGGTTTACTGCGAGCCTTCTTTCTTTATGACCAGGTGCCCGTCTGTGGGTCGCACTGCTTAAGGTGTTCGAGCCCATACCTACATTTTTCAGTCGGCTTTTAAGCGGTCTTTTCCAAGTCAGATCAACGTGAAATTTTCATTATTAACTGGTTTTGAATTGAAGTTTGGCTAAATATATATTCTGGTAAAATCAATATTACCATGACTACGATAAATAAGAAACTTCGAAATCAGTAAAAGTGAAATTTTGCGCGTTTAAGGTGTTTCGATACAGTTTTCTGGAGACCATACCTACATTTTTCAATCGGCTTTTAAGCGGTCTTCTCCAAGTCAGATCAACGTGAAGTTTTCACCACTAACTGGTTTTGAATTGAAGTTTAGAAAAATATATTTTCTGGTAAAATCGATATTACCATGACGACGATGCACAAGAAACCTCGAAATCAGTAAAAGCGAAAATTTTGCGCGTTTAAAGGTGCTCGCACACTAGGGGTCATTTTGCAGCTACATGACCCCGGAACATGTAGCAGTTTTAAAATCATATTCCGTACATATAACGCGGCATAGAGTGGGAACCTATAGCGGGGACATGAAGCACCGACAAAATCACAACATGTACACACAGAACAAACTGCGCCCTAAGCATGTCCCTGGGACATCTATCCATTTTACTCACACACTACGGGGCATTTTACAGGCATGTGTACCGGGAACATGCAACGGGGACAAAATCACAACTAACACAGACAATTAAGCAAAGCAGCGGGAACATGTCTCGGGGACGTGTAGCTGCGGTCAATTTGTTTCGTTCGCATGAGGGGCGCTGTAGCAGGCGCCTGTATCGGAGGCGCGCAGCAGGGACAACATCAAATCGCGCACATACATTCGCAACTGCAGCCATTACATGTCCCGGGGACATGAAGCCGCAGTCAAATCCTGTTCTATACATACGAGTGGAAATGCAGCAGGCGCTTTTATAAGGAGCTCACAGCAGGGACAAAACTTATTTACGCACACACATTCGCAACTTCAGTTTTTACAAGTCCCAGGGACATGCAGCTGCAAGGTGTCGCATTGTCTGAGTTCTTCGTGCAACACGATTTCACACGATGTTTTGACACTGCAACATGTCCCGCCAAAGTTCATTTGGTCGAACTTCATGCGGCATGTTGCAGCAATGAATGTTGCCAAAAGGACGTTTTTTTCTCGTGTGAACAGCTCGGGAGCGTGCGCCCGCAGCTTACTGAGAGATTTAACCAATCACAGGCAGCGAAACAACGGGAATACAATACTTTCATTCTTTCGTACTTGCGATAAACACACAATTGGACGAAAATAGATGGATAATTGCATTGTGTTGAAATGCAATAAATAGGGAAGCAACGTTTAAAACGAAGTCAGACTATTTATTACCCCGTTGAGCTATGGCGGAGAGTGGAGAGCTGGGAAGGGAGGTGGAAGAAGTTGCTGAAATATCGAGCGGCTCGGTGTGGAGTGCAAGCACGACACGAATGCTGATTTCATTTTACAAGGAAAATCCTATATTATGGGACAAGCGATTGAAAGAACATGGAAACAAAACAAAGACAAAGAGAGCCATGATGCCACTTATTGCTCAGTTTGAAAAGACCAACCCTCCGAGGTCTGCACAAGACTTGAAGGCGAAATGGCACAGTTTGAGGAGCTCAGTGTTGCGATACTTGAAAAAGCAGAAGGACGAAGAGGATATTGAAATAAAGTGGCCTTTCTGGGAAGACCTTAACTTTTTAAGAGCATCGCTTCAAAATTTGGACGAGGATAATCTGGTTTGGACGGCGGAAGAAATAGGTAAGCCATTCAGTCATTCGGATTGAATTAATGAACGATATACGTGTAATTACAACAAATGTACAACAAATGTACAAAGGCATAAGATTTCGGATGCCTATGATTCGATTTTGTGGGAGCAAATGCAAATCCAGTCATTCGGCGAACAACATACAGGCACCCCTACAATAGTGCTCAGTTTTAAGCTCCGAATCCTATTTTTAGTGTATTTCTGGTTTATGTGGAAAGCTAAGCATCCGCGGCTAGTGTAGCACTGTTTGCGACATAGTGTGCAACTCAAGTGAAGATCAAATTTCGAACATAAGGGGTACACCATAAGAAATTGGGGGAGGGGGGATGGCAATATATTTTTGTGGGATTGTTTTTTTTTTTTTTTTTGGGAGGGGGGGGGGGGGAGGGGCTACCAGGGATGTGCAGGATTGATTTTCTATTTATTTGCTAATTGTCTTATAAGTTCTGGAATTGCGACCCCCCCCCCCCCCGTCCCCCCTCCCCCAACTTGTAATAGTACACCCCTAAATTGACAATTTTAAAAGTAACGCAATGATATTAATCTATTTTATTTGTGTTTTGCAGAGACCCTAATTTCTTTTTACCAGACTAACGAGTGCCTATGGAACCACAATATCCCTGAGTATCACACGAACAGCAACAAAGACCTACTCTTGGATTGCCTTGCTAAAGAGCTGGAGAATAAATATACCAAAGAGGACATTCAGAGAAAGTGGAAGAACCTGCTCAAGGTCTATAGGCAAGAACACGGAAAAGTCCAAAAGAAACCATCCGGTTCAGGTACCAATGACGTGTATCGGTCTTCATGGGAGTTTTACGCGCATCTTCAGTTCACCAACAGCATTTGCGATGACACAGACGACACTATCGACATGATAGCCGGTAACTCGTCAGCGAAAAAAAGAAAGAAACAACGAGATGACATCGAAAACAAGAAACTAGAATTATTTGAGCAAGCAGTAGTGGCGATTAAAGCGCCCCTCCCTGCTACAGGCGACTCCCCTGCACACGAGACCAACGAAGCACATGTATTTGGAAAATACGTTAGATTGACATTGTCCAAACTGGCTCCATCCACATTTCGGTAAGCCAAGAAGTGCATTTCAGATGTTCTTTTTGAATTAGAGGAAAAAGATGAGATAGAAAAGGCCAACAGCACCAGTTTCGCTCGAAATTCAACTCAGCGTGTATTCAGTAGAGTTGACTATCCTTCAAGCCTCGCTTCTGGCTTGAGCTACAGTGACACCAGCTATGCTAGCGCTTCCAACATCACTCCGCCTGGGTTTAATCCATATCTCCATGGTGGTACACATATGCAGTCTGCCGAACAGTTACCGTCACGACCATCCTTTGGTGCTGAAAACTCTCACAGGAACCAATCACTCCTGTCGGACTTCGACTAGAAAATAGAAAATTCAAAGTAAAAACGGGCTATTCCAGGATTACATTTAGTGCATACCCTGATTATTATGCGCAATGCATTTGTTCCTGTAAATTAACTGATTAAAAAATCAAATGACAACAAACGTTTTTCTCGTGTATTTGCTTTCAGTCGTCGTAATTTAAATTTTCGCATGTCGAATATTTCCATTCTTGTCTATTGTTCGCGTAGACCGGCGTATATCAACCCTGAAGTTCAAGCTCCTAACCGATCATGAGCCGTTGCTAATGCAAATTGGAAACCTGTATTGCCTTAGTTCTTTTGTATAGTTAATCATACGACTTCGACTTGAGTGCGTTTTTCCAAAAAAAGTCAAAACTGCTCGAGCCATCTTGGGCTTTTTGAAAAAGTCACAAGTAGAAATTAATTCAGATTGAACGAAAAATGTCGTATGGTTACCTTTTAATTATACACATGAAAACATTCACGAAAATCAAAGCACTTTTGCTGGAAGAAAAACTAGTGCAAAACGCCGAGCGCTCGGAACCTCGCACTCAAGTGGTGAAAATGTAGGTCACTGACTGTCTGGTAGTAAGGGAGCAATTGGCACTGATGCGCGCAAAGTACAGTAACATCACATCTTTTTGGGCGGAAAAGGTGAATTTCATCTAATTCAAGCTAAGTAGAAATGAACTGAAATAAGCATTTCCCTAAAAATCAGTTGCATGATTACATTGCTCGACAAGTGACATTGGCATTAAAAAGACAAAAAGCGTGACTGTAAAATAACAATTACGATTAGTTTTTGCCCTTCTTTTTTACGCCTGAACGTTTATTTTTTCCAATTTGTACGGCTAACGGCAAGATTCGGGGCCATTTAACGTGTTGAGACTCTCTGAGAAAACTGGGAGTGGGGATAGGGGGACACAAGTTGAAACTGGGAGGCAGATTAGGTGCCTTTTTATACAGTTTTATTATGATCACCATATTGTTTTGAAAAAAAGCACCCCGGCCCCTATAAGCGCTAAGGCCCTGTATTTGATGAATAAAAAACTGTGTTGAAGCAGCATTTCAAGGACTTCTTGCGCTTTTGTTAACAATTTCTTCACTATGTTAATTATTTAGTATGAGCAACGAGGCTCAACACTGGTTACACCGGCGTTGTGTTGGGGTTTTAGTTCCATACGGTGCAACCAGCTAAATAACAAACTTTGTTTTAGTGACCCCATTTGTCAACATATTAATTACAATTATATCTAGATTAGAACTCAAAGCCACTAAAGTCCACACATTTTCCTTTGCCATGGCACATCGCCTTCGTCATTGAACCATCTTGTATATTCCTGGCGCATTTCTTTGGCTCCCGTGTTGTAATTGTGCTGAAGAGATGGCTGAAGAGATACGAGTGATTCGAGAGGAGAGTCGTCTCTCCAAGTGCCTTGGATGATTTCCCCGGTGACAGGATCTTCGTTGTCAATCAGACCAGGAGGGCAGTACACATTCCTACTGAATCTGTCGCTGTTCAGCCAGTTGTGAAGCGTGAGTGCGGCCATCGTTATTTTCTGTACCTTGGCAGGGCTCAAAAGGAAGGGCACTCGGAAACAGCGCCATCTATTCCCAAAGATTCCCAGGATGTTCTCGGACATCCTTCGTCCTCGAGATATCTGATAATTAGCAATTCTTTCCTCAAATGTACGGCTCTTTCGAGGATACGGCTTCAGCATGTAGCTCGCCAAAGAAAACGCTTCGTCTGCTGTTATGACAAAAGGAACTGCCTTGCTAGCCCCGGGCAATGGGCAAGGAGGTGGTATGTAAAGCGGATTGTCTGGGCTGTCCAAAGCCTTCTTCAGTGAGCACCATGCCCATGCGTGTCCGTCTGAGGTCCGCCCGTTGGTGCCTACATCTGCGTAGAGGCACTCGTAACTCGGTCCCGACATGATTAACGCAATAACACTTTCGTTCCCTTTATAGTCGTGGTAATGGGAACCAGCACTTTGGGGCTTCTGGATCAAAATCCGTTTTCCGTCTATAGCGCCAATGTTATTTGGAATATTCCACTTAGAGTAGAATGAAGTTGCAATTTCGCGCCAGTTTTCAACGGTGTTGGGCGTTTTTAAGTGTTGTCTTCCCAAAACTTGGTAAATCGCGTCGCATACTTCCATTACAATCTGAGACACAGTACTCTTGCCAATCCGAAACTGGAAGGAAAGGGACTGAAACGTCTCTCCTGTCGCCAAGTATCTGATAGCGAGGGCAACTCTTTCGTTTGGCGCAATAGATGTCCTCATATGAGTCTCTTGCTTTGTTAAAAGGGGCCCTATAGCCTCCACTAATGCTAGGAACTTAGCATGAGGCATCCTCATGTACTCGCCAAACCCAAGGGTGTCTTCCGCCTCTAATTCTCTAAACAGGGTATGATAGGCCCCAATTCCTCTCGTCGTTTTATCCACTCGCGAGTCCACACTCGTCGTTCGATAGAGGCAGGAGGGTCGTCGTCTAAAAGCTGCATCAAAATCAGCAACATGAACTTATTACGCTTCCTGGCAACTTCACGCACCGCTATCATGACTAGTCAACTGAATCAACATTGCTCCCTTATTTATTGCATTTCAACACAATGTAATTATCCATCTATTTTCGTCCAATTGTGTGTTTATCGCAAGTACGAAAGCATGAAAGTATTGTATTCCCGTTTTTTCGCTGCCTGTGATTGGTTAAATCTCTCAGTAAGCTGCGGGCGCACGCTCCCGAGCTGTTCACACGAGAAAAAACGTCCTTTTGGCAACATTCGTTGCTGCAACATGCCGCATGAAGTTCGACCAAATGAACTTTGGCGGGACATGTTGCAGTGGCAAAACATCGTGTGAAATGTGTTGCACGAAGAACTCAGACAATGCGACACTTTGCGGCTGCATGTCCCTGGGACTCGTAAAAACTGAAGTTGCGAATGTGTGTGCGTAAATAAGTTTTATCCCTGCTGTGAGTTCCTTATAAAAGCGCCTACTGCATTTCCACTCGTATGTATATGTCGCGTTCCCGGCGTGGCAGACACGAGGTGTTGGACGCCGGAGTTCGCCAGTTCAACCAAAGTGGAGCACACAACAGTCAGCAGAATTCTACATCATTTATTACTGGATAGGCTGAGCCGCTTGTACATCACTTACGGTAAAAACTAGAAATGAATCGATGATTGTTGAGTTAAAAGGTGCGGAATGAGAAGCTAAATAAAGTCAATGAGACTGTAAAGAAAGGTAAAAAAACGACTTACATCTGATCTACTCTCCGGGCGTTGGAAACTCCAAATATACTCAAGTTAATGCTCCAAACGACTCCTAAATTGCACAAGACTCCGATCACTGAAAACGTGTTTTTGAAATATAACACCTACATACCTAAACGATGACGAAACAAAAAACCTAAAGCGGCCAGCCAAGAAACGGAAACTAAAATATTAATTAAATCAACAAATGTGGTAACAAAACGGAAATGTTCAGTCTCTGATAGTTGAGCATAAATCTATATACACGACACTCCTCGCCCAAGGACCATCGGTCCTTGTCCATAGTACTCAGTTTAATTCATTCATGGAAAAGGACTGCTCATCTTCATACCACGGTGGGCTGGGTTCCATCAGGTTGGACAGGTACCAACAGCACGAACTCCTTTATAGGGCGCAACATTGTCTTCTTTCTGCCTTCTCTCAACAACTCCACTTGGGCCTTTCTTACTTCACCGTCTTCACTCTTGATAGCTTCGGTTATTCGCCCCAACGGCCAGTCATTACGATGAGCACCATCTTCTTTCACAAGAACTACGTCGCCAGCGTTGAGATTTCGCCTCGGACTGTTCCATTTGCTTCTTTTTTGCAGTGTCTGCACGTACTCACGTCTCCATCGAACCCAGAACTGATCGGCGAGGTATTGGATTCGTCTCCAACGACGGCGCGAGTACAAATCCGCAGGTACGAATTCTCCAGGTGGGGGACCAAGCGGTCGCGTTTTCAAGGTCAGAAGCATGGCTGGTGAGAGAGGTTGAGGCTCATCCGTGTCAGACGGTACGGTGGTTATGGGACGTGCATTAACGATCGCCGTCACTTCTGCCATCAATGTTACCAGAAGTTCGTGTGTGAGTTGCGATCCTCCGAGCTCCAAGAACATAGCGTCCAACACGCGGCGGATGGTCCCTATCTGCCGCTCCCAAACACCGCCGAAGTGCGAAGCATGAGACGGATTGAAAAGCCATTCACAGCCCTGGCTTTTGACATACTTCTCCACTCTGTGCTGGTCCATCTCCCTCATGGCATCGTCCAATTCTGACTTTCCTCCCACGAAATTGGTGCCCCGATCGCATCTGAGTAACAACGCGGGGCCGCGAAGTGCGAAAAAACGTCTCAGGGCACAGATAAAGGAACTTGCATCCATGGACTCCAGAGTCTCGATATGGACGGCTCTGCTACTGAGACAAGTGAACACGAGTCCCCAGCGCTTTGAGTTGGAGGCTCCTCCTCGCGTCTTCCGGGTCTGGATGGACCAGGGGCCGAATACGTCGAAGCCAACGTTGGTGAATGGTGGGGCGACCTCTAACCTATCAGCTGGTAGGTCAGCCATCCGCTGCTCTAGGGGGGGTCCTCGTAATTTCTTGCAGGTGACGCATAGACTTAGCTCCTTAGCAACCATGTGATTTCCATTTACTAGCCAATACCCGGCTTGGCGGATGGCACCGTGCGTTATTTGCCTTCCTTGGTGGTGAACTTGGCTGTGATAATGGCGCACTATTAGCTTCGATACATGGTGCCCCTTAGGTAATAGCACGGGGTGTTTCTCCTTGTACTCCAACCTTGCACGTTGCAGACGCCCACCTACGCACAATATGCCATTTCCGTCAATGAAAGGATCCAGACGAAACAGGGCTGACTTCTTCATTACGCCCTTCTTCTCGCGACTAACACGTTCACGATTGCTCTCCTCTCCTCTGACGTTGACGTAGTGTTGGGACTTGAGCTCCTCACCAAATGCCTCTTCTTGGACCGCCTGCACGATCACCATAATGGCCTGCTCCAACTCCTTCACAGTTGGGTTCCAGAGTCTACTCTTCATCGGGGATGATCGCAACTCCCTCTGTGCTTTGCGCTGTCTGAATTCCTTCACTACTACAATAAGATTGGCGATCGCACGCTGAAGAGAGGTAAGGCTTGAGAAGCGTGTAAACCTTTTGGTTCCTAGGCCGTGATGTTTCTTGGTAAGCGCGGCGCAGGCCAGTACCACTTTGCGTACTTCTGGGTCGTGTGCATCCAGTGAAATCTCCTCTTGTTTCAGAGGCGGCATGTTTGAGTTCCTGAGAAAACATGGTCCCTTTAGCCAGTCTGAACCCGCCAGGTTGGAAGCAGTCAGGCAACGCGTAGCGAGGTCAGCAGGATTCTGGGTGGTGTCAACGTATCTCCACTGGCTGGGACTGGACAACCGCCGGATCAGCTGGACGCGATTGGCCACGTACACGTAAAATCTCCGGCTATCATTCTGGAGGTAGCCTAGCACAACTCTTGAATCTGTGTAGTAAGTAACTTCGTCTACTTTCATATCGATCTCCTTGAGAATCCTGGCTCCAGCTTGAACGACTAACGTGGCAGCACATAGCTCTAGACGGGGAATACTGGTAGTCTGTGCCGGTGCCACTCTCGACTGCCCGAACAGCAAGTTTGTGCTGATTTCTCCTCTGTGGTTAATGAGACGTAGGTACACAGCGGCTCCGATTGCATCCTTACTGGCGTCGGAAAACGCGTGAATCTCTGTTCGTGTGATTTCTCCGAAATCCTCAGTGTGGTAGCAACGAGGAACAGTTATTTTCTCCAAATCTCCTATGGAACTTTGCCATCGTTGCCACTGCAGCCGTTGAGTTTCAGGGAGGGGGTCATCCCATCCGAGAGACATGTCATTGTTCTTCTTTTTTCCCATAATGACTAACTGCTGGAGCAATAGTCTACCCTCTAACAGGACAGGTACCGCTAGGCCAAGTGGGTCGTAGATGGAATTGACTATTGAGAGTACCCCTCTACGTGTGAACGGCTTGTCGGGAAGAGCGACTCGAAAGGTGAATACGTCTTCTTCGAGGTCCCAATAGACTCCAAGCGACCGTTGAGCTGGTAGGCTGTCGCGGCGAAGGTCGAGGTCGCGTACATCTTTCCCTCTATCCTCGGTCGGAAATGCTTCCATAACTTCTACACAGTTGGACACGACTTTGTGGAGTCTCAGGTTTGCTGTGGCGAGCATAGCTTGAGCGGTGGTCACAAGGTCAATGGCTTGCTTAGCGGTGGGAAGTGAAGCCAGTCCGTCGTCGACATAGAAATTACGGTGGACAAAGTTCGAGGCTGCTTTGCCGAACTCCTCCTCGCCGTCTGCTGCTGTCTTCCTTAACCCAAACGTGGCGACAGCTGGACTTGGGCCATTCCCGAAGAGATGGACGTTCATGCGATATTCGATTATGGGTTTTCCAATCACATTATCCTCGAACCAAAGGAAGCGCAGGAAGTCTCTGTGGCTGGGGTTGACGTGGAACGAGTGGAACATCTGTTCGACATCGCACATTACGGCAATGTTCTCTCTCCTGAAGCGAACTAAAACCCCTAAGAGGCTGTTCATCATATCGGGGCCAGATAGTAGTTCTTTGTTCAGCGAGACTCCTTCAAACTCGGCAGATGAGTCGAACACCACTCGGATTTGCGTAGGCTTTTTCGGGTGGTAAACTCCAAAGTGTGGTAAGTACCATACTTTTCCAGACTGACTCTCTGATTTGACGTTTTCTTGAGGGACTGGGGAGGCATGACCTTTGCTGAGTATTTTCTCCATAAAGGCAAGGTAATCCCTTTCCATCTGGGGTTTCTTTTTCAGCATGCGAAGTAGTCCGTTTAGGCGGTTAACGGCCTGGCTACGGTTGCTCGGCATTCTCACCTCTGTTCGGCGGAAAGGGAGTGGCATCTCCCAGTGGCCAGTTTCGTTTTTGTGTATTCCAGTCTCCATTGTTTCAAGAAACTTTCGATCCTCACAGGACAGGCTTGTCTCATTGTCCTCTCGGCTGGTGTGGAAAACGTTCTCCCTTATAGGCTCTTCTTGTTCAGAGAGTCTCTCCATTATTTTGAACCTGTTCGGGCAGGGTACAAGTTCGTAACTTTCTGTTGGTTGGTTGGGGTGCACTTCCAATGAAGTTATCTCGTTCGCTGAGCGGAGATTGGTGCGACGCACAAGCGCATGAACAGGTCCACCGGCAAAGTCAAGGCACATCTGTCCTGTAATGGTCCAACCCAAAATAAGGCGTTGGGCCCAGGGCGCTCCCTTTGGGCCATTCCTAAAGTCCCTAACTTTGAGCAGTTCTGGGGCGTCTCTTCCAATCAGGAGGTGAACGTCGGCGCTACTGTCATATGGCGGGATTTCGTTGGCAATCTCTTGCAAGTGTGGAAACCTCCTCGCCATTTCGGGTGTGGGGATCTCGTGTTTGTCCTGCGGTATGCTATCGCACTCGATTAGTGTGGGCAGTTCGAATCCCGTACCGCTTGGTGATTGTATGCTGACGTTTGCCACGCGGCGTCCGTATTTAATTTCTTTCTCGCTAGTGCATGTTGAGAGGTAGTACTTCTCCTGCGGTCCTAGTATGCCAAGCTCATCAGCAAGCTCGCTGCTAATCAGGGAAGAGTTACTTTGTTCATCGATGATGGCGTAGACGCGTCGAGCCAAGTATGGTTTATCCTTCAAGAACACGTCGACGAGGAGTACTTTGCTGCATGACGTACCGCCATTGCTAGTACTACACACCGCTGTGCATCAGGCATTCACCGTCTCGTTACTCCTGGCGTTTGTCCGCGGTTTTTCTTTGTGAAGGAGCGTGGGGTGACGATTGTCTCCACAGGTGTCGCACTTGATTTGCTGTTTACAGTTGTGAGCTTGATGGTCTCCAGAGAAGCAGCGAAAACAAAGTCTGTTATTCCAGATCCACTCGTTCTTCTCCTCAAAGGTCTTTGCACGGAAGGCAATGCATTCTTCTAAACTATGCCCAGTTCTTTCGTGAAATGGGCATCGCTTTACAGTGGTCTCTTCTCTCTCCGGTTTCGACTGCAAGCCATTGTCAGCGGGCCATGTGTTTGTATTCAACGCTCTTCCATTCAGTGCTCCGCGGCTAGGCGTTAAGGTGTGAACAGGTGTAAGTTTAGCTCCTATATGAACGTTGGGATTGTTCTTAATCTTAGCCTGTTTCTGGACGACCCTGGAAAACACCATGAAGCCGGGGTATGCGCCTGCATTCTTCTCATAATGGTTTGCGATCTCCTTCTCCCATTTCCCGCGCAGGGAGGGCGGTAGCTTCTCAACAATTGGCTGTATTGCATTTGGGAAGTTAAGGTACGCTAGACCGGGTAAATAAGCTATTTGACTCTCAATATCCGCGCAGAGGTCAGCAAACTCCTGTAACTTGAGGTTTTCATTGTCACTGAATGCTGCAGTTCCGTGCATGCGCTCTAACAGGGTATTTGTTATCACGGCTGGGCTTCCGAAGCGTCTCTCCAATTCCTCCCAGAGGTTCTTTAACAATGCGCTAGGGTCGAGCTGTTGTCTTTTTCGGTAATTATCTACCAAACGCTGGGGTTCCCCGCTAGTGAAGCTACGCAGATAATTTATCTCATTGACAGGGGACACTTCGGCGTCGCTAATCATGGCTTTGAAGGCCATTTTCCACGGATGGAAGATCGTAGGATCACCACTGAAGGTGTCTGGGTGACATTTAGGGAGGTTTTGCCTTGCTAGTCCGGCGACTATTTGCTTATTTGAGAATGTTAGTGTTTCGATCAGGTGGCTGGCAGATGTCTCTCTAATCGGAGTTGAAGCAACGAAGGGCTGATTAGGCGTGTGCTGAACTGTGTTTACGCGTGGGATTTCCGAGAATTTGCTCACAGGGAGGTTTTGTTGTGGAATCTCGTTTTTGGTGAGCGGTACTTCTGATGCCGATTTCGAAGGGGCCCAGTTTAGTTCTCTGTCCTCGTCTTTGACCTTAAGAATCTCCGGTTGGCATTTGGTTTCAAATTTCTGGGGCAAGGATTGCGTTACCGAGTTCGGGTTTGAGTGAACCCAACTCAATGTTCTTTCTTCGGTTTTAGCATGTGGAATTCCGGGGATTTCGCTCCTTTCCTCTATCTCCTGCTCCTCAATCGCAAGCTCGATAGCTTTTAGCTTGGCATCGGCCACGGCGACCTTTCTATTCGCGGCGAGCATTGCCAGATCTCTATCGTGCTGTGCGCGTTCTTGTTGGCGGTTTCTTTCAAGTTCGGCCTCGCGTTCTCTACGCGCGTGTTCTTTCTCCGCAACAATTCTTTCATATTCGGCATTTTCTCGTGCTGCTGCGACCTCCGCTAAAGCCTTGATCCTAGCTGCGCTGCTAGTTGTAGAAGTAGATGACAGAGATCTACTGCGGTGCGAGTGACGAGATTTACGAGAACGTGTTTCCAACAGTTTGTTGGATTGACCAATTTTTATTTCATCTATTAGAACGTAAGCGTGGTTAAGTGTTAACTGTTCGCTGGTGAGGGGCGCTTTATCTTCAACAACATTGCATTTGTCTTGTTCATAGAGGCTTTGTAACTCTTGCAATACGGCTTTAAATTGTTCCGCGGTGGTCACAAGATCAATCAAAATACTATCGCTAATACGGCTATTATTCACTCCCTCAGTGGATCGTATTACTCCTCGAAGTCGTTCGTGAATGGTGTTTGTTTGTCTTCGTTTCTCTTCGATAGCGTATTGCAATCCTTTTCGGGACAGAGTTCTCGATCTCTTTCCTGGATCGCCAGTTAGTTCTTGAAATTGGTCGTCTGCGGATCGTCCTTCGTTAGTTTTATCTCCGTGGTCATTCATGCTCGGCGACCTTTGTTAAACCCATTAAGCTACGGCTTACCTCGAGATATGTAATGTTTCTTCCAAAGATAGCACCAGATTTTTTACTGTCGCGTTCCCGGCGTGGCAGACACGAGGTGTTGGACGCCGGAGTTCGCCAGTTCAACCAAAGTGGAGCACACAACAGTCAGCAGAATTCTACATCATTTATTACTGGATAGGCTGAGCCGCTTGTACATCACTTACGGTAAAAACTAGAAATGAATCGATGATTGTTGAGTTAAAAGGTGCGGAATGAGAAGCTAAATAAAGTCAATGAGACTGTAAAGAAAGGTAAAAAAACGACTTACATCTGATCTACACTCCGGGCGTTGGAAACTCCAAATATACTCAAGTTAATGCTCCAAACGACTCCTAAATTGCACAAGACTCCGATCACTGAAAACGTGTTTTTGAAATATAACACCTACATACCTAAACGATGACGAAACAAAAAACCTAAAGCGGCCAGCCAAGAAACGGAAACTAAAATATTAATTAAATCAACAAATGTGGTAACAAAACGGAAATGTTCAGTCTCTGATAGTTGAGCATAAATCTATATACACGACAGTATAGAACAGGATTTGACTGCGGCTTCATGTCCCCGGGACATGTAATGGCTGCAGTTGCGAATGTATGTGCGCAATTTGATGTTGTCCCTGCTGCGCGCCTCCGATACAGGCGCCTGCTACAGCGCCCCTCATGTGAACGAAACAGAAATTGACCGCAGCTACACGTCCCCGAGACGTGTTCCCGCTGCTTTGCTTAATTGTCTGTGTTAGTTGTGATTTTGTCCCCGTTGCATGTTCCCGGTACACATGCCTGTAAAATGCCCCGTAGTGTGTGAGTAAAATGGATAGATGTCCCAGGGACAAGCTTAGGGCGCAGTTTGTTCTGTGTGTACATGTTGTGATTTTGTCGGTGCTTCATGTCCCCGCTATAGGTTCCCACTCTATGCCGCGTTATATGTACGGAATATGATTTTAAAACTGCTACATGTTCCGGGGTCATGTAGCTGCAAAATGACCCCTAGTGTGCGAGCACCTTAAGATTTCGCATTGAAAATCCCACATAGACATCTTAAAATATGGTATATGGCATATATATTTTGCAAGAATAAAAAAAATCTGTATGTTTGATTTCAAATAAATCGTAATAACATTTCAAACCTTACTATTTGTGTACTGGTAATAAATTGATCGAGAGAATAACTTACTTGTGGAATTACTTAAAGATAGTGTCAAAGAGTAGCTTGATGTTATGTCTGTATACCTTCAAAGTTTTGTTTGCCTTCTCTTTTGCGATCTTGAGAACTACCTTTTTTCCTAACATCGCTTTATGTGCATTTTTGTGGTATTTTTCGATTTTAATCGCTTTTGCAAAAATCTTAGGAACGGCTCGATGGATGTTTTTTAAAACGTTCACCAGGCATGCTTACCGATGTGCAAAATATTATCTGAAAGTTTTATTAACATTGATTCACTGGAACGCCTTTAAATTTATAGATGAAGACGACGTACGAACCGGCCAAAACGATCAATTTATTACCAGTACACAAATAGTAAGGTTTGAAATGTTATTCCGATTTATTTGAAATCAAACATACATAATTTTTTTAATTCTTGCAAAATATATATGCCATATACCATATTTTAAGATGTCTATGTAAGATTTTCAATGCGAAATCTTAAACGCGCAAAATTTCACTTTTACTGATTTCGAAGTTTCTTTTTTATCGTCGTTATGGTAATATCGATTTTACCAGAAAATATATCATGCGAAACTTCAATTCAAAACCAGTTAGTGGTGAAAATTTCACGTAGATCTGACTTGGAGAAGACCGCTTAAAAGCCGATTGAAAAATGTAGGTATGATCTCCAGAAAACTGTATCGAAACACCTTAAGCTGACTCAACAGCAAAAAGATAGACAAAAGAGTTCGTCAAGTTTATCAAATGGTGTAATTTGTCCAATATGCAGTCCTTGCCTCCTTTCACCTTCTCAGTTGCGATCGCTTATCTTTACAAGGTATATGATAGGTCCAAATCTTATGCTGCATTGGTTTTGACACACGCCGCTTTAAAATGGTTTCATTCTTTCATACCTGGCATCGTCAACAATCCATTGGATAGCTCAATCTGTCATAATTTGTTAGAAGCGGCTAAACGTTGTAAACCAGTTATTACTAAAAAGGCACCTATTTCTGTTGACATTATTAGGAAAATTATCTATACGTATGCCGGTCCATCAGCTAACCTGAAGTACTTGTGCTTAGCTTGTATATGCTCGTTAGGTTTCGCGGGGCTCTTTTGTTATGATGCATTGAGTAACATCTCACCTAAGCATTTGGCAATTTTGCCTGACAATTTCAATGTGTTCGTTCCCCGCGCGAAAAACAACATCTACAGAGACGGGAACACCGTTTACATTAAGAGGTTATATAATAAATATTGTCCCATCGCGCTTTTGGAAAGGTATATTGTGATGGCTGATATAGATCTCAACAGCAGCTTAGCACTTTTCAGACCAGTAAGATTGTTTTTAAACAATACTTACAAGATGTATGGAACCAAGCTGTCGTACACGAGATGTAGAGAAATATTTAAGAATTGTCTTAAGGATCTTGGTTTAGATAATACGTTGTATGGCCTTCATAGCTTACGATCGGGAGGAGCTACCTCCGCAGTTAGTAACAGCGCCAATCTATCACAGAGATTAATTTGGAAGTCGGATTGTGCAAGGATATGTATATCCAAGAGGACACAACCAAGCGTTTAGAAGTAACTAGTCACCTAGGATTATAGAATTATTTAGTTATAACAATTTCTAGTGAAGGTATACATTAGTTTCTACAATTTACTTTGATCATTGTGTGAAATGTATTAATAAAATGTCAGTTTGGATTGCCTGTGCATCCAACCATGTTTTTACAGTATTTAAGAGGAAAATAATTTACGTTCGTCTGAGCGTAGCGAATTAGAACGTAACAGCGCTTTCACAATGTCCACTTTTTCGGCTTTCGAGTATTCTCTACACTATATTGCTCTGCAGTTTGCCACAAAATCCTTATGCACTAGACAGCGAAATAACCAAGAAAAGTTTACAGCCGAGGTATGGAAGGACTGACTGACTGACTAAAGGAGTCAACATTTGCATATTTGTCCCCGTCAGTTATACCTCGTTCAAGGCTTGCATATTCACGAGTTAAAAAGGAAGGCAAGGGTATGTTCGAGTATGTGCTTGCCATCGGCAAGTGTTTCATAGAAGAGCTCTTCAAGAAGAAAGATATTTGTACATGTACCTTGGGAATTCACCTTGTACTCTACAAACATATTCCTTTTTCATTTCTCTGTTTCTCACTTGACTTTCAAGCTCTTGTGCCTTGGATAATGTTCTGTTGATCATCAAAGAAATAAGTAAGTCAGGTACATATTAGTACATGTATTGACTCTGTTCGTTTGCATCCAAACTCTAAACTATAACTGAAAGTTCAAGTCAAATATTACAGGCCGCGTGCACGATGTTGGTGTACAAAGCAAAAACAGCAAAAACTTACAGTAAAATTTGTTATAGAATTGCTCTTGTTCGCAAGATATTTGTTTTTGTAGTTACATATGTACACCATTGTAAAGTACATTTTATGTAGTTTATTAAGAGTGGAAGTTAGGCTTGAAAACGATTCAACGCCCTTCTTTTTGCTACTTTTCACGCACTTTTTGCCCTTTTTCTTTTTTGCTTTTTTTGGCCTCACTTACCATTTTGCCTTCTTTGCTTAATTCGCGCCTGCTGTATTATTTTTTACCACAAACTTAATGTAGTTCACTGCGTGATCTTGCAGGAAGGAATCATGCACGTACAACGACTAAGTTAATGCACTGACAACAACTTCGAAGTCTATGATGAATACATTCCGAATACCTACCGAATTCATTATGAATTTTAAGCTTAAAAAGTCGATTGTAAAGTGAAACTTGTTTTTTAATTCGCACATTGAAATTTGATATCGAACACTTTCGATATGCAAATTACGAAATCGCTTTATTTAAAAATTCACGGTTTTACATTTGCGAAATTTTCGCATCTAATAGAATAGACAAAAATGTAATTATAGTCGAAGATGTTTTTCTGAAATTGACCACCTGGTTAAAAACATTTCTTTGAGTTCAAGTTTTTAACAAATTAGCATATGCACGAACATTTTGTCAAACGGCGAGACATTCTGACGGGGAAAAATCAGATATATGTAACGCAATATTTAGCGCTTTCTTGTGCAGGAGGCGCGAAAGGCAAAAAGTGCAGGATGCGCGAAATGCGCGATTGGCAAAAACCATGTATAAGGCAAAAAGAGCAAAAAAATGCACGAACATTGGCAACATACGCGCGATGAAATGACAATTTTAGGTAAATAAAATATTGTCTTACGCTAGTTTTTTTAGTGATATTTTCTTTCAGATAAGACAAAAGTATAGTTAACTAACACCAGTTTTTGACGAATTTTATGTGCATTTCGTTTTCAACTTTTTGAGAAAATTAGATTTACTGAATTTTTCAGAATAAAAAAAACTGATCCGTGTTCTAGGAAAAAAAAAAAACAGGCAAAACGACAGTTTTTTTGGTGATGCATTCAGAAAATTCTTGTGTGTTTCTTTCACATGAAATTAATCTAAATTAAATATCCATCCGTTTTGTGCACATAGATTGAAATTTCATTCTGCAAAGTTGTGAAAGAATTGGTTGTTTAGTTGCTGAGAAAATTGATAAAAGGTAGCGTGAGACTGTTTTTGCTACGCAAAAGTACACCAACATCGTGCACGCGGCCTACATTCCACATATTTTAAATCATTTTATGTTATCTATTCTTAACTTCTTTAAGAATGGAAACATTTTTTCTTCAATAGAAAATTGAATAAGGGCCTGGTCGCACTACAGTCAAAAACAAAAATCCGCCCGTGCAAAAATTGAGGAAAACAAGAGAAACCGCCCCGGTGGGACACGCATTTGTGGAATGTTTTTGTTTTCATGTCATTTTGCACGGTCTAATTTTTGTTTTTTACTGTAGTGCGACCAGGCCCTAAGTTCAAGCTGTCTGTTTGTTAAAATAATCATGAGACAAACCTTGCAAACATTAAAATTCCAGATGTGAGACGATCAATGCGGTGAATTGCTAGTGGAAGAAAATATTTTTTTATTAAGGGACGTTTTTTTCCAGACATATTAGTAGTAGGAAAGGGGGGTTCACCCCCGGGATGGGGGAATGGCTGACGTCATGATCCCTAGAAGTGATGTCATGGGTTAAATTGAACCTAACCCAATTTTCTTTTCGCTTAATGAACTCTATGTACGTTGAAAAGTCGAATAGTGAAATATTTCTTGTTTTTAAGGTCGCGTTAGTGAGTTATAGAGATTTGAATTTACAAAATGCTAATTCCATGACGTCATTTTAGGGTTTTGCCATTATTTCTACGTCAATTTACAATACGCACTATACGGCTTAAGGAAAATCAATTTGAGAAATACTCAATATGAACTGTGGACAGTCAATTGATTCGTAAAAGATATTCCTTGGAAGTAATATATATAGATAGGCTTAGCCTAACAGCGGAGCTCTCTGAACAGAAACGATAATGATAAGCTTAACTATATATATATATATATATATATATATATATATATATATAGTTTATAGTATTGTTATGCCTGATGAATATACCGTGTTTAAATAAAGTTTAAATAAATAAATAAATAAATAAATAAATAAACTTAGGTGAAAGGTCGGAAGCACAAGAATTAAGATTAGAATTAAGATTGACGACCAGACTATTTTTCAATTTTAGCAATTCTCAAAAACAGTAAGCGTATAACGCGACCGTCTTCACAGTACATTTAGACTGCACAAATTACACAATAGCTCACAAAACAACATTTTCTCGGTCTAGAATAACTAGTACGACTAATCTCCGAATAAAATACATCTGTTGCGTCTGGAAAATTACCCGAAAAACTGATTTGGAAATGATGAGTTGCCAGTAGCTCAATTATGAGTCACAAGCTTCACAAATATTCTGATGACACCACAAAGCAGAAAATTTCTGTTCGGTCATTCGGGAGAAATCAATTTGCAACTGTGTTGTGATGTCATTCCTTATGTCCCTTACGGTGGCCCGAGAGTTCTCAGTGCCATAGTGGAAAGTTGCCTTATTTCGAAAAACCCATATACCATAAGTATGGTCTTGACCCCTATTCGGCCTGGGCTTTTTTTGAGTTTCTGAGCCTCGGGGGGGGGGGGGGGGCACATTGTGCCCCCCCTTCGTAACTTCAAGAACATTAAGGCTATGACAATGAAACCAAGAGGGTACATAGTACATCCAAAACTGTCTCCTTTGCGGTCCGCACAATGGAAGGATGACGTCATATGACGTTGTTATTAGGTAATTAGTTATGCGGCCGCCATCTTGGATTGCTGAATTTTTTTAAAACCTTTTAAAAACCGTCAAAATAAACGCTAAAAGAGGTAAAAATATAAAAGTTATACCAATAAACATTGTTTTTCTTCATTCAAAGGTATAAATATGCAAATTTCAAAAAACATGGCTGTCAAAATCTTGTTGCCATGGAAACATCAAGTCACGTGATCAAAAAATTGTCATACGAAATTGTTGCCAGATAAATTTTAGGAAAATTCACGAAGTTTGATGGCGTTTGAATACATATTAGAGAAGTTATGAATGTTCAAAGTTAGCGCGGGCACTTTGTGCCCCCCCCCAGGCCTGTCATTCTCATCGTTAGCAGAAGTCCATAGGTAAAAGAAAATAGTCTTAACATTAACTAAAAACCTAGTATTGAGTAGTGCCGATAGGGTGGGAGTGAAAACATCCCACACCCTTCCACCGGTTCAAATTTTAATCTAGCTTGGAAAGGCGTGGTAGCCAGTTATCCGGTTTCAAATTTGCATTACCATTGCTAGACCAGACACCCAAGATTCACATTCTTGACACCCACGTCAGGTCATAAGGGGAATCCCGAAACGTCGAGTTGGACATCGACTTCGAGTTCGAGTTCGAGTTCGAGTTGGACTTCGAGTTGGACTTCGAGTTGGAAGTCGAGTTGGACTTCGAGTTAAAAAAAAATACAAATATGAAAAAATATAATCGATAAAAATCGACAGAAATTAACTACAGTCAAACCTCTCCTTACGGACACCTCTCTAATACGGGCACCTCTCTATTACAGACAGTTTCCTGTGTCCCGACAAAATTCTCACATATTTTCTTTAAAAAAGACCTCTATAATACGGACCCTCTCTAATTCCAGAGAGCAAATTCATATAAACTTAACCGCTTTATCACGGACACTCCGGTGATCAGGTGATGATAGTTTTAGTAAGTAATACAATTTCCTGTTTGTGGTTACAAACATATATCGCAAGACGTTTTTAGAATTGTACTTTATTATTATTTACTTTTTCACATGCAGCATTGCTTTGTAGTTCGTTTCGTTTTAAAACAGTGATTCGTCAGATTCGTATACATTCAGCGTAGTTCAGAATTATACAATGTAGTACGCTACTGATAGACTTGAGTGTCTCACTGCTGTATATTTATTTTACAATCTAATTTATATTCCCGTTATGTTAGATGCAGTTTAAAGACGAGTGTGGGCCTGTTTTTAATTACTGAACCAAAACTGTCAGTGGAGTCTTAAAAGTGACGTCATCATGGTGACCTCTATAATACGGACACCTCTAAAGGACACCTCTCTAATACGGACACTTTGTTCTGTCCCCTCGGTGTCCGTATTAGAGAGGTTCAACTGTAATTGTATCGGAAATCGATAAAAATCGATAAGTGTGAAAGTTCTGCATATCGATTTTATCGGCGCTAAATTTTTATCCACTGTTATGTTTTGAGAGTGATTCTGTAATAATCCGCACTTGGTGCCTGGGTAAACGGCAAAGGTGAAAAAAAAAATGGAAAATGTAAACAACAAACGGCAAAAACTATGACTATAAACTGATGAAAGCAAGGTGCCGGATCTGTGGCCAAGATCTGGATCCGGGAAAAGGGGGGGGGGAGGGGGGATCTGGATCAGTAAAATCTTGTACAAGATAAACTAGTAGTTTCCATTGGAAAGTGAAGTGCTGCGAGTAAAGCTTGTACAGAAGAAGACTTGTTTGGGGCTATCTCGTTAATTGCATGTACTTTAGATAGTGAACAGATGAGCGACTTGATCTATTTTGCGATTGGATTAACTTGGCTAATATATATGCCGTTCGAACGGCAAAAGGCACGGCTACTGAACGGGTGAACGCGAAGTATGAATAAAGCCGTTGCATGAAGTTGCATGAAGTTGCATGAAGTTGCATGAAACCGTTGCGGAAAGTAAAATCAAGTTCTACTTTTTGCAACGGTTTCGGCAACTTGTCTCGCAACGATTTCGCGTGTTGCGGAGTATGTTACACGTTGCAATGGTCCGTGCTACTTGTTTTGCAACGCCGTTGCGAGACAAGTTGCAGAAACAATTGCACCGTGTAACAGCGCCTTAATGAATCCATATTTTACGCCTGGTGGGTGGCGTGAGGCGATGTGTGTGTACTGAAAGGTCTCGGTCGGCTTGTAGTGAGTGCATGTTGATATCCAAGATGGAATCTTTTGTGAATCTTTTCCCTTTATTAAAACACTGTGGTGACAATCTAGTTAAATGATGTTTTCTTTTTTTGATATTTTTCTCGAATTTTTTTCCTACTAACTCGAAATCCAACTCGAAGTCCAACTCGAAGTCCAACTCGAAGTCCAACTCGAAGTCCAACTCGAACTCGAACTCGAACTCGAAGTCCAACTCGAGGTATCATTACTCCCGGCCATAAGGATTGTCCGGATGTGAGCACCAAGCTCCTAACCTCCTGGCATTTAATTTAGTCCCTGTACCTGTCTCGTATTTGTGAAGTGAGGAAACAATTTGTCTAAAGAAAAAATGTACTTCACAAAACATGTGGAGTCATCCGCATATTGGCGAATTTTAAAACGCTTTCCTCAGGCTTCTGGAAGGAGAAAACCTTCAATAGTATCATCCTTTCTTACACTGGTAGCCAAAACATCTGCGCATAAAATGTACAAAAGTGGAGACTGGGGATCTCCCTGCCTCACCCCCGACTTGAGTGGAATTACGATTAGCTATAATTTTCATATTTGCTTGACAATGAGTGTTCCGCAAGGGAAATAAATAAATTTCTCAAAAATCGTCCTACCTGGGACGTAACAAGTTTGATCTTCTTGAATAATCGAGGGTAACACTTTTGAAAGTCTGTTTGTAAGAGCTTTTGAACAAATTTTGTAATTAACATCTATTAGCGAAATGGCGGGGTCGCCAATTTTTTAAGTTTTTCCTATCATCTTTCTTGTAAAGTAACCTAGTCACGCCTCCTTGCATTGAATCACTGAAAGAATTATTTTCCAAACTAAATAAGGCCAAAAAGATCCCAGAATTTAGCGTGAAATTCTTGAGGTAATCCGTCTGAACCGAGGGGTTTCCCTGAAGAAAGTCCACGCATTGCGTGGGTAATTTTAGCCAAAGATAAAACCGATTCTTCGCAGGATAAAATTTCGCTCTAATCTTTTTTCAGGTTTGTTCAAAAATTCGGTTTGGACTGTTAAATTAACAGGTTCTTGCGAGTACAAATTACGGTAAAAATCGAAATGAGCCGGAGTTTTGTTAAAAGACTTTAACACCGGCGGAGTTATAAATAGAATGTACAGTATTTTTCTGAGCCGTGTTGCTTCGAGCGTAAAAAAGAATTTGCTAGGTTTTTCACCTTCCTCAAGCCATTTGCCTCTGCTACGAATTTGGTTTCCTCTCATTTGGGATAATTAACGGCTCGAATTTCTCTTTCGAGCGTTTCTATGGTGGTTTTCGCTAAGTTATCTCCTTAAATAAGAGCCCCTTTTGCTTCGATCAAAGAAATTATAGTTGACCATAGTTGTGTGGCCTTATCGCAATTAAATATGCGTCGTTTACTTCGACCAAAATCTATAGCAACTAAAAAATTCTTCTGGTAAAATTACATAGGCTTAACTAAGCAATTTTTGCAAATCACATTTAGACAGTTACTTGCTTTTCTGTTTATGCTTGTTTGTCCGATATCCAGTGTTTTTCCTCTTCGGCAAAGGTTGTTCGCCGTCATATCCAGAACGTTCGCGAGTTTTAGGGCCCGTTTTCTTTGCTTCAGGAATTGGCGTATCTTGTTTGTCTTTCTCCGTGATTTTTCCATTGACGGGTACAGGTTGTGTTGGTTTTGGCGCGGAGGCAAGCTTTTGCGAACTGCCCTGTTTGTAGCCGCGGGGAAGCGCGCGAAAAACAAAGCCTCGTTCCCAGTTCCTCTCTCTTCATATACGTCATCATCGATGATGATGTAACGGGTGGACAGACGTGCACACGGACCGACGCGCCCGCGAAACATTCCGCTAGCCATGACCATGAAAAATGACGGGACGGTTCTCGGCTGCGCAGCCGAGCCTTCGGCTCGGCGAGTGCTCCGCTAAAAACAAGCAGTTGTATAATAAATGAATCCTAAAATGACGCGTCATAAATTAGCATTTTGTAAATTCAAATCTCTATAACTCACTAACACGACGTTAAAAACAAGAAATATTTCACTATTCGATTTTCAACATACATAGAGTTGATTAAGCGAAAAAGAAATTGGGGTTAGGTGCACTTTAAAAATAGGTAGAGGTGGGGAGTCGGGGATAAATGACATCATAATCAATTTTTAACTCGAGAGTCACACTGGGATAGAATGATTTAATATGATTATTTTTAGATTGTTGATTAAATATTTTTAATGCTTATAAATTCGAGGGGATGTTAAATGAAAAGTTAAAATAGTGGTGATCTCTAAGCTAATATGGGTATTACTGTCTCTTTTCTTCGAATCCGGTTTGATCGATATCGCTTTTTAGCAAGAAGTGTAAGTTTTACTACAAGTGAACTGGTGTTATTGAAGGAGGAATTTTGCGATCTACCGGGTTCGAAACTGCTCCGAAACATTCAAGTTTAGAAGCAATAAAATTGCACAGTATTAAAAATCGCTTCTTATTCGTATTTACCGCAACATTCTTCAGTATAGCCGCTTCATCGCCAGACTCTGTCGATTTTCAGTTTCCCAGCCATCACCCACTTTAAGTTTTTATAACTTTACCGGTAGCTTCAAAGTTCAAACTTTTAATTATGCGAACACTGAACTCTAAATTTGCATGAAATATTAGCACCTCGGAAAAATAAACAAAGCAGCCAATAGCGTTCCACCCAGAATTGGCGCGCAGCATCATGGGATTGAAATGCGTACAAACATTCAAGAACTATGCAGGTAGCTACAAAAAAAGCAGGCGCTACGAAGCACTGTTCTTGGGTACAACTCGACAATTATCCACAACATGTACAGGAATCGTAAAAACTGATGTTTCCGAGGCAGCCATTTTGAAATATTTGTCAGCATTTCGATCCCACAATGCAATGCTGCCAAATATGAGGTCACCTGGGCAGAACGCTATTACATGCGCGTGCTAAAACAATAAACCCGCACTTTGTTTAAGTTCAAATAAATTTAACAATAACAAAACGCATTAAGGTTACATCAAATCATTATGTCAACAAAAGCTGTTTTATTATATAAACACCAATGAAATACCAGGTGAGCTTTCGCGCGTAAACATCATATCTTCACACGTGAGAATAACATGTTATCTTCACACGTGAAAAGATCACCGTTGCTACTTTAGGACTACAAAAAAAGATTAAAGTGAAATGGTTTGATTTCATTGGTGTTTATATAATAAACAGAACATTACATGGCCGCTTGAAGATACGAAATTTCTCTTCTCGTGTTAAAAAATATTTCACTCGTTCGCTGCGCTCACTCGTGAAATATTTTTCAACACTCGAAGAAAAATTTCGTATCTTCGCGCGGCCATGTAATATCCTCTATTTATTTAGAACAACTCAAATCCATGTACTCCACAAATGATAAGGAAATCAAGAACAAAATATTAAAATGAAATTACTTTACGGACGTAGCACGAACTCACTATAAGGCCGGATTGCAGTTCTGAAGCTTTTTTGGCTTTTTTTTCGTTTCACTTTTTACAGCTATATGTAAAAGCCTCCAAAAACAACTACGAAATGAAAAATAAACAGTCAATGGATTCTACAGTGTCACAGTGAATCTTCGAATGTGGAGCAGTTACACTACTGCCTTTGCTTTGAATTCTTTATTTCGGGTGTTTCTTGGTGTTGCGGATGCCATTGTTGGTTAGCTTTTGTGTTGTGGTGTGAGTATTGTTCAGTATCTTTTGAATCTTTTGTTTTACGTCATTTGGTGATCACACCATCTGCGACACCAAGAAACTACCTTAATTTCTTATGTAGGCTTAAAGCCCGATTTCACATCTCGTAGAGTTCTGGTGTAATTAAGAATTGGTTCATGCTTAGCGTGCGTCTATCGAGTTTTATAATTCAACACATTGATACACTGCCCAAATATGGTCAAAAAGTTATTGATATACGCTATGTCTACATGACGTATATCCAACGATGCAGGTAAATTTCGCATTTTGACAAGAGAATGCAAAAATGACGGACCGGCCTCGATATTTTTTCTTCAAACTGTGCTTTGTTATCAATGTGTTGAATTATAAAACTATTATAGCGCGAAAGCGCGTGTGATATCGCCTAATTCTCAGTTCACCTTGGCGAAGCTGAATGAAAGTTGGCAAAGCTGTTCAAACCGCTTGATGTGGAGAAAACGAACAAGCACAATTTTCTGAAAATGTCTTCTAATAAATATGGTATATGTTTCATGCTTTCTTAAAATGTTCTTACACATTGTTTGAAGCGGATTGGAACCGAAAAATCTCAATACGCTGCTGTAGGAACTAAAATGAGCAAGTTTTTTTTTTCCGCATCACGGACTGTTGTGTGCAAGTTTTGTCGAACTCAGTCTGCTTAGTGGAGAAATGGTTCATGAACTGAAACGGAGAGTCGCTTTGCAGCACAAAAGTCGTTGTTAATTGAAGAGAGAACGACTTAATTTTTCAGTATGGATTGACTTCGGACTTGAAATGTGCGGTCTAAAGATGCGGCTTCTTTAGCGAATGGTCCATGCCAAAACAACAACAACAACAACTATTCAACTTGCAAAAACTTGTAAACGTATTTTTTTGGAAAGATGGGTACTAAAGGAAGGGACTAAAAAGCTACATCGAGTGCAGATAACGTTTTTTAACGTTAATTTGTGTCCAAATGTATTGATTTTTGTAAGACTACCTTGATTGTAGTTTTTTTCAAATCGGACAGCTTTTCGCTCTGTTCAGTCGCATGCTTGTTCAGTTTGTTTTTCAATTCTGAATTGAAGTCTT
This sequence comes from Cladopsammia gracilis, assembly GCA_022457155.1. NCBI lineage: Eukaryota > Metazoa > Cnidaria > Anthozoa > Scleractinia > Dendrophylliidae > Cladopsammia > Cladopsammia gracilis. The sequence continues at coordinate 335,826 of JAJGOT010000537.1, read as the reverse complement.
TACAGACACGATTCTCTGCCATTTTACTGCTGTATTTCATGTTGTCTGTTGTTTTATAATAGGTAGAATTTCCATAGAAAACCTCGGTTTGTGAAATTTCAGCGTAGCGTGGTCACGAGTAAACTTGTAACCATTGCGCCGCCAAGATAAAAAAATGACATTAATAAGCTTAGTTTTTTGGCATTTTCATAATACAGTCAATGGCAATAAATTAATAATTGAGTTTTGATTTGTGTGGACTTTTGCTTCAATCCGGATATTTACGATGTCGTTCTCCATTTAACAGGGCATCTGACAGGATGCGGTGATGCAGATCCGCATTATTCTCTGATTTCCGCATCCTCCGCATCTTCGGAACATTTTCCGCATAAAACTGAAAAATTTGCCCAATATTAGCGATAAAGCAGCTGCTTATCCTCCTCACAAACATAAAAGCCGAAGAGATTGATTATTTTGAAGCAGTTTTTCTCCTAAAAATCGACGAAAACGCGCCGATTCGTTCGCGAGCGATTTTTAACCTCCAGGCGTTCCACGCGTCTGTTGGCGATGAGCCAGGATACTAGTTTTGTGGTTAGCCTGGTTACTAAGGCTAACCAAGATGGCCGCTTGTTTACAGACTCTTTTCTTTGGCTTCTTTTGTTCGTTTCCTTCTAACATTTGTGATGTCATCACTTTTTAGTTCGCAGTTGATATAGCAACTAACAACTACATGGGTGACTTCGGGAGTGGTTGCGTGTTCATGTAAGACAACATAGTATATCCTGAGCCCAAAGTCTCTTCCTATTTTAGCTAACTTAAAATGTATACCATTGTCAACTTCCGCTAAACATTGTAAACGATGTAAACATTTTTTTAGCAGTGACGTGGTGATCAGTTGCGGCAGAATCGCAATCGCAATCGCCATACATGGCGATGCCCCGCTTCACAAAATGCAATTTTTGTTTTTCCTCTGTCACTCCGCGCCCCACACATCGGCTTTTCGGGCAGGCAACTTAACATAACACATCTCCGGTTTTTTTCAGTCAAAGCTCTGTCCTTGTGAGAAAGTGGCATAAACAAAACAGTCGTTAGACTGTCAAAATTGCCAACGGAGGAATTATAAACATCGCCAGCTCCATGCGGCTATAACGGGAAGCCAATGGATGTAGGAACACTTGACATTTTTTAATCCTGTATCCTTTCCCCCTGTCCAAAGTTGCAAATATGCAGCGATTTTCAACCCGAACTCAAAATACGAACGGTTTTCAACTTTGAAAAAGGGTGGGGGAGATACATTTTCGAATGTGTTCCAACATTATTGTCTGAGATTGTCTATAAGTGATAATTGAAAGAACGTAACGTGAGCTGTGTCACGAGGCTTAAAATTTATCTAGCAGACGTTCGATTTTGAGAGCATGCTTACGGCCTGTTATAAGGTTATTTCCGGGAAGAATAAAAGGAGACATGGCTAATAACTCATGCAACTTTAGTAGCGAATTCTTAGTTGTTTGTCTCACTAATTAAAAGCACGGGACACTTTATTTACATAACTCTTTGGTAAATTGTTGAATTGCTTATCAGTTTTAGCGTCTTCAATCATAGAGTTTGTTTCACGTTAGAATAAAAAGTTCTTGCGTCTTTGAGATAGTTAGAAATCGTCCTAACACCGTACAATCAGTACGCTAAATGGATATAAATGACAGCACAGCGGATAACGAAACGGGGAGTAAGCGTGATTTGAGCAGTAGGGAAATACGAAGTGTTTATCTGATTACGTATAGCCAAGCAGACACGGAGATTGTTCCATCGCGCGATTCGTTTGCCGTAATAGTCCTCGATTCGTTTCAAAATGCGGATCCGCAATCACAAAGCCAAGTCGTACAATGGGTGTGTAGTGAAGAAAGTCACGAGAACGGTGGTATACATTACCATATGGCTATAAAACTGGATCGCAATCGAAAGTGGTTAAAAGTTCGGAATTATGCGGACACGAAGCATGGAGTGAAATTGAATTTTTCAAGTGTGCATGCCAATTATTATTCTGCATGGAAATATGCTTCAAAAGAAGACAAGAAGTACCTACAATCTCAAGATCATCCTGATCTGCAGAATTCACCGCCGAGAACGCAAGAGGCTAGCGAGGTGCGGATGGGAAGAGCAAAGAAAAAGAGCGCGAAAAATTCTAAGCGCAAAAGAAAGCCTCGTTTATCAGTGTTTGATGTTTCTCAAATTGTAATTGATAAAGGGATTAAAACAAGAACTGAACTTTTAGCACTTGCGAATGCCCAGAAAAAAGAAGGAAAAACAGACTTAGCAGAGTTCATAGCTAATCGGGGATACAAGGCAGTGGATGAGGCTATAACCATTGGTTGGGATATCGAAGAAGCGCCCAGCAAACTTCAAAGGAGTAAAAAGACACGGATGGAAATACTCTCCGGGCGATTGGATGAAGAATGCATTCAAGGATGCGACAAGCAATGGCTATCTATGGGACGAGATATATTACAGCGCAATAATATCACAGAAAGCGAATTCTCGGAAGCCATGCGATCCCTCCTTATAAAAGGGCGTGGTAAAAATCAGAATATCCTTCTTATAGGCCCTTGTAATTGTGGCAAAACATTTCTTCTTAACCCGCTCAACGCCATATACAATACTTTCACTAACCCGGCGACAACAAGTTTCGCATGGGTAGGGGCACAATCGTGTGAAGTTCTGTTTTTAAATGACTTTCGTTGGTCTGAAAAGATCATTCCATGGCATGACCTACTACTGCTACTTGAAGGTCAAACAGTTCATCTGCCCGCTCCAAAATCGTACTATTCTAAAGACATTGAGTTTACTCACGATGCTCCCATTTTCTGTACTGGGAAAGACGAGATTGTATATGTCCGTGGTGGATCAATCGATTCGATCGAATCAGCCATGATGCGATGTCGCTGGCGTATTTTCCGATTTCACTCTCAAATCGCTGCGTCTGACCAAAAAGAAGTCCAACCTTGCCCGCGTTGTTTCGCCGAACTTGTTATTGCTCCTTCGGCTAACAACAATTAAAAGCATCGCTTAACACTCCACGCAAAAATGCTATATCACCAAATGGCTATTTAACTGAAACAGGTATTGCCCGGCATAATCCTTGCGTGACATACACGATAGTGGAGTTGGATTCAACGAATTACCGCCACGATTAACCGTTACTTTGAAAGACAATTGAAAACTCACAAAAGGGATCATTATCGAAATTACTTCAAGATGAACTTGCTGTTGAATTACTGAAACTGAATTTAATGGTTATGGAATAATTTGTGCTAAAACTGCGCCACAGCTAAGAATTGTATATGGTTAACCGTGATAATATAAATAAGAAGTTAGTTAATAGTCTGCTTTTACTTTTAAATTGTCGGTTAACCATTTCGAAAAGTGAATTTTCCACATTTGTACGGCTTAGTATTATCAAAAATCCCGATGAAAGGCAAATATATGTTATAAACGGTCACTAGCGTAGAAAATAGAGCAATATATTCCTCGATTCCCTCTGAAAACGGCCAGTCGAAAATGGTTAACCGTTCGACGGTTAACCGCCGGTACCATGGCAACATGACCAGTTTTATAGTCTGCCATTTCGGAGTCGCGATGCGCTGAAATTAACACACCAAATAGTTCATTCATCGTTAGGTTGGGTAGTTTTTATTTTCGTTCGTTCCCTTTTTTTTTACAAAAAGGTCCTTTTTCGCTAACTATTGTCTTAAATTTGCCATTACGTTGCACTCAGGATGAGTCCATTTAGTTTCTCGACAGCTGCTTACACGACCAACTACTTTGAATTCTTAATTGAAAGCAGATTGTAATTATTCGTTACATTTCGTGTATTACGCATACATACATACATACATACATACATACTTTATTTAATATGGATATACTCTTAGCTTGAAATAGCATACAATCAATACTTAAGGCGATTTCCCTTACTTAAAATTATATCATGTAGTCGCTTATTCATTGATACAATTACACTGTTTATTTTCTCAACGGGAATGCCCGTTATTGTCTCAATGACTCTATTTTCAAACTCTTTGAAGGACTCCTTGTTTATATGGTATAATTTAGCTTGATCTCTTAGCAAGTCGTTTGCAAAATGAAAGAGATTTTCTATCGGCGCTAAATCTGGACTTCTTGCGGGCAATTTTAACAATTCAGCTTGAGCGCGATTGATAGCTCTTTTAGCCGCTGCCGAATTTTGGGATGGATCCCCGTCTTGAATAAAAATGCGCCGAGGTCCTTTATCTGCTACTTCAAACATACGATTAAAGTTTCTATCAATGAAATCTGCAAAGTAGGAGCCAGACATTTTCTCGTAAGGTTCACAAATTATTACACCCTTTCCATAACTGATAGCGACCATCAGTTTTAAGACGCTTCCACCTGTTCCCTCTTTTCGTCCCTTTGAAGTGCAGCCAACGGTAAGTCCCTCGGATTTCTTTCTCCATATCCTGCCCTTGGGAGCACATGCTTGATCAAACGGATTAGTTTTGTGCACGAACGCCGTACCATCTAAATAAAAAGAGACCTGATCCGTCCAAAAGTGGTTATCGCGATAGGTTTTTCGGCAGTGTTTCATAAAGGCGAGTCTTTTCTTTAGGTCATCTTTCCTTAAAAGCCCCTTTTTCCTGGCTTGCAAGTAGAAATAGCCTTTTTCGTTTAAAAACCTTGTCACTGTCCGAACAGAAACATCAGAATTAGAAACTCCAGCCCTTTCCATGATACGCTTGGCGCTAAAGTTGCCATCTTCATTGCGAAGATTCACCAAGCACCTGAGAATAAGACGTTCTTGTCTTGTAGTTAGCTTTCTCGGTCGACCTCTCGCCAAAGTAGTGGTCGTTGTTTTTGGAGGAAGTTTCTTCACACGCTTTTCTTCGCTTATTCTCAAAACACTACTGAATGAAACATTACAAAGATCTGCCACTTTACGAAGTGACATGCCTTGAATATGCCTCAAGTAAAAGATACGAGCGCGAATGTCACTATCGATGCGACCTTTAAACACCATAGTGCTTCTCCCACTGTTTGTATGAAATTTACATTGTTTTGAAACCGGCGAATTAGCTCTTGTTATATAATAAACAAATATAACACTAGAGTATTCTAGCTAAAAGAAGACAGTGTTTTAATTTCTAGAACTGAATTGAACATAAATAACCAAGAATTCAACACATAAGCAACGTGACGCATAAAGAGATGTGTCAACCTTTGCGTCACAAGTGCTCTCGAAAGTTCCCCTCTTATCACTTCTATAGACAATCTCAGTCATTAATCGTTGGAACACTTGACATTTTTTAATCCTGTATCCCTTCCCCCTGTCCAAAGTTGCAAATATGCAGCGATTTTCAACCCGAACTCAAAATACGAACGGTTTTCAACTTTGAGAAAGGGTGGGGGAGATACATTTTCGAATGTGTTCCAACATTATTGTCTGAGATTGTAGATACCTGCATAAATGCAAAAAAGTGGGGCATTTCGCTAAAGTTTGCAAGACAAAAAGGGAAGACAGATCCAAGAAAGGAGACATTCGCCAAGTTAGCGAAGATGACGAATTTGCCTTCACTGTTCAGACATGTGGTCGTGAAATAACAGTGCCAACCGTAGACATTGAGCTTGGGGGAGTAAAGTTAAAAGAAGTCCTTGTTGATTCTGGATCGACATGCAATGTTATAGACAGAGGAACATGGGAGATGCTTAAGTCTAACCACATTAAATGTAACTCGAGGAGATCAAGCAGGAAATTGTACTCCTATGGTTCTGCCGATCCACTTACTACAGCTGGTGAGTTTGAAACTGAACTGTCTTATAAAGATAAACGTTGTACTGTGTTTTGTTGTTGTGGAAGAGAACGCTAGGGCAATACTCAGCCGTCAAACTTCTGAAGAGTTGGGCATATTAAAGATTGAGATAAACACTGTGAGTGAAGAGACGTTATTTAGAGATTTTGCTGAGTGTTTTGATGGTGTTGGAAAGCTTAAAGATTTCCAAGCAAAGCTTCATGTTGATGAATCAGTTAAACCAGTTGCTCAGAAACTGAGACCGCCACCCTTTGGGCTAAGAGCCAAAATTGAACAGAAACTCGATGAACTTGTTGACTTTGATATCATTGAACCCGTTGAAGGCCCAACACCTTGGGTAAGTCCAGTAGTCGTGGTTCCCAAGCCCACAGGAGAAATCAGGCTCTGCGTAGATATGAGGAAAGCTAATAAGGCTATAGTGAGGGAGCGCCACCCAATACCCAGTGTAGATGACGTTTTGTACCACCTGAATGGCAGCACAATGTTCAGTAAATTGGACCTTAAATGGGGTTTTCACCAGATTGAGCTAGAACAGGAGTCCAGAACTATTACCATGTTCATCACTCACAAAGGGTTGTATAGATACAAACGCCTTATGTTCGGCATCAGCTCCGCCCCTGAGTTATATCAGCATACTATCCAACAAGCGCTTGCAGGGTGTGAGGGTGCCTACAACATACATGATGATATCATTATCCATGGTCGTACAGTTGAAGAGCACGACAGTCGGTTGCGGAAGACCATGGAATGTATTCGTGAGAAGGGACTAACCCTGAACAAAGGACAAGTGTGTATTCAGGATGTCACAACTTACGTTTATGGGACACCTGTTGTCAAGCAAAGGAATCGGCCCAACGGAGTCACGTGTTGAAGCAGTTGTCCGAGCTAAGGAGCCTGGAAATGCTGGCGAGGTGCGCAGTTTCCTAGGATTAGTGAACTTTAGTGCCCGGTTCATCCCTAATCTAGCAAGTATTACAGAGCCACTTCGAGAGACAAGGAAGAGACAAGGAAAGATGTGCCTTTTGTGTGGGGTACAGTACAACAAACTGCTTTTGATGCCCTGAAGAGTAGCCTGGGGCGTGCAGAGACACTGGCTTATTTTGACAGCAATGCAGAGGAAACAAAGCTTATCACAGATGCGAGTCCCGTAGGCCTCGGGGCAGTCCTAACCCAGGTCACACAAGGTCAAGAGCGTGTGATTGCATACGCTAGTCGTAGTTTAACGGAAGTGGAACGCAGGTACTCACAGACAGAGAGAGAGGCACTGGGCCTTGTATGGGGGTGTGAAAGATTCCACATGTATCTGTATGGGGTGGACTTCACGCTGTTAACTGACCACAAGCCCTTAGAGGTTATTTACTCAAGCAATTCCCGCAATTCGGCAAGAATAGAGCGGTGGGTACTCCGACTTCAGCCATACAAATTCCGTGTACAGTATATACCGGGCAGACAGAACATTGCTGACTCACTCTCACGGCTTGTTGAGGGGGAAGGAATGAGTGGCTGTAATGATGCAGAAGAGTTTGTTCGTTTTGAAGTAGAGGTATCAGCGCCAGTAGCAATACCCATAAGAGAGATTGAGGAAGAATCTGCACTTGATCCAGAGATATCACAGCTAAGAGAATGTATTTCGACGGGAGACTGGGACAAAGCCCCACCAGTGTATAAAGCTGTAAGAAACGAACTTTGCACTTTGGGCAAATTGGTACTAAGAGGAACCAGGTTACTTATCCCAGCAAAACTACGTGAAAGGGTACTACATTTAGCACACGAGGGTCATCAAGGGCTGGTAAAGACCAAACAAAGACTCCGTACTAAAGTCTGGTGGGCTGGAGTCGACAAACAAGTGGAGGATCGGTGTAAGACCTGTCATGGCTGCCAGCTAGTTGGGCTACCCACCCCACCAGAGCCCTTGAAACAAACAGAATTTCCAAGCCAACCTTGGACTGATCTAGCAACAGATTTAATGGGGCCTTTACCTTCAGGAGAGTATGTGCTTGTTCTAGTTGATTATTACAGTCGGTACTTCGAGGTAGACATTCTGACAACAGTGACATCTGCCAAAGTTATCGGGAGCTTGGAGAAGTTTTTCTGCACCCATGGACTGCCGCAATCGCTGAAAACAGACAATGGTGCACAATTTGTATCTGAAGAATTTGAACGTTACCTAAAAGAGAATGACATTGAACACAGGACCTCAACCCCATTATGGCCCCAGGCTAACGGGGAGGTTGAGAGACAGAATAGAAGTCTTCTCAAAGTCCTTAGAATTGCCAAAGCAGAAAAGAAGAATCTCTGGACCGAGCTGCGAAAATTCTTGACAGCCTACAGGACGACGCCGCATAGCAGCACGGGAGTTACACCAGCGAAGCTGTTATTTAACAGAGAAATCAGATCAAAGATTCCTGAGCTGGGAAGGTCTAAGTACACTGACAGCGAAGCAAGGGACAAGGACGCAGAGAAGAAACAAAGTAGAGCTGACTACGCGGACGAGAAAAGAAGAGCTCAGGAAAGTGGCATAGAGTTGGGTGATCATGTCCTGTTGAAACAAAAAAAAAGAAAACAAGTTATCGACCAGGTTTGAAGACGTGCCTTACAAGGTTAGCAGAAAATATGGAAATGAAGTCGTAGTAACGTCTCCTGAAGGAGCCAACCTGTGAAGAAACTGTAACTGAAGTAAAAAAGTACTTGAGAGAGGCTGATGCCACGGGTGAACAAGTCACTGAAGATGGCGTTACCGAGGGAGATATCACTGGGAGGACAGCAGAGCCACGAGAAAGACCAACCAGGGAGAGAAAGCTGACAGATTATTTAAATGACTATGAGGTCTATGGACTGTGTTAAATACTTGAAACTGTTACTCTAATTCCTTACAAAGTTGAACTTTAGATTACTATGTTAAAAGATTGAACAGTCTATTTGTGCGGAGTGAACAGTTTATAGAAACTCACGTCGAACAGGTTATGTTAGCACGTTGACATTATGCTTTAAGACCATATTCTTAGGGAAAGAGGGGTTGTAGTGTATGCCGGGATACCCCAAAAGATTATTATGGACTGGATGCGGGGAACCGAAACGTCGGAGACGAGTCACATGCAGTTGTTGTGTTTGGAGAATAAAATCCGGTTTAATCCGTACTTAAATGTGTGTTAGAATTGTACACTCATGAACAGCAGAAATTACATTTTCTGTCTTTGAATAGACGACGTGAATGGAGTTTGCTTTGTAAATAACAAGACGCTGTGGGAGCGTGTACTTGGGCGTCGTTGTATTAGGCGTATTGGAATGAAAATATCATGGAAGATCTGCATGCACGTCAGTTTAGGATTTGATGATAGGGACTGCACTGAGTATTGGGATAGTCTTGTATGTCGTTGACTGTTGGTGCACATTTGTAAAGTGGAACACGTGAAGACTTAAGTGAAGTGCGGGTGCAAGGATTATATTTAACGCTTGTAGAATTTGGAAAAGCTTAATTGTAATTTGGCCAGCGAAACTGCAAGGAAAACAGAGAATTCATGCAGCTTATAGTCTGTATTCAGGTTTCAAATTACCCTTTTGACATATGCAAATTCGGTTGCACTTTTTCCTGACAACTACAACAAACTTAAAAGGGCTAAATTTGTTTTCTGTCTTTTCTGCTACGCACTTTTCTCCGCTGTATGACATCGATTATTATATTTAGTTTCATTCAAGATTTATCTTCACAATTGGTAAACATAACGCGTTTACATAACGTGACCTATTATGGTTTTGTTCGCTTTATGACTGAAAACTCACTCCATTCGAAATTTTTCCATAGCCGTTCACAGCCAGCCGTTCGAAAGTTTTGTTCTGTTTCGGCCGTTCACTGCAAGCAGTTCAAAATAATTCTTCAGGCGTTTAAATGAAATTCGATCTGTTAGCAGATCTCGTTGCCTAGCACGTGATCAAAATCTGCCGTGAAGAAATTGTTCTTTCTTGTTGCACCTTTCTCGATGTAGTGCGAAAGTTATTTTATTGTTATATCTAGAAGAACTAGTCGTTTGAAACTGTATTTTTGTCGTGGACGATTTTATATAAGTGACGATTTGTCCGCCCGTTTTAGCGCACGGATGGGAAATTGTCATAAATCGGACCGTTCCATTCTAAAGAGTCTAAAGATGTACATGTACCTTTGAGAATTCATAACTCAAATAATATTCCATCGATTCAATTGAATTAAAGACTGAATAATGGCAAAAGAGTAAGCGATCAAGATATCAGAATTTATCTGCCACTAGAATTTAATTTTCGCCGGCGAGCCTATCAAGAAAGCGTTGAAGCTGGCCGAGACGCCAGCTGACCAGTATTCTTCTCGTCGTTACGCTTGACTGAGTTTGACGCACGCGCATTAGAGCCCAATAGTAGTTATGGGGGGCACTCTGGGGCACCCAACGGTTTTTTCTGTCACCGATCTGCTAAAACCGCTAAACCCTTCTGCCAACTTTTCCCGCGGTTTGGAACCGCTCAGACATCAGCGGCACTCTGGGGCACCCAACGCTGATCTGCTAAATCCTTTAGAGGTTCCAAACTCCCGGGCATCTTCTGGTCTTCTGGGGCTAAAGATCGCTAGAATCCATACGGTAGTGTGTCCAGCCCAGTTTCCAGTGTGTCCAGCCCACTTTCTTTTCTTTCATTTTCTTCATTTCCGTCAAATTCAAATATTGACTATTTTCATGGTTCAGGGAGAAGCCTTTCACTTTGCATGTTATCTTTCCTTTGCCTGTCATATAACTATATGACTTCGGCCCGGATCCACACCAGTCCACAATCTTATCGCCATCTAACTCATCTGTTAATTCTCCAAGCATATCACCTGTTTCAACTGTTGCTCCTCCAGGCCGTTTCACATACCATGCACTATCGGTATCGAATCCTAACACTTGTTCATCTAACACATCCAGCACATCATACAGCATCATTCTTGCATGGCTAGTTGTGAATGCTGCCACAAAGATATTAGTACAGTTTGCATTTTCAATAAACTGTCCTTTCAAATCATATGTCATTTGCACCATATTATCGTTGATGAAATGCACCAACAGATTATCAATCTTGTCGTCCAACAATATAGAATAAAATTCTTTGGGTTCTGTTACGTATTTGTTTTGTTTCATATTGTTTCTTTGGCCAAACTTTCCCCACAAGCTATTCAGGCAATATTTGGCTATTGTTCTTTTTCCCGCATTAAATTCAATATTTTCAAGTTCAATTCCTAACCTTTCTTTCACCACACTTTTGAAATGTTCCTGTGATTTATATTTACAGTTTTCACCAACTGTCAAGGCGGATGATTCCATCTTAATCTTCATGAATTTTTTTCACATATTCTTTGAACTGCATTTCGTTCAAACACCAGGTTCCGATGAATGCTCTTTCTTCATCACAATGCCCACAGCGTTGCTGTTTTGTTTCTGCACATGTCCGACACAGAGGAAACAACAACTTTTTCGCATTTCCGCACATTATCTTTTGCGGCAACACTGGGTGATATAAACCCCGCGGTGGTAAAACTTTGCATTTGATAAAGCCAAACTATGAAGGATTAAATCTTTTTGGTTCAATTATTTTTACCGGATGACCCTTGGGATATTTCTTGAAGTATTGAACCGTCGGATACAAGCTCACAAAATCCACATAACCGCCTGATTCATTTTCTTTAAAGTCATATGTCAACTTGGTGATATTTGTTCGTCCACCAAAGAAGGCATCTCGGGGATCCAATGGTTCAACACAATCACGCTTCCAAGTTTTCTTGAATAATTTGAATTCATTACGCTGTTTCAGATAGCATTCAGTGCCTTCAACCAATTTATATCCAGCAGATCGAATCTTAGCATTTTTCTCAAGTGTCTTTTTCCGCAATGTTGCCATGTCGATTTGATTCTTGGTGTTTATTGTTGCTCCATCAAAACACTTTTCGCAACCATGCCAGAAACAACCTTGATATTCAAATATGGTGTTTGTTTCTTCGCAAAAGCCATCTACGCTATACCACTGATCTTCTAACCATAATGTTTTTTCACCACCATTCAATGCATGCTGAATATTACAGCCATGTTTCTCCGCCAAAAAGTCTAGCCAGGCAATCGATGCTTGCGAATATGTTTCTCTTTTGGTTTTGTTTCTGACCACGGCAACCGATTTTTCTTCCAGATAATTACTCCGATAGATTGCCATACACACAGATGCAATCGTGATATATTGCAGTGGATCGATATTCTCGAGTTCAATAAATTCTTCGCGGAATTTCATCATAGATCTTCTGAGAATGTCGACATCTGATCGGCAGTATTCAATCAGCTCTTTCTGAAAGTCAAAGACATAGTTTTCTTTGATTCTTTCTTCATGCCAAGCCAGAAATGGCTTTCGGCAAAAACTCTTCATCTGATCCGGCTCATAATATTTCTTATTCGGAATCGACCCCACATAGTTTTGATTTGATTCTTTGTTGAAGAAATGCGGAAAATACCCCTTTTTCAACTCCTTCAATCCAAATGTCTTTGGAAACATTGCCAACGACCCCAACACAAAATTCAGGCTGTCGATGAATCTGACTTTGAAACGCTGGATCTCCATTGACATTATTTTAGTGCCGGAATATATGCAATAAGGTTTCAAACTGTTTTCAACGCACCATTTCAAGATAAACTGAGCATCATAACCTCTTGCGTTATGCGCCACGAATGTCCAACCAGCATGTTGACCATTAAAGACAAACCTGCAAAAATCCTCGATGTTTCGAAATATCCATTCATTTCCTTCAAAATCTTGTACGATCGCAAGATTCACTTCATGCACTCCGGTTTCCTGAATACATTCGAAGTCGTAAAACATATACTTCTCTGAATAAGTCTCGCAGGAATAACATTGTTTCTCTTGAGTGCAACGACCCGCGGAGCGGCCGTCTCCGACGGAACCTGTACATCGACCACCCTTGGCTTTTGTCTTTTTCATATAGCATTTATGCTTCGACATATCGCAATAGATGTAGCAATTAGAACATTTTGAATGCCCACAAATATGTTTGTCAAGCTTATCTGTGATTGTTCGATTACACTTCAAACATTTCGAAACAATTTCACAAACCCTGTCAACTTTTCCACTCGTTTCTCTGTTTCGTTTGTGTTCTCTAAAGCATTCCGCTCCTTTGAAGCTTCGATTGCAAATGTTGCAGACTATTTCTGGCCCGGCACAAACACCATCCGGGCAATACTTGAAGCAAGCAATACACTTCGCAGGGCATCTGTGTCGATCTCTAGTCTTAAATGTTTTCTTACATGTATGGCAATAATGATCTTTACATAAAAATGCGGGCATCGAAGTGATGACATCGAAGTGATTCTTATTTTTCAACAGATAAATCCTTGTGTCACCATTGGAGAGTTGGCTGAATAAATCAACTCATTAAACTGGTCTGCATCAATGATATTTATCTCCACCTTCAAGTGCTCTGCAAATCTTTTCACATCTTCCAATAAGGATCCAAAATCGTTTTCAGGAACACCGACTTCGGCGTGTAGTTTTCGCGCTTCTGTTTCCTGCAGCAATCTCGATTTATTGAAACCATCTTTAAGTTGTGATGTGGTCCACTTGTGTTTATTCAAGTGTGCCATTGCTGTTACAATAGCCCTTGCAAGGCAAATCGAATCGGAATTCTTTATGGAAATCACTGACGTCTTTCTTGAAACATTATTTTTTGTGACTTGCAATCGCCCACTGCCGCGAGGAATTTTCGTTGATTGCACTTCAATGCTGATTTCATCAAGAGGCACTTCCTTATATTCAAGAGGTCTGAATTTTTCATAAAGTGAAAGCAGTGGAATAGTGCCACCAACAATCCTGAAGGCGATTGTGCTCAAGGGTCGACCAAGTTTGACGTGATCCACAATTAGTCGGATTCTATCTCCACTGACCAGCCCGCGTTTCTTTATGACTTCATTCAATATTTCTTGGAAGATTTTCACTGGGTCCAATGCGATTGTTTTTCGGTTGATTTTGATTCGGAAATGATCGAAATAGGATGTAAATCTTTGACTTGATCGTTCATCAACTAGAATTATCTAATAAGGCGGGCCCGTGATCGGCGGCTCCGAGATCGGTCGCCCTTGAAGTTCAGCAAGCTTTTGCCTTATTTCTTTCTCTCTCAAAATCAGGTCATTGTGCCGTCTTTTGCTGTTTCTCACCTGTCTGATTACTTTCTGAAGCTTTTTCTTCAAACGTTTTATTTGCTTTTGCTTTGTTTTCAAATCAATCGGCTCTGGTGACGATGGAACTGTAATCTCCTCATCTTTCTGCCTTTTAGACCTCATTTGATACTCAAGAAAGCCTTTCATTTCCGCTTTGTTGCGAATATTTTCAAAGCCTTCCAACCCATAATGTCTAGCCATTCCTTTCATCTCAGCCAAAGTTTGCGTTTTTGGTTTCTTTGGCTTCGCCGCCGGTTTTGGCCCATGATCAAGCAAAAGCTGAATTAGTTGAGCTTTTTTTTGGCTTTGGAACGACCAGGAATTTTTAAGTCACTGGCAAATTTTCGTAATTCTGAAACTAGGCTCTCTTCAAGAGAGGCCCTGACAATATCTTTGTTTTGAAATTCCATTTTTAATACAATATAAAAAAAATAAAAAATCAGAAAAGAATAAAATATATCAAAAAATAAAAAAAGAATATATTATATTAAAATGAGAAACGATTTAATCAAACTTAGACTAATCAATAACAATGAAACACATGTTTTCAATGATGTTAATGAAGCTTCAAAATCTTTTAATTTAACACCTCAAACACTGAAATATGCACTCAAAATGAAAAATAAGACAATTAAAAGAAGATGTGACAAACAAGTATTTTTAATTGAAGGATATCTTTCCGATAAAGAGCCAATCACCATAAATAATCAAACTTTCGAAACAGCCAAAGAAGCAGCCAATTGTTTTTGTGTTACGGTGCAAACAATTTATAAGGATCTCAAGGAGAATAAACCTTCTCTCTCAAAGAAAGATGGTTTGAAACATCTTATCAGAACCCGAACACCAACTGAAAAACAGAAAACAGTAATGATATGTGTTACCGCAAATGACTGTTCCCAATGGTTCTAAGTTCCCAATGGTTCTAAGTTCAATTGGGTCATTTTACGATATTTCCATCACAGAAATTCCTCTTAAGGATGGTAGATTCTGTGCCAATGACACGGAGTATTTCATCAAATATCCAGAATTTTTCTTATTTTCAAACGAAGAGATGTTAGAATATCAAAAGGAATTCCATAAGGAAAGCTCGTTTTTGTAAATTATAACCTCAAAATGGAGTTATAATTTAGCAACAGATAAACCAGCGGGTCTTCATTTTTTATTTTTTTATCTATGATAATAAAATAATGATCACAAACACCAATTACCAAAACCAGAAAATAACCCTTTCAGAACCAGAAACCAAAAAGACAGGTGATTTTTCTTTCGTTGTCTTGCCAATCACAGTTGGTTCCGGCGACACAGCGCAGCCTTGCAATATTCTTCTTGAAGGCAAGATGAAAATATGGATGCATAAAAACGCTGATAAAACTAGTTTTTCTCTCGGCCTCACTCTCAATGACGATGATATTCCTATGCTTCGTTCGTTTGAGAAGACCATCGACAAACTCACCCTTGCCAAGAAAGATAAAATACAAAAGATAAGCCGGAAATATGCCTCCTTCAGGGCTTTTTCAATCATCAAAGAAGATTCCTCAAAATATTATAAGCTTTATTCCAAGCTTTACACAGACAAATCTGGAAAGATAAATTGCCGTTTCAATAAACTTGTTCAGACAAGAGGCTACACTTAGCCTATAGTCATGCGCATGAGACTCTAAGACGCATTGATTGAAGTTACCAATTTTTCTGTACTCGCTTTTAATATTTAATTTATTGATTTCTGATAAAATCTACACTCGTCTATTATTTTCCAAGCCATGAATTATTTCTGTAACATTTGAAAAGACTACTTAAAAAAATAGGCAGTCGAGGACTGCATGTGGCCCACATGCTGTAAAAAGAAAATTGATAATTAATATAAAGAATTAGTATTCCTGTGTTACTAAATCGCATGCAACGTGTGTAAAATGGGTTATTCCAGAAAAAATCCCCCCCCCCCGACGGATGCAAGATTTTTTTACCCCTTCCTGGCCAGGCAGACCCACCCTCGCACCTTGATTTTTAACCCAGATACCCCCTCCTGCCCGGATTGCCATTAACTTTTTGTAGGCCCTAAATAAACAGGAAATCGCATTCAGGATATCTGGGATTTTTTTAAAGTTTTCAAATCTTTAGTGATAATTGCTATGAATCAGTCAAACGTTTTGTAAATAAACGTTGCGTGACGCATTCACTGAAATAAGACCAAATCGAAATGAAATGTTTCCATAACTTAAAGCTGGTTCTTTAAAAAAAATGCTTTGATTTTGCCATCTATAATAAGTTTTTTCCAGGCTTCACAGTTTCTTCAAAGCACAATACACAATTTTGCTTTATGCAAATTTCATAATGTAATTTGACAGCAAGCTGTACATGTTTTTATATGGCCACTGAATCCAAAATATATTTTCTATAAAAGGTCGAAACTTTTGAATGACTCATATTTCCTTGAATGAAAAAAGCCCTCCCTTGATTAAAAGGGTCAAACACGTATCAGAATTCAGTGATTTTCTGCTTCCGGAAGGCTTGGCGATTTATTTAATAAGCTTATCCTAATTGCAGCGCAGAGAGCTGGCGTCTGCGAATTATATCATAAACATCACAAAATAAATATTTAGATATTTAAATTCAGCAACCTGCTTTATTATATCTAGTGTTTTCTAAAATTTCCGACTTTTCCTTTGTGTATATAGAATGCCATTCTTATCCCTGAAGATGATTCGCATAATGTTTTCGCGAATCAAAAAAATCTTGAAAGCAAACTTTATTTCAGAAAGCGCCATTTAATTCAATTATATTTACTAGCGTTTCCCGTGATTATTGGCTTCATGAAGAAAACATTCGAACAAGTTTGCGTCTAATGTTTCCCAAACCATAACTGCTTTCTGTTATATTTGAAAAGACTACTTTTAAAAACAATAAAATCAGTAAACGACCGGGCTATTTTTCAATTTTGGCAATTCTCAAAAACAGAATTACGCGACCGTCTGCCGTTGACTCTGTGTTTAGAGTGCACTAAAGGTCACAAAAGCAACCTTTGCTCGGTCTAGAATAACAAGTATGACTACTCCGAATAAAATACACCAGTTGTGTATTGAAAATTGCCCGAGAAACTGATTTGGAAATCAAAATTGCAAAAAAATACACAGACATCTTTGCGTAAGGCGACGCGTGCGAAGTTTAATAGAACTATAAAATTCAAGTTTTGTTTACATAATATCATGGAACATACATTTCTCCAAAACTAAAGAGAACACAGAACACAAAGAAAAAGTCAATCACAAATTGATATCGACATAAATTCTCACCGAAAAATGAAATTTCATTTACGGTAGTCCCTCGCCTGCTTGAAAATTCTTTAAAACTCCGCTTCTTTGCATTTGATCGCCCCGAAAACGTATGAAGTTTCTCGAAGCAAGATTTAGTCGCTTAAAGCTCTCCTTTTTCTCCACTATAGCGGCTTCTGAGTATTCTTTAAAGCTTTCTCTTTCCATTTTGAATATTTTAAATGTGAGTAATTACTCCGATAACACGAATCTACGGTTTTAAAAATCAAGCACATGCCGAGCGTGGTAGCCATTTTTGTAGAAATTGGTAAGTGACCCGAGACCCGGTTACTAAAATATGCGTGCATAAATTTGCATGCAAAATCGTGACACACACAAAAAAAATAAAAATAAGAAGAAAAACCAAGCCCATTTTTTAAGTCGTGCGCGCAATGCGCATGCCTAAAAAAGAGATCAGATGGCACTGTCAAGGAAGTTAAAAATCGTGTGAATCCACATGACTGGATTGAAATTCCTTTCACAGGTTCTGTTGTCGTCAGGCTTCGCCAAGTTTTCCTTGGGAATTTTCCATCAATCACAATCACAACCCAAGAAGTTTTTATCAAAGAATTGATCGAACAACCTAGTTTCTTTGATAAATATGAAGACAAAGATGACTATGACGATGAATCCCAACCGGAGCCACCCCGCCAAAAGGGAATTATCCAATCAGACGAGGGTGAAGTGTTGACACTGAAACAGCTTAATGATAGCGTGTCATGAGCTTTCGCCTTTTTTCTGAGTCCATTTTCCGATCATATTTTCAATGATAATATGATCAAACCCAAACCGCCTTGGGTGGTACTCCCAATCCTTTTGGAGCTGGCAACAAAGCTGGGTAATAGTGTTTATGATAATCTTTTTCATATTTTTCGTAATTCAGGCCCAAATCAGCCACAATACCATCAATTGTTATCATTTCACTACGGAATTTTTGCGGGTCAAATCTACATCCTCTGAAGTAAGATCGCAGCTCAATCAAAACTTTTTCATATGTTGTAAAGGCGAATTTTGCCATGGTTATTTTGTTCTTATAATTTTTAATTTCACTGCTTGTTTTCAAAACCAAACCAACCCCGCTTATTACACCCAAAACGATAGGACTGAGGGTGATTCCTCCAGCTATCGTTCCAACAGCAACAAGCATGGTTGAAGCTAGATTGTTTGCAAAGTAGGCTTCTTTGAGTTTTTTGGCCATTCTTTCATAGCACCACCAGCGTTTGTGATAATATTTGTACAATTCTTTAATCGCTTCGAGTGTTTCTTTGTCCAGTGTTGGGTCAATATGATTGAAATGGAAGAGGTCATTTTTAGGCATTTTAGAATACAAGAACAATTTTTTTCTTTTTCAGGATGATGTGCGGAATACAATAGCAAATACAACGTTATCATGCGTAATATTTTCAGTTGTATTTTTTTTGTAAATTTCAATCCATATTACATCATGTTTTGATAGGTTCATATTTATGTTAAATTCCTGTCGCCTTTCATTTTCTGTTGAGTCAAAGCTTTGATTTTGTCTATTGGTTCCACTGACTTTGACTTTTAAAGAAATAGGAAAATCAGAATTATTTAATGAGCCAAAGTAACAATTGATACCTTTTAAAATACAATCATAAGGTATAATTTGAAATGGATTTGCAAAATTCAAAAATAAGCGACTTGGATGCCGTGATTTTTTGAAGTAAGCCATAATGAATGTTTTTGATGTTAATGAAGGATTTAATATTCTATGACCATTCATATCCAAATCAGCCTCCATGACCATCTTTTGATTTTCAAAAATGAAAGAAGGTGAAGAATGAAGTAAAAGACCGAGAACAGGGAAGAGATGTTGTTATGAGTGATTATTTCAAAACCCTCCGCGAACCTTTGATTGAACAACAAAAGAAGACAGATGAAAAACAAGACGCCGTGATTGAGCAACTCCGGCAAAATCAACTGGCTTTGACTGAAGGCATTCAAGACATCGTCACGCTGAATAGAGAGTTGTCGCAGTCATCCACCATTGCAGAAATAACGGCACCACCCGCAAAATCACCAAGAAGATTTGATATTGATATCTATAAAGGAATTTCCGATGAAGAAAAAGAAATTTTCCGGCGATATCATTTAACACGTTTAGACACCCTTTTAGGAATGCCAATTGAACGCGTTAAAGAGGCCAAGGAATTGTATAAAAAAAATAGAAAATCCCAAAATGCTTCGCAGCTAACTAATTTACAAAAGAAATATACTAAAAACAAGGTCTTGAGTGATGTTGAAAAAGATAAATGGGATCAGTTAATGTCTGACTCAATAGCCTTAGACAAATAAAGAGACCAAATTAATCGTTTAAGGTTACAGTGTACCTTCAGATCGAAAATTTATTAAAAAAATTTTTTGGCGTTAAAATAAAGTTTACAGAATGAACTTTCATCCAAAAAAAAAGTATCGAAAAATAGTGAAAATTGACGGAGAAATGACGGTATAACTTTTGTGGGCGGAGTTTGTTTATTAAGCGATATGTTTTTTTAAGCGCCGTTTTCTCAAAGTTAATTTTTCGCTTGTTGGGGACACTTTAAAGAGCTACAACTCAAAGGAAATTTGTTCGATTTTCCTTAAATTTGCACAGAAGCTAGGCTAACATATAATCAATAATCCGAAAACTTTTTCGTCAAGAGGCATTTCCGTGCGATCATTCCAATTTTTTTCTCCCCTTTTCGAAAATATTCTGTAACTTTTCACTGCAATTGAATATGGAAAATCGCCGACACGTTTTTTTAGCGCTTCGTGTCCGGAAACCCGAAAACAAATCAAATTAGCAAAATATAATAATCGCTTTGAGTTATAGCGTTTTAAAGCTGAATCGGACGTTCGAATTTAGACGTTGTAAAAAATTCGACAATTCATTTTATTAGCAAATGGTTTCCATATTTAGATAGCCAGCTCTATAAGCTTTAATTTGATACATGGGTTGAGGTATATTAAGTGTAATCTTACGACGCTAGAGCTGTTATACTGGAGACACCCCCGAAGGTACACTGTAACCTTAATTGACGCAAAAGAAGGAGTTATGGTAACGCCAACAAAAGGAAAAGGCATCGGCCGCAACGCGACCGCCAGTGAAGCTGGAGTTCGAAAATATAAACAACCCCGAAGGAATGCATATAAAATTCAACAAAGTCAATATGGCGGGTTGCTTATCGATGTCCCCAAACTTGTCAATGAAATGAAGCTGAATGCCTTCAGGGGTGGGAAATTAGTCTATCAAGCCGATGCAGACAAATCATTCATCGATCTGGTGACAAAAAGGTTCAATCCCCGACGAAAATATTCTATGAATGCTGTGAAAATTTTCAATGATTTGAATATGTTGTCTAATATGCCTGCGCACAAATCCTCTGGTAAATCAAGGATGGTGGGATCGGGTGTCGTCTTCTATCAAAAGCCAGAAGAGCTGGCCGATCGTATGAAGATTTTGATTGGCTCAATGGCTGCTGGCAACAACTCGCCAGTCTTAAGGAATGATCTTGCACAAATAAATGATGAACTCTTGAAAATCGGGGCAATCGATAGAACAATGCATGAAAAACTTTATCAGAAATATTTAAAATAATGGATGAAAACAGAGTACTTGTCTTCAAATCAATTGATGCAAGAAAACAAAACCCACGAAATAAACCAGGGAATTTCACAATCAAGTTTATTCCCGAGTTGAAACTAGACGATAATAAACATTATATGGCTTTGGATCATCTTTCCATGACTGCAAGTTGGCATAATATCAGGTCTAAATACGGCAACAACAAGTTGGTAATTTCAAAAGACAAGGGCAAGACATGGGAAACAATCACCTTTCCCGCGGTTGTTTATGATTATGATGATATCCACGAATTCATTCACAAAAACATTGGGCCAATTGGAAAAGACCAATATGGAATCAATGTGTTGTTTGATTTGACAACTTTCAAAGTATTTATTCAGTTGGCTGAATTGGTCTTGTTGGGATTTGATGCGGCTAAATTAACAGCTAGTGCTTATGGATCGACGTTTCCAAATATATCAAACAGTGTTGACAATCTCTATCTCAGAAGCAGTCTTTTGAGCGATTCAATTATCTCCGGGAAAAGATCAAATGTGCTTTACACGTTATCAACCAGCACTAAAACCAGGGCATTGCCATTTGAAATTCAACCAATGAATTACTTGTGGAATAAAATAAACTCTAAGCATATTTCTGAGGCCACCTTCTTCATGACTGATGATGAAGACCGAGAAGTTGATTTGAATGATATTGATATTTCTTTGGCTGTAGTAATTAAAGAAGTGAATTAAAATGGATGAAAGAAGAGAAAGAGATCCTGATACAGGTGAAATCATATATCCGCAGGGGCAAAGCCATGGAGGTGGAGCGGGTTTTGCTGACATGTTCTCGAAACTCGCAGCTAAATTAACCGGCAAAACAGCTTCGAAGTTGGCTTCAAAGGCAGCAGAAAAATTAGTTGAAAAAGGGGCTGAAAAAATTGGCGAAAAAACTGGACAAGTCATTGGTGAAAAAATTTATGATAAATTCACAACAAAACCGAGCGAAGCGAAGGTGAGCGCA
Organism: Cladopsammia gracilis; assembly: GCA_022457155.1. Classification (NCBI taxonomy): domain Eukaryota; kingdom Metazoa; phylum Cnidaria; class Anthozoa; order Scleractinia; family Dendrophylliidae; genus Cladopsammia; species Cladopsammia gracilis. The sequence continues at coordinate 313,901 of JAJGOT010000537.1, read as the reverse complement.
GCGAAACCAGCAGCCTCGGAAACAAAAGGAAAAGAAATTGGGGAAATTCTGAGAAAACAAAGCCGAGCCGCTGAGGTGGTTCGCAATGAGCCCAAGACTCAAACAAACACCAACAATTTCCAATATGTGAGAGATGTTTACAATGATTTAACCTGAAAAATAAAATATTATATAAGTAAAATGACGATGAACTTTAGAAATCCGGAATTCGTAAAAAGATATGAATATACATATTATGATCTAGAAACACCACTGAATGATAATATTGCCAATGACAACCGGCAGACAAAAGATAATTACCGATTCAACGTGGATAATTCCTCCGAAGCCAATCCAATTGATTGGTATAATGCATATCTGGAGGTTGACTTTAAGCTTGTTACAACGGCTGACAGTGCAACTGGAATAACCGCAGGGGCCAACAATGGTAATCAAGATTGCACAACAACTAATGGCCTGACGTTCATAAAAACAATCGAAGTTGAATGTAATGGGCAAACAGTTTATAATAACACAAAAGCAAATGAATCAGCAAATGCGTTGGCGCTCTTGAAATATACGAAAACCTATGCCGATTCGGTTGGACCAGATCAGTTCTTCTATCCTGATACATCAACAGGAACAACAGAAGGACGACTACAACTAGCAGATAAAACAATAGTAGCTGCATATAATGAAGGTTTTGCTAAACGGAAAATCCTGACTGATGGGGCGGCTATCAACAAATTTTCAATTCCTCTGAATTTATACAGTTATTTCGCTGCTTTCAAAAATAACCTTCACCCAAATAGACAACTCTTGTGTTGAAACTTGAAAATGACAACAACTTGATTTTCCGAAAAGGTCCCGCGCCAGATTCAAAAGTTATTGTCACTAAACTCAGATTGTGGTGCCCAAAAATAATTTTCAATGGTAAAGGTTTGAAACAATATCTTGAAGATTATCTGAAACCGAAAAAGTGGACATATTTGAGAGAACACCAGGAAATATTGCAATCAACAGCCACGAATAGCTATTTCCGTATTTCCAATGGAATTCGAAGGCCTAGGGATGTGTTGATTTGGGTTGTTCCAACAGCATCTTATAATAGTCAGACACATAATATATTCACTTTCAAGACATTCAATATTAATGCAAACAACCGGCGATTCACTCGAGCACAGCTGGAGTTGAACAACTCAATTTATTATCCCCAATTGGAAATGACCTCGGATGAAGAATCAAGACTTTACCGCGCTTTGATGTCATTCAATTCCGGTTATAATGACGTTTTGAGTGGACCATTGATAGATCGAAAAAATTTCAAAGAGCTTTATGGAATGATTTACTTCGATCTCCGAAACCAAGAAGATGATGTGAAAGATGCTGTGGTTTCTTTGACGTTCAGATATGAACTGAATGAAGCCAACGTAAATCAATACACGATAAATGCTTTGGTGCTGCATGAAAAAGAAATCGAGCTGTATACAGCATCAAATAAGCTTTTGATCAAAGCTTAAAAGCATAAATGTCTTTCTTTGGGAAAAGTTATTTCGATATTAAAAATATTGAAATGACGTCTTATATTCCATACCATGTAACTTTGTCTGAAGGGCAAAAAACAAAACTTGCAAGAGCTGTGAAAAATTCAGCTCCAATTACATTGAGACTTTCGAGAAATGAATTGAAAGGGAACGATGAACTATTGTTGACAAAAACCCAAATAAACAAAATACAGAAAGCAATTAATGCTGGGCGGGGGGCTGAAATAGCCATCTCGAGAACACAAATAAGACAAGAGGCTAAACATAGCCTATACTCATGCGCATGAGACTCTAAGACGGGTTTATTGAAGCTACCAATTTTTCTGTAGTCGCTTTGAATATTTAATTTATGATTCCTGATCAAACCCACACTAGTGTAATACTTCCCAAACGTTAACCGTGAATTATTTCTATTACATTGGGTTATTCCAGAAAGAATCCTCCCCCCCCCCCACCGACGGATGGCAAGATTGTTTGACCCCTTCCCCTCCCCCCCCCACCCCTCTCCCGCCTGGATTTCCAAGCCAAGAGACCCCTTTTCCTGCCCGGATTTCCAATAAGTTTGTGGAAGCCCTAAATTTACAGGTAATGATAAAAATACATGTAATCGGATCCACGAGAGTCTACTTTTATAATGTGAAAACTGTGGTGATGATTGCTATAAATTGGTGAAACATTTTAATAAAAATAAATATTGCGTGACACATCATGAATCCTGACCCCCCCCCGTTTGATTTCAAGACCAAATCGAAATGAAATTTTTCTATAAAGCTAGCCCTTTAAATAACTGCTTTGATTTTGCCATGTATTAGTTTTTTCCAAGCTTCACAGTTTTTTCAAAGTGTTGTCGCAAATACACTTCTTTCATATATGCAAATTTCGTGTGGAATGTAATTCGATCGCGTGATGCTTTCACATGATCATGAATCCAAAATATTTGTTCTAAAGGTCCAAACTTTTTAATGAAACTCGTATTTCCTTGAATGAAAATGTTTTTTCCTTGAACAAAAGAGTTAAACGCTTATCAGAATTCAGTGATTTTCTGCTTCCGGAAGGCTTGGCGATTTATTTATCCTCATTGCAGTGCGCAGCGCTGGCGTCTGCGAATTATATTATAAACATCACAAAATAATATTTACATTCAGCAACCTGCTATATTATATTTAGTGTTTTCTAAAATTTCCGACTTTTCTTGTGTATATAGAATGCCATTCTTATCCGTAAAGATGATTCGCATAATGTTTTCGCGAATCAAAAAATCTTGAAAGCAAACTTTATTTCAGAAAGCGCTATTTAACTTAATTATATTTAAATACTAGCGTCCCTTTATCGTGATTATTGACTTCACGAAGAAAACATTCGAACAAGTTTGCGTCTAATGTTTCCCAAACCGTGACTGCATTCTGTTACATTTGAAAAGACTACTTTTGAAAGCAATAAAATCAGTAAACGACCGGGTTATTTTTCAATTTTAGTAATTCTCAAAAACTGTATTTATACGCGACAGTCCGTTGACTCTGTGTTTAGAGTGCACAAAAGCTCACAAGAGCAACTTTTTCTCGGTCTAGAATAACAAGTATGACACAAAGAAAAAGCCAGTCACAAATTGATATCAACATAAATTCTCACCGAAAAATGAAATTTCTTTTATAGTAAAGTCCCTTGCTTGCTTGAAAATTCTTTCAAACTCCGCTTCTTCGGATTTGATCGCCCCCCGCACTGATAAAACTTGAAGCAAGATTTCGTCGCTCGTCGCTTACAGCTCTCCTTTTTCTCCACTACAGCGGCTTCTGGATATTCTTTAAAGCTTTCTCTTTCCATTTTGAGTATTTTGAATGTGTGTTATTATTCCGACAAGACAAAGAAAACCAAGCACATGCCGAGCGCGGCAGACATTTTTGCAGAATTTTTATGTGGCCTGCGACCCGGTTAGTAATAATATATGCTGCATAAATTTGCATGCACTAATGTGACAAAAACAAGAAGAAACGCCACCGATTTTATACCTCATGCGCTTACTGCGCATGAGTAAAAAGCTGTCAGACAAGGCGGAAGTCTTTGGACTTCATTGATTTCCCTGGGAACGAAACTGCTTCCATTCGCGACAAAAGGGATTTCAAAAGTTGCCCCGCATTTGGCGACTGGAGCGTTGAGTGCCTTGGGAAGTCTAGGAATAGATAAAATCTTTGGAAAAGGCATTGCTGTGCCATTTAACTTTCTTCCGCAACTTGGGAGAGTCAAAGAGTTAACTAAAAGCCAATTAGACTCTGTTAAAAGAGGACTTAAGATTGGCAGCGGAATAAATTTCAAACCCACACAGCGACAAATAAATGGTGGGCTTCTTGGAACACTTGCGGCGATAGGAATCCCGATGGCTATTGAACTAGCATCGAAACTGTTCGGGTCAGGGCTTCAAGTTCCGAGGAAAGCTGCTGCGGGATTAATGGTGAGTCCAAAACCTGGGCTTTATCCTTATCGACCGCTGCCCTTTTTTGGAACCTGGGAACAGCAAGGAAAAGGATGCGGACAAAAAAAAAATCTGGAGACGGAATTCTGTTAGGACCGAACAGTCCCTTTCAAAACATTCCCCTCGTAGGAGCAATTCTCTGAGGCCGGCTTGGAAAGATATTCCATTGTCAAACTTTGATATTCTTGAGTGGGTGAGGTTTCTTAAAATCCCCAATTTCAAAGGAATCTTTTCAAGAGACTCAAAAGATCATATTCATAACTCTGGTGGGTGTATAATTAATTTAGATGATTCTGTTGGAAACGGAACACATTGGGTCGCAACATTTGTAGGTGGCAAACACGCTTATTATTTTGATTCGTTCTGCTTACCACCTCCAATTGAATTTGTAGATTATGCAAGAAAATTAAAAAAGGAGTTTGTTTATAATTACGGCCATCCGATTCAGGACATCAATTCTGTGCGATGTGGATATTATTGTTTATATTTCCTAGATAATATTCATGAAAAATCATTTTATGATTGTCTCAAAGTGTTTGATTTAAACCATCCAATGAAAAATGAGAAATTCATAAAAGAGTATTTCAATTAAAAATGGAATCATCATATTGCGTTAAAGAGAAACGAGTTACGGGATGTGTAGACCCGTCAGGTTATATGATTGCAAAAAATGGGAGACCGATGTGGTTTTGCCATTGCGCATCATGCGGAATAAAGAAGACAAGATTTGTTAAACAATCGGGAAACTGACGCGGCCTCCGCGCGGCGGGGGCATTGGGTCGACAATAGCAGAACTCGGACTTGAAGGCATGGCGCATGCGTTGCCTTGGATCGGGAAAAAGACAGTTGAAATGGGTCGCTATGGCGCCAGTGAGTTGCTAAGAAATAAAACCGCTCAGAAAAATATCTTGAATTATGGATTAGAAAAACTAACTCCACTGATACAAAACGTCGGTAGTCAAGCCTTAGATCAACTATCAACGCAAATAAGACCAAACAAAAAATATAAAACAGACAGAAAAGATCTTGACGGTAGCGGGTTCGGCTTCGCCGCCAGCGGGACTGGGTTCGACGCGCATGCACTTATTGGAAAATTACCGCGGCCAAAAGGCAGATTCACGCCTGGTAAATATAAATATATGGGCCCCTACAATCCATTAAAAAGACAACTGGAATACGATCCTGAAACAGGTGAAGTCCTGAAATGGAATGATCTGCCATATAACAAAGTAGATGAAATTTCGGCTTATCATGACATTTGTTATGACAGAGTGAAGACAGGCAAGACAAACAAAGGAGCTTGTGACAGGCAAATGGTTGCTGAACTTGACAAGATCCTCTATGGCGACATGCCAAAATGGGGCCAAGCGGCAAGATTCATTATTAACACGAAGCAAAAACTTGGATTAGGGGTTTCAAAAAACGGCAGAGCTGGCTGCGAAGCCGAATCAAAAAACGGCAGAAGGTTTCGAGTATGGATTGGGCCCGAAGCCTAAGCGATGAATTACATAAACCAATCCGGCGACGCTTTCCAAAACGACGAGTTATTGCATATGGAGTTGACAAGATCTGGGCCGCAGATTTAGTCGAGATGGGGAAATTTTCCAACTGGAACCGCGGAATAAAATATCTCCTGATGGTGATCGATGTCTTCTCAAAATATGGTTGGATACGACCACTGAAAGACAAACGAGGACAGTCAGTGGCTGATGCTTTTAAAGATATATTTAAAACGAAGCGAAAACCGCAAATGCTTTGGAGTGACCGGGGGACCGAATTTTGGAACCACATTGTTCAAGATTTCCTAAAGACGAATGGTATATCTTTATATACGACAGAAAATGAAGAAAAGTCATCTGTTGTCGAGCGCTGGAACCGATCGATAAAGACGAAACTCTGGAAGCTTTTTTCGACGAACAATAACACAATTTATTTTGACAAACTTGACAACTTGGTGGATCAATATAACCACAGTTTTCACTCAAGCATTCGGATGTCTCCCGCAGAGGCAAGTTTAATTAGCAATGAGTCTAAGGTTTTTGCTAACTTATATGGCGATTTACTTTATTCTAAACATGCCCCAGCAAAATTTAAAGTCGGTGATAGAGTGAGAATTTCAAAATACAAGCGAAAGATATTCGACAAAGGTTTCACACCGAACTGGTCAGAAGAGATATTTGTTATTGACGAAATATTGAACACAAAACCTGTAACGTATAAATTAGTTGATCTGTTAGGAGAAAAATAATTGGGTCATTTTACGAACTGGAGCTTCAGCGTACTACTCAGGATGTTTTCCGCATTGAAAAGGTTATTCGCCGCGACCACAAGAAAAAGAAAGCTTTGGTTAAGTGGAAGGGTTATTCCGACAAATTTAATTCGTGGATAGCGTTGAGTGATGTTCTAAAGCTTATTTAGATATTCTGTCTAACGACTCAAACTCAAACTCAAACTCAAACTCAAAAATTTCTTAATAAAAAAACTCAGATGAGTAATTTATGGGTACATTTTTAATTGGCTGTCATATGTCAATAACGCATTATTCAGTATTTTGGTTCACAGGGGTTTTCCCCCGAATTACGCATAATTTCACAATTGTGAATTGTTTCAGTGAAATTGTCTGCTTTGAGTGCAAACGATGACAAGCGATGTTTAAATCCTGTGGAGACTGGGCTGGACACACTACCGTATGGATTCTAGCGATCTTTAGCCCCAGAAGACCAGAAGATGCCCGGGGGTTTGGAACCTCTAAAGGATTTAGCAGATCAGCGTTGGGTGCCCCAGAGTGCCGCTGATGTCTGAGCGGTTTGGAACCGCGGGAAAAGTTGGCAGAAGGGTTTAGCGGTTTCAGCAGATCGGTGACAGAAAAAACCGTTGGGTGCCCCAGAGTGCCCCCCATAACTACTCCCAATTGCAAATTCGTGCACTACCAAACTGCATTTTATAACTTGGGCTCCTCCGCCCAAGTAATAAATCTACAATCGGTATAGTACAAAGCACTGTTCCATTTTAGCTCACGTGCCGGTTTCGCGCGTGTTTACAAGCAGAGTGACAAATAGAGGCGGAGTTGTCTTTTATTAAGTTGACAAGATTAGTGTATTTTTAATGGGTTCTCACACTTAGTGGGCGGAGTTATCTGAACGCGTTTGTTACAGAAGAGACTGCAGTCCCTCTCTCCTTTCCCGCCTCTTCCCCAGAGCCCCTCGGTTCGAATTATTTTCGCTCGCTTGCCGCTCGGATCGCGTATTTGCTCGCCCGCTTGACTATCCAGAGAGGGGAGAATTTAGTTTTATCGACTAAGTCGATAAGGTAAATTGACCACCGTATAAAGAATGAAATAGCTATTTCAATATTTTTACGGTGGTGAATTTACCTTATCGACTCAGTCGATAAAACTAAATTCTCATGTTTCACCCCCCTTTAAGAAACAATCAAAAGTGCAAAATAACATGGTTTACATGCAAGCGTACCAAGTGCAAGGAACAGTTCTTGGCATATCAGGCTCCTTATTATCTCAAGAATTTGGTTTTATCGACTGAGTCGATAAGGTAAATTAGCCACCGTAAAAAGATTCGAGAAAGCTGACGTTTCGAGCGCTAGCCCTTCGTCGGAGCGAATCGCGATTCCTTATCGACTCAGTCGATAAAACCAAATTCTTGCGCTTCACCCCCACCGACGCAGCACCACAGTTTCTCTAGAAACTAACCCCATTCCTTATTATCTCGTTTGTTTTGGACAAATAGCTATTCTTCTTATGGTACTTTAACGTACAGGACAAAATAATGCTTCTTACGCATGCACATCACATACGGTTTCCGATATATTGGTCAAATTTGCTACACAATTATACCCAGCATGAGCGTTGTTTCTAATTATGGTATACAACTTCAGGCCGAATTTAGTAGAGGTTCTGTAGAAATAATAGTCATTTTGCTGCAGAGTTAAGAGCAAAACATCGATCTATCCTGTTCTTAAGCATGTTGTTTAAAATTTATTCAAAATTTTACCGCCCATTTTTTACAATGCCTGTGTTTTAGCTGTCCTCACTGCTTGTAGTGGTTGATTTCAAGACTTTCGTTATAGAGTGTTTTCACTCACGTAACGGGCGGCCATATTGGAGTGCTGAAACAATAGCAAATGTTTGAATAAGAATAGAGCTAAAGTCCCATAGGATTCGTTTGGGACACCAACATGGCCGCCATTTCATTGTTTTGGGACACCAATATGGCCGCCGTGACGTCACGTGAAAACACTCTATTGCTTTTTCGTTTTGCAGCAAGAAAAACAACAAACAGAGCGAAACGACGTTATAAACTGACACGCTAGGTGACAAGCGCCAAGCATTTTGTGAATGGACTCATTTCTTTGTTTTTAGTGATTTCATCACTTTGAAGCAACAACTCGCCTTACTTTAAATTGCACAATCCAAAGAAAATTTTCTATTGCAATGATTTGAATTTGGTCAACGAAATACGTTTGAATTTGTTCTGAGTTTGACAAAACAACGTGTTGGCATGATGATGCAATTCATGATATGCAATACACAGGATTTTCCCCTGAATTAAAGGTCACAACAAATGTAACTCATTGCATCATCCAGTTCTCTCTCATTTCACACAAGGCATATTTATCTCATGCTAAGACATGTTCTTTTTTTTAATTCATCGTTTTCGAAACAAAATTTATTTTATTCTAACCTCAAATGAGTAGTCCGCTATATATATAGCACTGTTTCTTTCAATAAAGAATTGGCAAACGATTGCGGTCGTCGAAAATGCAAGAAAAAAAATGCAGAATACACTGCCTGGGACATCGAGAACATTCTGGACAGCCGGTTACAGGGTATAACTATAAAAGACGCGTCACAGAATGTGGCTAACGTGGTACGGGGGGAGGGGGGAGGGGGAGGGAGTTATACTTTAAACTATGTGTCAAAGACATGTGTCAAAGACATGTTGTCCACTACTGCCATTTGCTTTTGCTTCCTTAACTCAACAACAATAACAGGTGGGACAAAATAGCATCCATCCATCCTTAGTATAGCAAACTATCCGTACAGATTCGCTCAGTATTGTAGTGTATTAGGGCGAATAACGCCTGACTGTTGTTGTCTAGGACCACGAGTTGTGATGGCGGAATAAAAGTCAATTGTTTGGGTTGTTACAAAAACTAAGACCTAAGACCCCGAAAACTAAGACCCCGAAAACTAAGACCTCGAAAACTAAGACCCCCCGTCCTTTCATTGATTTTCACTTTTCCGGTGGGTCTTAGTTTTCGTAATTACGAAAGCTCATTACGAAAACTAAGACCCCATCTCATTTTTCTTGTTTATCAATTTTATTTTATTTTAATAAATAGAATATGTTGAAATGTAAAAAGCGAATAATACACAGCAATTAACACCCCGTCTTTTCATTGATTTATCACTTCTCCGGTGGGTCTTAGTTTTCGTGATTACGAAAGCTCATTACGAAAACTAAGACCCCATCTCATTTTTCTTATTTATCAATTTTTTGAAGGTGAGCGGGAGAGTTTATACATCATGGCTTGATTTTTTGCTTTTCCGGTTGGATCGAAGAACCTGGTTGCTTTAAGATTAAGTGGGATTTTCTACAAAAATAATGGAACTTGAGGAAATTTTTTAAATGGAACAGTTCAGACTTAATCAGGGTTTGTGTCATTACTTGTAAAACAGAAAACGTTTTTTATCACATTTCAGGTGGGATCTTAGTTTTCGTAATAACGAAAGCTAATTACGAAAACTAAGACCCCATTTTATTTTTCTTGTTTATTTATTTTATTTTATGAGAATATGTTGAAATGTAAAAAGCGTATGAAAAGTAAATCGAATAATACACAGTAATTGTTTTGGGTCGTTCAACAAGATGCAAAAATAATGAAACTTGAGGAAATTTTTCAAATGGAACAGTTCAGAATTAATCAGGGTTTGCACACTTTTATATACTGTCGTTAAGCTGCTGTTACACGTAACAATTTTTCCTGCAACTTGTCTCGCAACAAAATTTGTTGCAAGTTGCACGTACCATGTTACACGTTACAAATACCATGCAACTTGTCTCGCGACAAAAATTGCGTAAGTTGAAAATGACGAATATGTCGACTACAGAGTGCGGCGAAACAAGTTGCAAGAGCCATGTTACACGTATTTTTGTTGTGCAACGTGAAAAAAATTGTTGCAGAAAGAAGAAAACGATTCAACTCTTCCTGCAACTTAAAAAAAACAAAAATTCAGTTCCATGAAGGGGTGTTACACGTAAAAGTCGTGCCTGCAACTTGCAACAATATTTTTTTCGAGACAAGTTGCACGAAAACTTGTAACGTGTAACAGCACCTTTTTATCACATTTAAGTTGGGGTCTTAGTTTTCGTAATTACGAAAGCTAATTACGAAAACTAAGACCCCATCTTATTTTTCTTGTTTGTCAATTTTATTGAAGATGAGCTAGTAATAAAAAAAAACAGTGTTATTTTCTCTTGAAGGAAAGGACTGAAGAATTTACTAGCATCCGTGAGATTTACAAAACAGCAACTATGTTGCAGATTATCTGCTGGATGCCAAATCAAACGCTTTTACAAAGCAACGGAGGTTCATCCTAGCTCCGCTAAGACACCCTACTCAACTACAGAACTAACTTAGGAGCTAAAAATTATTGCAAGAATTCATGATTTCACTGCAGTGGAATTATAGAGTACGGCTTTTTGAGAGTCGGACCTAAGACGCCCATATCCTTGATGCCGGAAACACTGTCTCTCAAGTCTTGCACGCCGCTGACTTTGGACATTTAATCATGGCCTGAGAAATTTAACGATCCTAGCACTTTCAAAGCGATAACAAACTTTAGCCGATAAGTATTTATCTTGCAACAAAAGTGAGCCAAAGAAAACCACAATGTATGCCAATAGAGCTAGCACCGAATAACGGCATAAAGAAATAAAATAATTCTAACGGCTCTGGACAGCATGAATCCTCCTATCAATCTGAGAGATAATCCGCCGAGATCAAAAGGTTTATATCATCGAAGAATAACAAGTTCTTAACTGTGATCTAAAGGCGCGATCCTCTCTGAAGTCTTACTGGGAAAGCTTTTCACTTCAGGCTTTTAAAATACTTTTTGCGACGAGTGGGAGTCGTGTTTAGCCTGTCCTTTTTATAACACTACTATTAAAAAAACATTCGCTATTAGATAAGATGCATTGCGTTCTATTTCTCACGGGCGAATCTTCATGGTACTATGTATAGGAAAATGATGTGTACGTGTAGTCTCAAACGCCACATGTTTATCTACATCTGTACCGCCACCGACCGCGGTTCCAATTTTCCTTGGGCACTAACGACTACAGAGTAAATAGTGTAAACTCTCCCGCTCACCTTCAAAAAAATTGATAAATAAGAAAAATGAGACGGGGTCTTAGTTTTCGTAATGAGCTTTCATAATCACGAAAACTAAGACCCACCGGAGAAGTGATAAATCAATGAAAAGATGGGGTGTTAATTGCTGTGTATTATTCGCTTTTTACATTTCAACATAAAATTGATAAATAAGAAAAATGACATGGGGTCTTAGTTTTCGTTATGAGCTTTCGTAATTACGAAAACTAAGACCCTCGTCTTTTCACTGATTTTCACTTTTCCGGTGGGTCTTAGTTTTCGGGCTCTTAGTTTTCGGGGTCTTAGGTCTTAGGTCTTAGTTTTCGGGGTCTTAGTTTTCGTAACACCCCAATTGTTTGGTTCAATCCTATTCAATTCTTCTTTATAGCCGACCAGCTCAGCCCACAACATTGGCGACGAGGATATAAAGACACCAAAGAAGAAGAACGGAAGGAAAATTCGAAAGAAACATGGATGATGGGGGGAGAAACCACATCAAAACATTCGATTGTTACGGCAACCAAAACACGCTCGGTCTACGATGGAAGCGATGGCTTACAGCATTCGAACTGTTTGCGGACGGCAAAGGCCTGATCTTAAAATAATGAGGAAAATGCAAACAACCGGCAGAGGAGATGTGCACTATTGCTCAATTCAAGCTATCTTTACCATCCTTCCAAACACCGGAGATGCGAGGGACTACAAGAAAACGACAGACAGACAGACAGCTAACACAAACACCCGGGGAGATAGACTTGCCACAAGTCGACCTTCGCTTTTTTAGTCGAGTTTTATTCCATAAATTTGCGTGCGGAATTAAGTTAAGTCGCGAATGACGACTTGTTTCACTTGCTACAATTTAAATCAGACGCGCAATTTTTGGCGCAATAAATTATTGACACCGCGCAAATTACACGCGCTCCGCGCACGGTCATCACGAACCCGAATGGCGTCGGAAGGGAGTTACATTCAACTACTACGAAAACCTTTTGTAAAGTTATTCTCTCGCCAAGATCAAGAGAAGTCATTTGTATCCTATGCGGAGAAGAAGTTTAAAACTCGGGTAACCGACGGAAGCTATTTCATTCGCCACCCCAAAAAACAGAGCGTAGAAAAAGTGCTTGGTTCAACACTTGTCAGACTGACTTTGTCAAAAATTCAGTAGTCAAAGTTTTCTTGGCTGAAAAGCGATGACAAACAATAACTGATCACAAAACAAAACAATAAAAGACATTTTGCCTCGAGAATATAAGTTTTATTTCCCATGAAGGAGCACGGATCGTTCAATGAGTTCAATGATACAAACTGTCCTTGAATGATGATAATAGGACCACACCTCATCCAGTCGATGACATACGGTGCAATTTCAATATCACAAAATCTTTCCCGAGAAACACTGGACGTCTCTGCCGATAAATATTGAACCCTCCACTACAGTTTCCTGTACTCCTTTCAACGCGTAATTTTTTTTCTTTGGACAACCCGTACTGAATAGTTTACGTATAAAAATACATGTTTGTTAATTATTTTATATCTGATTTTCAGGTATAAAAACAAAACAGCACTTTCAGCAATGGCGGCACTTAAATTTTTTAACCCATTGACGACCGGGCAATTTTTCAATTTTAGCGATTCTCAAAAACGGTATTACGCGGACCGCCTGCGCAGTAGATTTAGGGTGCAAAAAAGCATAGAAAAACAACTTTTCTCAGTCTAGAATAGCTGGAATGACTAATTTCCGAATAAAATACACCAGTTGCGTATCGAAAATTGCCGCCAAGAAACTGATTTGGAAATAAAAATTGCAAAACATGCACATACATTTTTGCATAAGGCGACGCGAGTGAAGTTATAACGTATAAAATCTTATTTTCTTTCTCTTATTTTCTTATGTCCTATCTTTAAAAGCAAAACACGTACCGTTAGCGTATCGAGGAACTGCCCTCGCAAGCAAAGTGCGAAACTCATGAATTTGGGTAGCCTCCTCCGCAGGCGTCCCCATAATAGAGCTATTTGAACTTGATCTTCCATCAATGTTTCCAACCGAAAAATAATAATCACTTTGCTGCTACCACGTGGACGGTCAAAAACCACATCGACGACGATTGAAATGGCGTAGAAAATTAAAGATTTCCCATACCCAGTCGGGAGACTGGCGTAAACATTTTTGTCATCGCAAACGGCCTTTAGACATTCTTCCTGCTCTAAACGAACCGAGGAAATCCTGAAAATTTCGCAAACTTGGTCTAACGCGACACGAAAGACCGCCATTTTTTGCATTGATGACACCATGAGCCGTAACCTATCCGGTCAGCGGATGATTATCATCATAATTTATGCCAAATTTAAAATTCCAACGGCACGACGTGAACACGATTTGAAACAGCGTTGCTCCGCGGGGAGCAAGGAAATCGGATATGTCTGCGCGCAGGCTATTCCACCACAGGAAGCCCGGTCTTTAATATTCTCTAGATTTTTCTTTAGAGATGCCTGCAGAGGAGGCTAGAATTTGGGCATCTTTTATAAACATTTCTCAAAAACTGACGAAAACACAAAGAAAAAGTCAATCACAAATTGATATCAACATAAATTTCCATAGAAAATGTTATTTTTTTTTTACCGTGATGTCCCTCGTCTGCTTGAATTTTTTTTAAAACCTCCGCTTCTTTGGTACTGACGTTCGGAGAAATATCGCCCCACATTGATATAAACATATGAAGTTCCTCGAAGCAAAATTTCATCGCTTGAAGGCACTCAAGCTCTTCTTTTTCCACTATAGCGGCAACTGAGTATTCTTAAAACGTTTTCTTTCCATTTTATATCTTTTAAATGCGTGCGATTTCTCCGAGAATGCGAAACTACGGTTTTAAAAACCAAGTATACATGGCGAGCGCGGCAACTATTTTGTGTATAAAAATTTGACATTCTTGTCCCAGTAAGATCGATTTTTCAGCGTGTTGACCGCGCGCAAGCCTATGACACAGATCAGAAATTGCTTGTTCATTGGCTAATATGCTTCTTACGTCACCGGTGGAAAAATCCACCGGTAAATTTCCAACAAAGAAACTAACTTACCGAAAATTAGTATTGGAAAGGACTTGTGGCAAGTCTACCGGGGGGACAATTCGACAGTTTACAACCAGACTGCGACGGGCAGCGAAGGATTGTGATGAAATTCTTTGCAAGTGCACAAGCACATACAAAAAGCGAAAACCCCTTGAAGAAGGTCAAGGTTTTACCTTAGCTAGAGCGCTCGAAGTAGCTGAAAACTGTGAAAAAGTCGACACACAACTAGCCGCAATGACCTTAGAAGGGAAAGGAGAAGGTTTAGCAAGTGTAAACCGCATTGAGAGAACAGTGTATGGAACAAATAGTAATATATTCCCACTGGAGCCCCCACTCCCAAACACCCCAAGCTAGAATGAGTTATGGGAAGAAGCGAGCCCTACGGCGGCCGCTTCCGGATAACTCAATAAATAACAGAATGATAAACCATGGGCAAAACCGTGGGAAAAAAACGTATCTCTCCCCACAACTCAAAATTCCTAACCTTACTCCTGACTTTTAGCCGCATGAGTCACAGGAAGGCAGGCGTGAAATTCTAAAGTTCATTAAAAGCCTTATGCGAGGACGCCACATTCTAGGAGGGGAAGAACCGTAGTAGGCGAAGGGACCGGGCTTGCTACACGGTGCTTTTCCCCTTTTCAATTACACCACCGGATGGTATGCATAAAAACTGCGCCCGGATTGAAGTCACAGCGAGGCCTTTTACATGGAGAGGCCCAATGGAGCAAAATGGAGAGGCCCACAGGAGCCAAAACGACGAAGGACTAGTAAGCAAAAGGAAAGGGGAAAAGCTAACCGCGAAGCAGCCCCGAAATACCCCGTCCAGGGACAGAGCAATTAAGGGTATTAGATAACCCCATCGAAGACATACTAAGCGGTAGCTTTAATACAAAAACGTGAAACTAAAGATTTGACACACGGACGGAGAAAACTAAAGGTTACCCTATGCACACAGATGGAAAATTGTAAGGCTGAAAAACTGAAAGTTTAGTGATCACACAGGGTAAATAATTGTAACAGAGACTTGTCACGTAGACAAGAAATAGAAAGTTTTGTAGTCACACAGAATGAAAATTGTCACAGCGACTTGTCACACAGACTGAAAAAATGGAAGTTTTGAAGTCACGCAGGGTGAATAATAGTAATATATTCCCACTGGAGCCCCCACTCCCAAACACCCCAAGCTAGAATGAGTTATGGGAAGAAGCGAGCCCGGAGGCGAAAGGGAGCGGGAGCTCAAAAATGAAAGAACACATCTAGTCATCGCTGCGGGGAGGAGGGAGGGGCGCCAAGCGGACGTCTGGCGGCCGTTAGAACGAAGAGAGGAATAAACCGGATAACGACGGCCTATTTATGCAAAACCACCTAATATATGCATAACACCACCCCCTACTGGCTCACGGATGCACGAGTGTAGAAACAATAGAATTCTAGCGGATTTGGGAGTGTTTGTGCGTGATGGCACCAGTGAGAATAGTCACACAGACTTGTGACACTCAGACAAGAAAATGAAAATTTCTGTAGTCACACAGGCTGAAAAACCGAGACTTGCAACCCAGATTTTGTCACGCAGACTGAAAATTGAAAGTTTTGTAGTCACACGGACTGAAAAGTAGTCACACACAGACTGAAAATTTAAAGTTTTGTAGTCACACAAACTAAATAATAGTCACACACAGACTGAAAACTTGCAAGTTTTGTAGTCACACAGACTAAATAGTCACACACAGATTGAAAATTGAAAGTTTTGTAGTCACACAGACTGAATAATAGACACACAAACTGAAAATTTGCAAGTTTTGTAGCCGCACAGACTGAATAATAGTCACACAGACTGAAAATGAAAAGTTTTGTAGTCACACAGACTGAAAATTGAAAGTTTAGTAGACACACAGACTGAATAATAGTCACACAGACTGAAAATTGAACGTTTTGTAGTCACACAGGCTGAATAATAGTCACACACTGAAAATTGAAAGTCTTGTAGTCACACAGACTGAAAAATAGTCACATAGACTGAAAATTGAAAGTTTTCTAGTCACACAGACTAAATAGTCACACACAGATTGAAAATTGAAAGTTTTGTAGTCACACAGACTGAATAATAGACACAGACTGAAAATTTGCAAGTTTTGTAGCCGCACAGACTGAATAATAGTCACACAGACTGAAAATGAAAAGTTTTGTAGTCACACAGACTGAAAAATAGTCACACAGACTGAAAATTGACCGTTTTGTAGTCACACAGACTGAAATTGAACGTTTTGTAGTCACACAGACTGAATAATAGTCACAGACTGAAAATGAAATGTTTTGTAGTCACACAGACTCAAAAATAGTCACACAGACTGAAAATTGAACGTTTTGTAGTCACACAGACTGAAAATGAAAAGTTTTGTAGTCACACAGACTGAAAATTGAAAGTTTGTAGTCACACAGACTGAAAATTGAACGTTTTGTAGTCACACAGACTGAATAATAGTCACACAGACTGAAATTGAACGTTTTGTAGTCACACAGACTGAATAATAGTCACACAGACTGAAAATGAAAAGCTTTGTAGTCACACAGACTGAAAAATAGTCACACAGACTGAAAATTGAACGTTTTGTAGTCACAGACTGAATAATAGTCACACAGACTGAAAATTGAACGTTTTGTAGTCACACAGACTGAATAATAGTCACACAGACTGAAATTGAACGTTTTGTAGTCACACAGACTGAATAATAGTCACACAGACTGAAAATGAAAAGTTTTGTAGTCCCACAGACTGAAAAATAGTCACACAGACTAAAAATTGAACGTTTGTAGTCACACAGAGTGAATAATAGTCACACAGACTGAAAAATAATCACACAGACTGAAAATTGAAGGTTTTGTGGTCACACAGACCGAAAAATCGCCACACAGACTGATGATAAAAAGTTTTGTAATCACACGGACGGAAAAATGGTCACGCCGAATGAGAAAGCCAAAACCAACTAACATAGACGCGGAGTGGAAAACATACCGCGCACGTGGCGACTAAGAGAACCATGAATTGTAAAATAAACTAACAAATCTAAACCCCGCACCAAAGGACACAAAAGCGGGAAGGGGAAACCGAACCACACCGGGGAAATACAAACAACTAGAGAAAAAAACCAACCTCTGGAGCCACAACTGGTATAGCGTCGGTGGGAGCAGCGTCCGGAGCAACATTACGAGCAACAGGAGCAGGAAGAGCCGGGAACCGGTAGTGCTGGTTGTTCGGCCGCTGGAGCCGCCTGTAAAGGATTAACTTGAACTGCAGAGGCTGCAGCAACAGCGCCCGCAACAGGGTTCTGAGTAACTTGCTCCGGCATAGAGACTAGAAATACGAAGGCGCAGCCATGACTAGAAAAAGAAACAAACGCCAAGCGGACGTCTGGCGGCCGTTAGAACGAAGAGAGGAATAAACCGGATAATGACGGCCTATTTATGCAAAACCACCTAATATATGCATAACACCACCCCCTACTGGCTCGCGGATGCACGGGTCTAGAAACAATAGAATTCTAGCGGATTTGGGAGTGTTTGTGCGTGATGGCACCAGTGAGAATAGAGGCTTTGGCAAGAAGAACCAGTAATGTGGTACGAAAAACAGCCAGGAGAAGACCTGCTATCGATGTGGTAGAATCGGGCATGCCGACAGAGATCCAAAATGTCCAGCAAGAGGTACTTTCTGTCATAAATGTGGACTGGAAGGACACTTCCAAGAACGATGCAAGACAAAGCAGAAAGGTGAAGTAAGGCAAAGGAAAACCATGCATCACAGGGACCCCAAGGGAGGCATTGCAAACATGGTTGATTCTCAAGACGATAAAGATGACCCAGTACATGCATTCGAAGTTGGCAACAAAAAGCAAGGGAAGATTGAAGTCACTGTCGGAGGATGTAAGCTGAACAAGAAGCTGTACACAGCTTGAACTCGTGGCGCCTTTAACTCATTGCAGCATTGATTCCCGAGTGAATTGAGTGCTTTTACGGAGAAACATAAGCTTGAAATTATGTCTAATCAAAGGCTCCTAAGAGCCAATCCGAGAAGAAATGCTAACGCGTAACGCAATATTGCCGTAAGCTTACGTTTTCACACTGACACGGTTCGATATATATATATATATATTTTTTTTTTTTTAAATTAAATGTAAGGATTTTTGACGAACGAAAAAAAAGTACATCACTTTCATAATGTCCAGTTTGAAAAAAAAAAGGAAAGAAAAAAGGACTTCATGGAGGGTCGAACTCGGGCCGTCCGGGACTAAGGCACAAATTCAATCCACCGTAAGCAAAAAGATGGCGCCGCGCGCGGGACTCTGGGTAAATCGACTAAATGCATGTCAACAAACATGGCCGCGAGTCACGAAGGTCGGTGCGTAGAGCTAGAAGAAAGTGAAATAAACGGTGCTAAATTAACGAAAGACGTCGAACTTTTAACTAAAATGGAAGCGATAAGGTGGTTGAAGTGTAGGGGATGTAGAAATTTAAGCGACCTGACCTTGAAAGAGCTACAAAACAAGTAAGTTTTCAAGTGGTTTTGCAACTTGTTTCACTGTTACAATTCGATGACCAATACAACCATTCAGTTCACTTGAATTTGACAAGGTTTTTCCTATTTGTTACCATAAAGAATTCAGGTCTGCATCAAATATGGCTGGGACAAGAAATTGCTGGTGGACCGAGAGGGCAAAGTGTCTGAGCAGAAAAGAAAACAAAGCCAAAGCGAGTTTGAAAATCTGGCGCAAAATTTACTCGACGGCGAGGGAATCCCCGCGAACAACTGGACGACCTCACTACAAGATGTCCCTTCCCTGACCCACGCAGTTGTTGAAGATTGTAGCCATTGTTTCGGAGGTTGAAAACAATAGCTACACTTGTAAATTACACGTGCAAAAGTTTTATTAAATTGACCCCTGGATCCACCCCTGTAATGTAACATTATTGAAATCTCACATCTACCCCAATAGTTGTGTGCCTAAGTAATAACTGACAATCCTTGACAATTTAACAATTACTGTAGATTTTTATTTCCATTTTGTACTTCTATTTTTGGAATTCTTGAATGCTGTTAGGGTTCAGCTTACCAAAAAATTATCATCAGCATTGTACATACATTTATATTCTTGTAATGCAAATAAATAAATTACTGCTCTTATGTACACATTTTAATTATAAATTAACTTAATTAATCATGTCTTACTGTCCAACAATTATTGTTCACTTTTTCTTACAGTAAATAAATATTACATGCAATAAATATTTTGTTTTCCTGAAAATTTTTTTATAAGTACTTTGTACATATATTATCAATTTTGACTGTATATAATTAGTGTATTATTTATTTTCTTTCATAATACCCCCAGCAAAAATCCAAATGATGTCTAAATTCATTAAATGCAATCTTTTGACACAGTATACTGAGCATTTTGGAAAATAATTTGGTAATTCAAGTTGAGGAGCTCCCCCCACCCACCCACCCACAAAAAATATAGATGTGGTAATATTTTCAACATCTTCCCCACCCCCTCAGGTTACTTAATAATTAATTTCTCTTCACCAGGAATCTCTGAAGTATATTAGCATTCAGCTTTGCACACTATATATGCCATCTGTGAAAGTTGTCGCTGACCCGTATTTATTCAAATAAGCTATTGCTCTGGGTGCTTATTTGATTATTCAAGGTTGGTGCTTATTCGAGAGTGGGTAGTGAGGACATTTTAAGAGAATATAAATACACTGTCGGTAAAGAAATTAAATTTAAAGCCAATTTATATGGAACAGAACTGATACTCCTCTTCAAGCTGGGCTAGTACAAAAGTGTTTTTGGAGTGAAGGTGGGGGTGGTGCTTATTTAAGGGTGAGCTTTATCAATCTTTTGGGCTTTCAGGGTGGGTGCTTTTTCAAGGTGGGCACTTATTCAAAGGTTGGCGCTCATTCCAATAAGAACAGTATTAGGAAAACCTATTTTCTTATTTGGAGACTTTGTTTTTGGTATAATTTGAACTGCTTTAAAGCTAACAAACATCATCCCCAATAAGAGGTGGTAGGAAAGCAGTGAGCCAGCAACATACCTTCCACAATTTAGATATTAGGTGTAAATAGCGAAGAGGATATTCCCTCGCAAGATTCTGAACACCTTAACTCGTCTTATCCCCCTCTCTACGTGGACCCTGACTTGCGAGTTCTTTTGATTATGAATATCCTCTTCCATGGCAAACTGTTTCTTTCCCTCCAACTTGGCTGGCATTTCTACTCTGACCCCCCAGTTATCTAAAATGTGCTGAACAATAAAGCCTTTGTCAGAAAGCCACCTGTATCCTTGGTGTGCAAAGGACAATATTCCACTATCTGATAACATTTCTTTATCAGACTTGCTACCGGGATAGATGTCTGATACAAAGACTGGTAGCATTAGTGGTGATAGAGCAATCAAACCTTTCCCAGTGTTGTGGCCCTTGTACTCAGACCAGATAGCACTTTGTTGAATCACTTGTGATGGCTTCTCTATATATAGTTCAGTACAATCAATAATTAAATAAACGTCCTCATAAGGAGGTTTAAAGCATTTCGGTAAATTTCTTTTCATGGTTTCCCGGTCCGTAAAAAAACTTAGTTGCCCAAGGCAGTCAGACATGCGATCAATCCAGGTTGCAAATATTTCTGACACCTCCTGCTGGGCGATGTTGAAACGATCGGCCAGGTCTTTCTCTAGTAATCCGAGATGCAATCTTATCATTGTCAAAAACAACTCATCCATGTCACAAAGTTTTCGAGGCCTTCCTCTAGACACAACATAAGTAGGATCTTTAAAAACATTTGAAGATCCATTGTAGAAATTCAGTGAGAAGCCTGGTCTTGGTTTGAGAAAATTATGGAGAGCAACAAAGGTCTGGTAATCAGGTAGTCCGGTGTAAAATCTCATGTCCGAGTCTGAAGCCATAAATCGGCGAACTCCAAACCTCTCAATTTCTCGACGCTCCTCTAACTTTCTTATCCGCTCCAACAACCCATCGATCTCTTGCTGACATTCACATTTCTTTTTATCGACTTCTTCTGTGACAGTAGGCGTTTGTAGGTCAAGAGATTCGGGGGCTATTTGTGTTTTCTCGCTCGCCTCGATCGGACTTTCACTACTAGAGTTAGACTGTACGACTTCCAATACATTCACCGTGTCATTGCTCTGGAGTTCCTTTTCCTCTGAACTTTTTTTCTGCCAGGAGGTGAGAGATATCAACTGGCCACACAATTTCACCAGTTTTTAGGTCCCATCTAGGAAAAATGGCCGGGATGTTGTTGGATCCGTACAAATGTCCGCCGTGAAAATGCGCGCTACACACATGATCGCTCGCCGCCCACTCGTAACATCTCGTCCGTAAACTCACATCTGATATCCACTTTCGCTTTATTTTCTCGTCCTTCGGGAAACTGTGAAACTTGAGGGGCTTGTGAACCCAACTTTTGTGGGGACAACCCCCAACGACGCACTTAAAAGGCATTGTTTTTGTGCGAAAACAAGTCACATTTTCGTGACGCTTCTGGTCACGGCAAAAGTATTGTTTACATTGATTTGGTCGATTTACCCAGAAATCCGCGCGCGGCGCCATCTTGTTGCTTACGGCGGATTCACTGCGCTGTCCAAGAACACATACTACCCTGAAACTAAATTTTATTATTTTAAGCTAGATACGCATCGGAATGCGCGTTAAGACTGCAAAATCCTTTAAGATCGATTTTAATGTTGCACTAAAAACTCCAAATGCGAAACATCTGTAAGCTTATTGTTGTCTATATTCGTTTACATCAAATTAATTATTGTTATCGTTGGATTCACGTTGAATTCCTGTTATGAAACGTGTTCGTATTAACAAAGCATTTGCTCACTAAGTTAGGAGCGAGTGAGTGAGCGAGTAAATGAGTGAGTGAATTTTATTTAAACACCGTTGCCGATAACCCGTTCATCCGTTCATCATGCTTTCACGAATACACGGGTTTAAAAGTAAGACTACACTGCATTCACTAGATTCAGCAGCTGACACTTAAGCTCGACCCGGAGCTCGATCGCTAAGCAAATGGTAAGTTTAATATATAAAACACACAACTTGCCAAAGCAAAACTATCCCACAGGAATAAGCGGCGAACACAATATCAAACGGTCCTATCCATCCATGAACGCCTTGAAATGTCTTGAAAATGTGCAATTGTACGCTGTAGTTCTTTATCTTCCTTCTCGAGTCAACACACGGAGAGATTTTACAGTATGTATTTCATGGCCAAAAGCCATATAGTCGTCGACACAGACTTAAATATGCGTGCATAAATTTGCATGCGCTAATGTGACACGAAAAAAAACAAGAAAAGTCAAAGCCGGATTTACAACTCGTGTGCTTCGCCACGAGTAATGACTTGGACATCATATAGCCAGCACAAGGGCCCACCCCGTGGGTTAACCCAGTGGTTGTTGTTCCTAAGTCGGAAGGAGACATTCGCCTCTCCATAGATATGCGTAGGGTGAACGAGATAATATTAAGAGAGCGGCATCCGATCCCAACAATTGATGAGATAACGCAGAGTATGAATGGCAGTAAAGTGTTCAGCAAGATAGACTTGAAGTGGGGTTATGACAACTACAACTAATACCTGATTCAAAGGAAATTACAATAGTGACACACTGTGGGTTGTTCAGATATAAGAGACTAATGTTCGGAGTTAATTCAGCCTCGGAACAATACCAGGGATTTCGTTTGAGGCCGGAGGCCGGACGAAACGTCCGGTCGTTTGACATGTAAAGTCCGGTACTTTCACACGAAATAATTTTTTTTCAAGTGTAAATAAATCGCCCAAGTCCGTTTGTTCCACCAATGAATCCTGGTACTTTAAAATGTTACCGAAAACCCTGCAATACCAGCACGAGATCCAGAATCTGAAGAAGGCGAAACATTAACGAAACATATCATGTCACAGGATCTGGCTGATCAATTGCAACAAATATTAAAGAAGCTGGAAAAGCTTAACACGATAGAATCGTCGTTAAAAGCTCAAAAACCTAGAAGTGTGACAGCTAAGAAAGACAGACATTTGAAAGATGGCGCCAGCTTCACTAGCAAACAATTGCAGGAGAAGTGGCAAGCGTTAGAGAAAGCGCAATCTGAAATCGCCGATCTCACGAGGAAATTGCAAAAACATGAAGACATGGTAAAAGAGATTAAATCCAAAAATCTGTATCTAGAGGCTTATTCTTGACGAGAAAACATTAAATTTATGAACATACCCAGTGAAGAAACATCTGATCTCATTGAAGACACCGAAGAAACCCTAAGATCTTTTCTGGAGCGTGAGCTGGGATTTATCGATGCAAGAAGCGTGGAAATTCAGCGTCTTCACCGTATTGGAAAGAGTAAAGACGGTAAACCTCGTCCCATCCTCGCCCGCTTTCTGTGATACTGAGACGTACAAAAGATATTTCCGCTGGCAAATAGACTTAAAGAGACCAGTTTTCAAATGTTTCGAGATCTGTCGGCTGAAATTGTCACACGACGCAAACCTCAGATGGAAACATTCAAGGCTGCCAAACGGAACAGAATTCCTGCTGCATTCAGCCAGTCACAATCAAATAAGTTGTATATTAAAGGCAATTATGGCCTATGGGCAAAGAACTTCGTATCACTTTATAACTCTTTAAAAACTCAAACAGTTTCTTAAAAACAAAAAAAAAATTGATTTCCTCCGGACAATTGGGATTGCCGACCTGTCAACTGTCACTATGCAGAGTAACTATTAGTATAATTTTATAACGATATTCTTTTGCGGACGGTTGCTTCTTCCAAGATAAGCTTAGCGCTAGGTCAACAAAGCACCTCGCCTCGCCGCTCTGTTTTTGCTCGGTTTATCTACAGCACAAAGCCAAGCAAACCGCGCTTTCCTGCGCCCTTAGTCCGGAAGACCTTTTACTACTTTAAATGTGCACGTTACTGTTTACAATGCTTTTTTGCTTTGGGGGGGGGGGGGGGGGTTATTTGTTTTTGTACAAATTTTTTTTTTTCACTTTTCTATTTATAATTAGGTACATGCCATATATTTACATAAATGTTTTTTTGCTCATAAGGCGCTAAATTCGTATTCAAAATCGCATCTCGGCTGAATCACCTTAAACAATACTTTATTAACAACCGTCAAAATGTGATTTAAACAATGCTTCCATCAATGTCAGAGGAATAGGAAATGATAACAAGAAAAGAGAGACCTTTAATTGGCTAAGAACTGAGCAACAATCAGTTTATTCATGAGAAAATAATTGTCCAATTATAATCTCTTGGTTTATTTTATACAAGAAGTACATTGCACCGAAAAACATGTTGACAAATGGAGAGCTGAATGGAAGTACAAAGCACTCTTTAGCTGTTGCTAAATAGTCCGGCGGCATAGCTCGAGAATTGTGCGATTTTTGATACAAGCAGCAAACTTTGCAGGATGATAAGCATACCCACACTGATCAAATCCTGATATAGTGCCAAGCTCAATTTTTCTTTTCTGGTTAGTTAGCGGCCATCAAAATTTTCATGCAAAAGACCCCCGCGAAGTATTTTCGAGGATCAAACTACGTTTTACTCCGAAATGCAGATGTGAATGTTTAAATTAGGCCTCAAAATGTGATTTTGTTTCCTTTTTTAGGCTAATAATTTTCTCTTGCCAAAATTATTTCATGAATACAGGCGTTAATTTGTATTTTTCCTACACGTGCTGTTGTTGCGCTTGGAGTTGCTCCAGCACATTTGCTTGGTTCAAATTGCAGGTGTAAAATTGTACTTTACATCGCGTTTTTAAAATTCGGTGCAACTGTAGTCTGTACAACAATTGCATGCATGTCTGTCAAGGAGAAAATGCTTAATTTTAAAACGCGAAGAATCCAAGCGTCGCTGCCTCAAGCTGTCGACTGGCTAAAATGTATTCTTTTTTTCTAAATACCAGACGGAAACAAAGGAAAAAACTCAATGTCCTGCTAATTCTAACACTGTGCAAAACAGCGTATATCATGGTCCTGAAATTACCCAATACGAACCCGTATTCTTGAAGAATACGGGCGAATCCGGAGGTACTGTGTTCAAGACACGCTGCATGTGAATCGAGTGTCAGGACCTGCATTCTCTCCGAGTCGAACTTTTTCCCAGACATGGAAAATCCGACACCCAGACACGTCATTGAAATGCGGCGTGTCAAGGTCCGGAAGTTTCCTTTTTTTTATCCTAGACTTGTCAAGAATAATGCCTTACCGTATACTAGGCACATTAGATCAAATTGAGCACTTTTTTCCCGGTCTTCGAAAACGACTTTTTATATATTTTTGTTTAACAAAAGCTTTCGATACGAAACGCGTCACTCAGGTTTCCTTTTCGGAATGTCATGGTACGTGAAGTTTCCAAGCTTTTTATTGCATTGAAATTCCACGTGAAGTTTCCAGGCTTTTTATTGCATTGAAATTCCATGGTACGTGACGTTTCCAAGCTATTTTTTTTTCACTGAAATTCCACGGTACGTGAAGTTTCCAGGCTTTATATTGCATTGCCATTCCACGGTACGTGAAGTTACCAGGCTTTATATTGCACAGCAATCAGAGAAATTCTACAGAACCCGAAGTTTCCAGGATTCATACTACCACTTGGGGATACCTCACCATTGAACAACATTTAACTTCATTTCACGAAGCAGGAGAATTGAATTTGGCGCCGGGTTATGCTGGGAACAATTGGACGATGGAAATGGAATTGCTCGGACATTAGACAGTCATTGTGCCTTATGGCGTCAATCTTGTCGCGAAAGCTTCAACAAAACGAAACTGAATCACATACTTAAAATGAAATTACCTGCAGAAAGCCACGACCAAAGAAGCAGCAAGCGGACACGTCTTTATCCAGAGGGCAGAAATGTTCCAGTGTGCTTTTTTTGTGAAAAAGCGGCGGCAGAGAGCGATTTAAGAGAGGCGTGTACAATAGATATCGACTCCCGCGTCCGATCTGTTGCTCATGAATTAGGCGATTTCGATCTGATATCTAAGCTAAGTACTGGTGATATGATAGCTTTTGGATCCAAACATCATGCGAAGTGCCTGGCAGCACTGTACAAACGTGCGCGCCGAACATGACAAAGAAAGGTCATCCTAAAAGAACAGCCGAGCCCATAGTATTACACTAGTTGAATTGATTTGCCAAATACAAGATTCTAGAAAGGAAAAACCACATACTACCGTTTTCAAACTATCTGCCTTGAATAAAAGAATATTGCAAGAAGCTAGCGCAACGACAAGGCGTGGTGGAGGAAACACAAGAGATACACTCCAAGCTGCAGTTATAGCATTCGATCAACCCCTGTATACTGTAGCTAAGGAAATACTATGGATGAATCCAGAAACGATGGGAGAAAAGAATCTGGTGGTTTTGCTTGGGAGACTCCACATAGAGGTAGCAGCTCTCAAGGCAATAGGATCTTTGCTCTTAGGAAGCGGGTGGACAGATGCTGTTGCGCAAGCCGGGATAACAACAACTGGAAGGGCGGAGTCATTAGTGACTTCGGCGCACATCACGCGTGCCAGAAATGCACATCAAGTCACTGCATCCTCATTATTAATACTCCAACACAGGGCTTACAAGAAGTATTCAGAATCTGTTGAAGATGCTCCTCCATTCTCCGAATGGTGCAATCAAGATGCAATCAAGCAAGCAAGATCCCGCAGTTCCAATTCTGGAATATGATCCTCAAGTTTGAGTTACTAATTCTCATCCTAGTACGGTCCTTTCGACAGTCGAACTTCAGACTGTACACTGCAGTATTACTGTAGTATTGACGGCAATTACCCCTTGGATATTCGCTCTAGATCGCACCAATAATGCGCCGTGGTTACCTGTCCACGTAAGGGACATGTCAAACTTCCAAACAGACATCTGCACGTCTACAACGAGTTCATGAATGGTGGAAAATTCACATTACAGAAGACAAGTAACGACTTTTCGTCTACACCACTAGATCATGCTCATGAGCAGAACAACGAGTTAATTAAGGGAGAGTGGGTTTATTGGAATCATTGAGACTCCTGATGCTCTTTTAAGGTGGGTGGTGGCTGGACCGGAGCTGGCAAGAATGGTGAAAGAGTTTGAGTACGCAGAACAGAAGAAGCACAACCCCAATCATTCCCTTAACACCTCACCATGTGCAATCTACTGCAAGTCAAGTACGGTTCACCAATCACGTTCAACGTCTTGTTTCTAAAATCGAAGAGCTTGGCAACCCGTTTGAGGAAGAAAGTACAGACTTGATCTCACTTGTATCGAAAGACTTAGCTGATCCAGCAATGAAAGCCTCTTTGAACAAGATTGAGGGTATTGGCAAGGATCAATTCGAAGCTTTCATAAAAAAGGCTTGTGGAGATATCTAAGCCAATAGACCACAGTATTTCAAGAAACGCCCTTCCTTTGTGGAAACCTGTGCCGAAGAGTTAAAACAGTTAAATCAGTTAAAACGGATTATCAGCGGGTTTAATTTCGGTGCTATTTCAAGTTAATTCAAATGTCCGAAAATTCAAATTCGTACGAAATCACAGGAAATTGATCCGAAAATTCTCCGTCCGAAATATGACGTCCGAAATTAAACGGTTTCGAAGGTTTTGGGTTTTGAGTAATGCTCAGTACGGCGGGAGAACCATCGCAGTTCTAAAACAATTACGGTAAGTTTTCCGTTGCCATGACAACGTATAGTTTAATATAAGTGTGATATGTTACAAAGACAACGTACATCTTAAACAAGTTAGTACCCCGAAATGATAGCGTTTGCAAAAGTCTGCGAAAAACAGAGGAATTCCATGAATACTAATAAATTGTGGTTTCCATGGTAACGGGCGCAATTCCAGCGTGGCACTATATCTGAAAATGCTTGTCTTGATGACCACTATCAGTGTGCCAAATTTCATGCTTGTATCAAAAAGTGCACAATTCGCCTGAAATTTCGAGCTATGCCGCCGGACTAAAAGCAGGACAGCGGGTGTTTGCATCCTCTTCAACAATAACTTAACTTTTAATATTCTGAAAACTTTCTCGGACCCCTCGGGACGCTTCATAATTTGCGATATTAAAGTAGAAGAAAACGTTTTCACCTTAGCAAATATCTATGCGCCAAACAACGATAGCCTTACTTTTTTCAAGTTAATTTTTATCATAGGCGGCGACTTTAATCTCGTAATAATATTAAGACAAAAAGGGCGGTCTTGCCAGAACCCATCAAAGCGCTTTAAGAGTAGTAAAATAGGCTTGTGAATACCTAGACTTAAGGAACATTTCGAGAACACTTAATTAATTAATTAGATTTCATCCTGACTCCTCTCTAGCAGATACGATTTTTTTTTCCGGGGGAACGACACAGTTTTAAGCAAAGAAGAAAGCGAATCTGTGTAGGGCTGTCTAACTGAAGAAGAATGGAAAAATGCTCTTAAAAACATGGAACTTGAGAAATGTCCCGGCACCGATGGTCTACCTTCTGAATTCTACAAAACCTTTTGGGCTGACATCTCTGAACCACTCTTAAAAGCTTTAAATTACGGTTTTGAGACTGGTCAGTTATCAATATCACAAAGAAGAGGGATTATCAAACTTATCCCTAAAAAGAGTGAAGAACTTTACTACATTCGCAATTGGAGATCGCTAACTCTCTTAAACTGTGACTATAAGATAGCTGCAAAGGTAATCGCAAACCGTTTAAAGACCAACTTACCAAAATTAATAAATAACGATCTGACTGGTTTCATTAAAGCGAGCTTTATAGGAGAAAATATACGACTAATTGACTCTGTAATTTTAAAATTATGCCGCAAAAAAAGACATACCAGGCCTACTGCTTTTTCTCTACTTTGAGAAAGCTTTTGATACTCTAGAATGGTCCTTTATACAGAATATGGACATTTCTTACGCTTTTGGTCCCTATATTATATAATGGTTTTAAATATTTTATCAAAACTCGGAAAGCTGCATCCTCAATAACGGATGGACAAGTTATTTCTTTTTGGTTCATGGGGGTGTTCGGCAAGGCTGCCCTCTTTCTCCATACCTTTTCATTCTCTCAGCAGAGATTCTAGCTAAAGCAATCAGAAACAATGTAAATGTTAAAGGTTTAACGGTCAAAATGAAAGAGATCAATATTAGCCAATATGCTGATGACACAACTCTCATCCTCGACGGCAATCAAACCTCTCTCTATCAACCAAATCTATCAGTTTTCCCAACCAGGACAACCAGTAACCATAACTTGAAGGGACTTTTTAGCTTCTCAATTAACTAGAAATACGTGTCTCGCAGAACCTCGCAAAGCTCGGGGAAGGATGTACTGCAAAATTTTAGCAATGTGGGAGAGAGAGAGATGGAATTTGTGATTTGACTGGAGAGGTTGAGTTACATGCCAGCAATGGCCCCGAAATTTAAAGCTGAGACATTTTCGTTCCTAGTCGCTTCCATTTAACTTCTACTTAGTACCCTGTCTTCCTAAAATAAAATAAATGGCAGCTGGTACTGGTCAGTTTTGGGTTTTGAGCTGTGAGTCGCTGTAACTGCTATGGGACTGGGTACCAAAAGATCCTCAGGCCCTTCCCTCCCCCCACCCCCCCAAACCTATCTTCATTAATTTTTGTCAGAAGGAAAATTGGTTTGCTGAAAGTGGATTTATAGTACTGTTGTGGACATGGGTCCAGGACAATATGCAGTGGTGTTCTGTTTATTTTCATTGGGTGAGAGTTGTTTATTAGGAATACAGCTAACTCCTGCTGTCTCGATTAAATTCCATTTTTGAAGCTTGTGAGTGCTATCTCCCAAATTAAATTGTTTCGTTTAGATACTGCTGTAGTTTTTGTTCTATATACTGGGTATCAAATAATTACTAACCCAATTCACTGTTCACTTGAATGGTTGAGATTGCAGGAGTTTACTGTTGCTGAAGAGTGATGTTGCACAAAAAATAACAACTCAATGGTGGTACAGTTGTAGTAAAAATAGTAATTTAATCTTACTGAAAAACAGCAGTGAGACTACAGTAACATAGAATAGTAAAACATTCTAACATACCACAGATAATAGTATTTAAATGTAGCATTGTCATACAATGTCATGTCATTTAAGCTTTATATCTGAGTTCCTTATCGACTTTAGTGAGAATTTCAATAAACATCAATTTACAGTATGTACTTAGAGAATAGTTTCCAGTGTTCGAGTACTAATATTTTATATTGAAAAAAATATCCTCTTGTCATCTGCCTGTCAGTTGTTTAGCTACTTAAAATCTTGTTTTTTGAAGCTTAAGCCTATTTGCCTTTAAATGTAGGTTGTTTGAATTGAAGAGCATTGGAAAACGGATTAAAGTGCGGTGATTTGAGCTAGATTTCTTAATCGTTCTTCTTCTCTGAGCCTTTCCTGTAATCCGTGTTTGCTTTTCCCTACCGTATGAAAGATATTCGTCACGAGTATTTAGCTGGTCGTGTAATCTTGCCGCCTCTCGTTGCGTCTATAAACAGAATCTTTTTGTCCAACAGTTCCAGTCGGTGTCGCCTCTCCTGATCGGTTTCGTTCAGAATTCTAATGGCAGCATTTTCTCAAGGCGTTTGAACGTACTCAAACGGTGTGCCTAGGCTAGCTGTTCGAAGTCTTTGTAATCGATGGTCTCGTCGCTGAATTTCAAGTCGCCGTTCTCGCTCCAGCGGAGTTTCGGTTGTTAATTGTCTCGGGCAAGGATTTCCAGCCACTTTTGAATCCAGCGTTGTTGTTCTTTCTGATTTGCAACAGAAATTGGTCGTGTTTCACCGACGATGAGTAAGGGTAAACCCGTCGGCCCGGCCGCCATGAATAAACACGGAGACAAATCAAAGGCTTCTTAGAGCCAACCCGTGAATTTGAAATGCGTAACGCGTTTACAGCCATGCTCCGTCACGCGTGACCAGTATTTTTGAAAATTGAATGGAGTTTTCAAGTTTACGCGTCGGTTTTGTAAATTCATTCCGAGATTCGGAATTCCCGTGAGAATTTTACCGGATTTTCGGAAACAAAGAGCAACAAAATAACATTTTACTTTAAATGTTACATATCCGAACAATATGAGGCTTTTTATGCGTGTAGCGAAGTTATTTTCTGTTAACTTGTGACTTTCAAAGTGTTTTCCAGCGAGATCTTCAAGGTTTCATTCAAATCTCGGACGTTACAAAGAAATATTAAAATGTCCATTTCAGTCTCGTGGATACTGGTCACGCGTGACCGAGCATGGCTGTAAACGCAATGTGGTAAGCTTATGTTTTCACTCTGTCACGGTTCAATAATTTTTTTTTTTAATTAAACGTAAGGATTTTTGACAAACGCAAAAAATAAAAATACAGTACATCACTTTCTTAATGTTCAGTCCGAAGAAGAAAGAAAAAAAAAACGAAAAAAAAGAAAATGAACGTCCCGAGCGAGATTCGAACCTGGGCCTTTCGGCTGTGAGTCCACGCTTTAGACCACTCGACCACCGTGACCACGGACTTCGCATGGGATAAATTTTATTACTTAAAAGTAGATAACCATCAAAACGCGTGTCTCAGTTGAAAATTCCTTTTAGATCGATTTTAACGTTGCATTAAAGACTCCAAATGCGAAACATCTTTAAGCTTATTGTTGTTTATATTCGTTTACACCAATTTAGTTATTGTTATCGCTGGATTCACGCTGTTCTTGTTACAAAACGCATTCGTAACAAAGCATTACGTCACTAAGTTTACAGCTGATGGAAGGAGTGAGCGAGTGACTCATTTGCATATCAGTCGCCGTTTCCGATAACCCGTTCATTACGTATGCGCGTATATTCACGGGTTAAAAAACACGGATAAACATGAGAGTGCGCCATTGCCAGCGGTCGCGATTTTTGTTGCCAGGCAACTGCCGGACACCTTCAAGTACATATATATATATATGCATATAAATATATTTTTCGCTCGAATTCGCGCGACTTAGCTCCCGAGGGCCGACAAATTTATAAACCTCGCTTCGTGAGGAATTATGGTTGTAAACAAATTGAATAGTGAATATGTACCAATTAAGTACACCAATTTATTATCCAGTAAGTGTTGTATTTTTTTTTTCTCTGTTTCATTTTGTCGTTTGATAATATGTAAATCGCGGTCTTTGGGAGTATTTGTATTGTTGTACTATATTGCTGTGGGAAAAAAAAAGGAAAGGAAGTTTGTTTTCATGTTGCAAACAACTTTTTGAACAGTTTGCTTGCATTAGTGGCTTGAAATTGCCATTTTTTGCTGCAACTCTGGAAGTCAATGGGTTAATAGAAGTGAATGTTTTGGTGCAGGAAAGCAAAACAGTGTTTCTTGACATTTATGTGACAACCATTATTTATGCCCAGCAAGTACATTGGTCATAATGAAGAGGATAAAAAGATGTTTGTTTCTATGCAGGTCAGCATGACCTACTTCAACAGGATTTTCTGCCAGCCCTATGTCGTATTTTCTTGAATGAATGTTGGGTCCTGATTAAATGCTTGGTTCAAACAAAACCTGGGTCGACAAGGTCGAGTTTTGGATAAATGCCTCTGGTGCTTATTTGAGGTACAGTACTGGCATTTATTTGAGGTCCGGGGTATACGCTTACAATCCGTCTTCTCAAGCCAAAAATTTGGGAGTATCCTGAAAGTCGCGGCGGACAGGTTCCGCTCATCAGTATGCATTTATGAAAAGAGTATGCACGAAGTGCGACGGCTGATACCGAAAATGAGCGAAATATTCACGAACAGGCTCTGTAATGTTTCTGCATCAATAATTGCACGTGTAAAGCACTGTCTCGTAAATATGCTATTTTTCAACGCATTGTTCTTTCTGCATGAAGTGTTGACAAAATTAGCAAAATTACCATAAATATATATTTTTTGCATTCGTGTTAGCTCGGGAAGCCTTCGAAGCGTAAAAACAAGCAATTTTGCGTCCAAGAATTCAGCGCGGATAGAGAGGGCTCATTTCCGCCGGAAGTTCCTTCGAACGCGTCTCCATAATCTCAGATTACTGCTAGTAAATATACGCCCCTGGTGTTCAATAAAAAAATATATATGTTACTTTATTCATTATTATCCAGAACTTGGCAAAAATAATGTTTGGATAAAAGCATACCAATGCCAGTCAACAAAAGCAATGCACTGAATAAATGGAGCATTTAGTATAATGATCTGAAAATGTAAACAATGGTTTTGGCAATTCAAGCATACATATCGTGCTTTACAATATTGAACCACCAGAGCCCACTAAAGGCTAGCATTTTTAAAGCCATAACATTAATTAAATAGATAATGATTGTAATTGCCTAATCAGAGATTAAATTCCACATTGTGAAACATACTCACTAAAGAGATTTGTTAATCCATGTTCTTTACCAAGGATGAATACAACAGTGTTATGTCTGTACCTTCCACAAGGATGAACCTAACAAATCATAAAAACAAAATTAAATGTCTAGCACCCTGAAAGCAACTTGCTTGACATTAATATTAAGATTGCAATTAACTTACTGGAATTGAAGATGGTTTATTAATTACAACAGCTTCATTGGTCAACTCAACAATCTCTAGAGGATTACCAACCACAGGAGGTTCATGTCTGAAGAGCAACAAAAACCCTGGTCAGCATGGCAGTCAATCACTTTTTTTACAAAATTTACTTCCTGTCTACAATGCTGGACAAAAGACCTTAGAACACTTAGGAAAATACTATGCAATGAAGAGAAAAACAATAGTTCCATTTTCTGGGCCTTCCTTCTTGCAATACAAAGTTGACACAATTTTCGTGGCTTGGTTCAAATCTTCCTTTGGTTTGAAAATTTTTAAACCAGTTTCATTTTAATTTTCCTTTGTCTGAGATTCATTATCATAATCTGAGACAGAGGAAAACAAAAACCAAACTGGTTTGAAAAATTTTCAAAACAAAGAAAAAATTTGACCCACAACATAAATTATGCATAAATATCGAACAAATGTATCGGAGATGGGAAGAGGGAGGTGACACTAAAGATTAAGTGTCCCAACACTTCTGACCGAGATTGTAAATATAATTTTATAATTAAATGTTTGCCGGCAACCATCGTACTTACCAGTAACACTTACAACCAATTAGGATCGATCTTACATTTCTCTTTAATGCTTTTCGTGAATTGCACCTTTCTAAGTGTTCATCAAGTCACATTCGTATGCATCACATAGTTTTAATCTTTTATGATTTTTTTGTGCATTTACCCATTATTTTTGCTCCACAAATTTCTTTCTATTCTCAGCGGTCTCACCTCTCACGTATAAAAGGAAATGAGACAAAATGAACAATGCCATTCTGTCGATCTAGCGAAGAGGTATAGTTGCAAATGCAGCGAGCTATGACATCATCGCAACCACTCAGGGAGACATTCCATGTGCCGAGAGAGCAATTTAAAGCCTACTTCCTGGCTCTTCTGGCAGATAAGGAGCTTACAAGGATCTTTGATACCATCTCCAAAGTTGATAAGTCATTTAAACGTCCTGTGCCGTACTTACGTACACAGACTAGAGGTAATCACAGGTTTTTGCCTTCTAACCCACGAGTGACCTGCTATAGGCGCGGAACTCCCGGCCACAAGTCTACACAATGTTGAAAACGGTCTCCGACGACCCGCTATTTTCCTTCAGGCAGTCCAGGTCACAACCAACCTCGACCGACATCTCAGTAGCAGGATCTACCCGATCCTCCTTTGGTATGAGTTTGGGTACTACTAAAGTCAAATGAACACCATTACAATGTCTGTTTTATTATATACATTGTACCCCCCCCCCCCCCAGGTCAAGCATAAATTAACAAGTCATTGTTTATATCGTTTCTGCTTATGGACACGTTCTATTTATAGCTGGAAGAAGTTTGAATTTAAGAAACACGTTAAGTATCTTTATCGATACATGTGGGAACAAATTGTCAATTTCGATCGCATCGCACCCTTCCCCCCTCGGGTGGTATCCTCAAAGGGAAGCTCACTTTCCCTCTCGGATAACGGGCTGAGTTTGCCATTCCTTGGGCCCTAATAATTTCCCATTTCTCTTTTCCTTTTCGTTCTAACTTGCGAACTCTTGCTTTCACGACTGGAAAAAGCATCCTGGTTTCAAGGTTAACACAGTATGAATAAATTGCAATAGATATGAACTGTGTAGCGCCAATCGTATCAAATGAATATGTTTGAAAAAAGTTATAAAAGCGCTTTTGAAACTAAATGTTCAGACGTTTCGGGACTTCTGTCCCTTCCTCAGTGAATAGCCGTTAACTGAAAACACGCGTCAGCTATTTAAATGTTCCAAATGTCGCCATGTCGCAACATTGTAGCGCGCGCGGATGAAGTCTAAATAAAACTAAAGTCAATGTTCATGCCGTGTGGTTGGAGGGTTTGGCATTTGAAAATTAGACGACACTCCGCACTGCGTCCCTCCGTGGTACTTTTAAAACCTGTTGTGATCACGGACACCATCATGTCATCGGTTGTGTGTCCGGGAGATGAGAAGTGTTTAGCGACGGGCAGATCTGCTTTCTTTCGTACCGATCTGAGATGCTCGCAGAATCTGTCGCCGAGCCTGCGTCCAGTTTCGCCGATGTAACACAGAGTACATGTACGACAGGCAATGATGTAGACGAGGTTACTGGTCGTACATGTGAACTTCTTATTCGTCGAATTGTCAACGGCCCACCAGGAGTGTTGATCAGGGCCGCTGAATTGGTGTAGGCGCAGGTCTTGCAACGTGGACGGCGACAGGGAAAGGTTCCATTACAGTCATCCCCCGTATTCGAGTTGGATTGAAGATTGCTGTGGACCAAGGAGTCTTTTAAATTGGAGTCACGACGGTACGCACCGAGGACTCGCAAGCTACGAAAGATTTCCATCGTCTCAGGATCAGATTTGAGGATTTCAAAGTTTTTCGTAAGGATGTTCTTGACACAGCTGTTGGTGGGGTTGTAGGTAAGTATTAGGGGGACGACTTCTTTGTCGGTGCTTGCATCGTCAGATGGTCGCATTGCTGCCTCTCGAGAGATGGTGCTGACGCGTTGGAGGGCTCGATCTACGACTGTTGGGGGATAGTTACGGTGCAGGAAGAAAGATGCCATTTCCTTGCTCTTGTTGATGAAGTCATTCTCATCACTGCATATCCGTTTAAGGCGGAGAAATTGGCTGTACGGAATGGAGTCTTTACAACGGACCGGATGTGAAGATGAGTATGTGAGATACGAGTGAGAGTCGGTTTCTTTGTAGTGTATGGTCGTTGCTAATCCTTGAGCAGGTGGTTTCAGGAAGAGGTCTAGAAAAGGCAGTTGGCCGTCAGAGATGGACCAAGTGAACTTAAGGCTCCGGTGGAAGTTGTTGACAAAATTGGCAAAGTCGTCAAGTTCGCTTTCTCTACAGGAAGCTGTTTCCACTATGTCGTCGATGTATCGCTTGTAGAGGTCAGGTTTGGTTCCTGGATATTGTAAGAAGATTTGTTCCTCGATGTGACCGACGAACAGACAGGCGTAGTTAGGACCAAATTTACTTCCCATAGCGACACCACCCGTTTGTTGGTAGTAACTGCCGTTGAAGGTGAAGCTGTTCGGTGTGAGGACCAATTCAGCAAGACGTACTAAGGTCTGTGTAGGTGGTTCTAGCACCGACCGCTTGTTTAAAAAATGTTGTAAAGCTTCAAGGCCATCGTTGTTGGGTATCACTGTATACAGTGACTTGATGTCCATTGTGAAAACAAAGCGATTAGAATTGAAGCTGGGATAGCGAAAGGATTGTGCAATGTCTAGCATATGATTAGTGTCCTTGACGTAGCTAGGTAAACCATGAACCAAAGGAGAAGTGATCTTGTCGAGATAAGTAGCTAAGAGCTCAGTAGGGCAGTTACAAGCGGATACAATGGGCCTCCCGGGGTTTCCTGGCTTGTTGATTTTTGGGAGAAGGTAGAACTTGAAAGTGCGAGGGTGATCCACAATTAGATTAGAAGCTGTGGCTGGGAGCTCTCCCTTAGTGATTGCGTCCTGGACAACCGAAATGACCTTGTTGTGATGTTCCAATGTAAGATCATGATCCACCCGCTGATAGAAGTTGCTATCGGAGAGTTGACGTTCAGCCTCTTGAATGTAAAGAGAGCGATCCCAAACCACAACAGCACCACCCTTGTCGGCTGATTTAATGACAATGTCGGTTCGTTGTTTTAATGAGACAAGGGCAGTCAGTTCATCACGTGATAAGTTCATGGCGGTGTTGCGCTGCTTGAAATTGAGCCTATCCACTTCTTTGCGACATTTAGTGATATAGTAGTCCAAAGCAGCAAATTTTCCCGGGGGTGGGGTCCATGTTGAAGATGTAGGTTTTAGAGTTTTGAAAATGTCGTCAGTCTGGTCAGATTGTTGGGTCTGATCGACACTGGTGGCATCTTCTTGACTAAAGTGAGTTTCCAAACGAAGACGGCGATAAAATCTCTCGCAATCTGTTTTTGTTGTATATTCATCACTATAAGGTCGCGTTGGCACGAAAGAGAGACCCTTGCTGAGAATGGATCTCTCACTCTCGTCAAGACGGAGGTTTTCCGGAATCGTGACCACGATTTTGTTCTTATGGCAATCAGAGATGTTACTGACGGGCATTGTAGAGTTTAACAGTTTGCGAAGCTTGTTTTCTTTAGAAGTGGAAAGGAATTTGAATACCTTATTCGTTCTAATTTTCGCGGGCACTTAATTTCGCGAATTTGGAACACGAATATTTCGCGAGCATTAATTTTCGCGATTTTGCAAAAAATGATAAATTTAGGGCATTTAATTTCTCGAAAATTGACAAAAGACAGATTTAGAAAACCGTTTTTTATTTAATGATCACTTAAACGACGATTGATTTGCAATCATGATTTGC
This sequence comes from Cladopsammia gracilis, assembly GCA_022457155.1. Classification (NCBI taxonomy): domain Eukaryota; kingdom Metazoa; phylum Cnidaria; class Anthozoa; order Scleractinia; family Dendrophylliidae; genus Cladopsammia; species Cladopsammia gracilis. The sequence goes on along the minus strand of JAJGOT010000537.1, from coordinate 275,499 downwards.
AATTAGGTAATAGAAATAGCGTTTATAATCAGACTAATCAAGCAAATACTGCAAATCAATCAAATGCTAATGCAATATTGTACTTAATTAATAAAAGTCAATTATAAAAATATGATTTTAAATACCTATGCCATACAGTTCTGTAATGATTATAAATGCTTAACACCCTTGAAACAGAACAAAACTATAGATGAATAATAATGAAATACAATTTAAGTATGTCTTCCGATACAGCCTTGTGCAATGTCTATATTATTACTGTGGTGGACTGTCTATATCTTTAAATGGGTCCTCAGACGGAGCTAAGAGCTTGTGTTGGCTAATTGTAAAAAGCCTGACCTAAATGGGCATTTTGATGACTGCACGAAAGATGTTTTAAAAGAGCTACATGTACAAGAAGAAGAATGAAATAAGTGATTCGGATGAAGAAAGTGCCGAAGTAGAAGATAAATAGACTGATGACAATTACCATGTAGCTATAAACTCAATTGTGGGCGGCACGGTGGTCTAGTGGTTAGCGCGTCGGACTTTCAACCTGAAGGTCGGTGGTTCGAAGCCTGGTCTCTGCCGTCGTGTTGTTTCCTTAGACAAGAAACTTTACTCCACACTGTCTCTCTCCACTCAGGTTTATAAATGGGTACCGGCGACAAAATGCTGGGGGTAACCCTGCGATGGACTAGCATCCCATCCAGGGGGGAGTAGCAATATTCCTAGTTGCTTCATGCTACGGAAACCGGGTTAAGCTCCGCCCGTGTGGGCCATCGTGGCCCGAGTGCGACTTTATAAACTCAATTAATCATTGATTAAAGCAATTATAGAAGTGTATTAAATTTCGCGTGTTTAATTTTCGCGTATCCTAATTTTAGCGAGTCTTTAATTTCGCGATTTTTTTACAAATCGCGAAAATCGCGAAATTAAAGCCTCGCGAAAATTAGTACGAATAAGGTAATACAGAGTTAAGTTCGTGTACAGTTTTACTGATTTGGCGGTAAGTGTCATTGTCGCAAACAGTTTTTAAGTCACTGCGAAGGTTTCTAATCTCCGTCGTGAGAGACTCACGACGCAGATTAGAAACCTTCGCAATGACTTAAAAACTGTTTGCGACAATGACACTTACCGCCAAATCAGTAAAACTGTACACGAACTTAACTCTGAATTATTCAAATTCCTTTCCACTACTAAAGAAAACAAGCTTCGCAAACTGTTAAACTCTACAATGCCCGTCAGTAACATCTCTGATTGCCATAAGAACAAAATCGTGGTCACGATTCCGGAAAACCTCCGTCTTGACGAGAGTGAGAGATCCATTCTCAGCAAGGGTCTCTCTTTCGTGCCAACGCGACCTTATAGTGATGAATATACAACAAAAACAGATTGCGAGAGATTTTATCGCCGTCTTCGCTTGAAAACTCACTTTAGTCAAGAAGATGCCACCAGTGTCGATCAGACCCAACAATCTGACCAGACTGACGACATTTTCAAAACTCTAAAACCTACATCTTCAACATGGACCCCACCCAGGGGAAAATTTGCTGCTTTGGACTACTATATCACTAAATGTCGCAAAGAAGTGGATAGGCTCAATTTCAAGCAGCGCAACACCGCCATGAACTTATCACGTGATGAACTGACCGCCCTTGTCTCATTAAAACAACGAACCGACATTGTCATTAAATCAGCCGACAAGGGTGGTGCTGTTGTGGTTTGGGATCGCTCTCTTTACATTCAAGAGGCTGAACGTCAACTCTCCGATAGCAACTTCTCGATGGAACATCACAACAAGGTCATTTCGGTTGTCCAGGACGCAATCACTAAGGGAGAGCTCCCAGCCACAGCTTCTAATCTAATCGTGGATCACCCTCGCACTTCCAAGTTCTACCTTCTCCCAAAAATCCACAAGCCAGGAAACCCCGAGAGCCCATTGTATCCGCTTGTAACTGCCCTACTGAGCTCTTAGCTACTTATCTCGACAAGATCACTTCTCCTTTGGTTCATGGTTTACCTAGCTACGTCAAGGACACTAATCATATGCTAGACATTGCACAATCCTTTCGCTATCCCAGCTTCAATTCTAATCGCTTTGTTTTCACAATGGACATCAAGTCACTGTATACAGTGATACCCAACAACGATGGCCTTGAAGCTTTACAACATTTTTTAAACAAGCGGTCGGTGCTAGAACCACCTACACAGACCTTAGTACGTCTTGCTGAATTGGTCCTCACACTGAACAGCTTCACCTTCAACGGCAGTTACTACCAACAAACGGGTGGTGTCGCTATGGGAAGTAAATTTGGTCCTAACTACGCCTGTCTGTTCGTCGGTCACATCGAGGAACAAATCTTCTTACAATATCCAGGAACCAAACCTGACCTCTACAAGCGATACATCGACGACATAGTGGAAACAGCTTCCTGTAGAGAAAGCGAACTTGACGACTTTGCCAATTTTGTCAACAACTTCCACCGGAGCCTTAAGTTCACTTGGTCCATCTCTGACGGCCAACTGCCTTTTCTAGACCTCTTCCTGAAACCAACTGCTCAAGGATTAGCAACGACCATACACTACAAAGAAACCGACTCTCACTCGTATCTCACATACTCATCTTCACATCCGGTCCGTTGTAAAGACTCCATTCCGTACAGCCAATTTCTCCGCCTTAAACGGATATGCAGTGATGAGAATGACTTCATCAACAAGAGCAAGGAAATGGCATCTTTCTTCCTGCACCGTAACTATCCCCCAACAGTCGTAGATCGAGCCCTCCAACGCGTCAGCACCATCTCTCGAGAGGCAGCAATGCGACCATCTGACGATGCAAGCACCGACAAAGAAGTCATCCCCCTAATACTTACCTACAACCCCACCAACAGCTGTGTCAAGAACATCCTTACGAAAAACTTTGAAATCCTCAAATCTGATCCTGAGACGATGGAAATCGTTCGTAGCTTGCGAGTCCTCGGTGCGTACCATCGTGACTCCAATTTAAAAGACTCCTTGGTCCACAGCAATCTTCAATCCAACTCGAATACGGGGGATGACTCTAATGGAACCTTTCCCTGTCGCCGTCCACGTTGCAAGACCTGCGCCTACACCAATTCAGCGGCCCTGATCAACACTCCTGGTGGGCTGAAACCAACTGCTCAAGGATTAGCAACGACCATACACTACAAAGAAACCGACTCTCACTCGTATCTCACATACTCATCTTCACACCCGGTCCGTTGTAAAGACTCCATTCCGTACAGCCAATTTCTCCACCTTAAACGGATATGCAGTGATGAGAATGACTTCATCAACAAGAGCAAGGAAATGGCATCTTTCTTCCTGCACCGTAACTATCCCCCAACAGTCGTAGATCGAGCCCTCCAACGCGTCAGCACCATCTCTCGAGAGGCAGCAATGCGACCATCTGACGATGCAAGCACCGACAAAGAAGTCATCCCCCTAATACTTACCTACAACCCCACCAACAGCTGTGTCAAGAACATCCTTACGAAAAACTTTGAAATCCTCAAATCTGATCCTGAGACGATGGAAATCTTTCGTAGCTTGCGAGTCCTCGGTGCGTACCGTCGTGACTCCAATTTAAAAGACTCCTTGGTCCACAGCAATCTTCAATCCAACTCGAATACGGGGGATGACTCTAATGGAACCTTTCCCTGTCGCCGTCCACGTTGCAAGACCTGCGCCTACACCAATTCAGCGGCCCTGATCAACACTCCTGGTGGGCTGTTGACAATTCGACAGAAGTTCACATGTACGACCAGTAACCTCGTCTACATCATTGCCTGTCGTACATGTACTCTGTGTTACATCGGCGAAACTGGACGCAGGCTCAGCGACAGATTCTGCGAGCATCTCAGATCGGTACGAAAGAAAGCAGATCTGCCCGTCGCTAAACACTTCTCATCTCCCGGACACACAACCGATGACATGATGGTGTCCGTGATCACAACAGGTTCTAAAAGTACCACAGAGAGACGCAGTGCGGAGTGTCGTCTAATTTTCAAATGCCAAACCCTCCAACCACACGGCATGAACATTGACTTTAGTTTTATTTAGACTTCATCCGCGCGCGCTACAATGTTGCGACATGGCGACATTTGGAACATTTAAATAGCTGACGCGCGTTTTCAGTTAACGGCTATTCATTGAGGAAGGGACAGAAGTCCCGAAACGTCTGAACATTTAGTTTCAAAAGCGCTTTTATAACTTTTTTCATGACTAAATTGCAGTGGATAAGATCTGGATGGATCTGTTATTGAAGGGACGGCAAACAATGCCCACACCTCTAATGCGGATATCGCCCCGGAGGTTACAAGGAAATTCATTGGCAGATATGTCTCGCCTTGTTTTCCAAGATCCGGATCACTTCCGAGCAGGGGAACTCCATAGATTAATTAATAGTATTAAGAGTTAAATATTAGAGTTAAATATTTTCTCCAGTTAGTGTATACCATGGTTTATCTTATTTTAGGATTTTATTTGTTTCTCGGAGAAACTAGCCTATTTTTGGCTACTCTGAAATTGGAGATGAAATAAAGTTTTATGTACGTATGTATGTATCGCCAAGCACCACAATGGAATACGTTATTAGATGATATGAACGATGTGCGCTTCTCTGAAGTCCGTGATTGGATTACTAACGGTGAAGAAGTAACGAAGTTTTTTAGACCGTTTAAGGTTAGTTACAAAGGCATCAACTCAGGAACAGTTACGAGCCCGCATCACGCTAAGGCAAGCAGTTCCCCTATTATTGTCCAAATTGTTGCTTCTGGCCCCTTTTTGGGGTCGGAAAATCGTGGAGCACTCGGTTAATCCTTCTGGTCTGTTTGTATTGGCAAGAGACCAAGCATTCTTCAAAGCGTTATTCTTTAGCGGTGATCGTGGTTCAGATCTTGGCATGGTGAGAACAGAAGATGTCCTACATTTCCCCCAGGACGATGGACTGTTGTTCAACCACGTATGGGGAAAAACCCTGAAAGATGGCGCCTCTCAACGTCAGGGATTTGGAGATACCTTAACCCTGAGTTGTGTCCAGTTAAAGCGATTGAAACATATGTAGCCGTAGCTTCCGAGTTAAAGGGTTTCCCTGACAAACGGCTACTTATTTCCACCAACTAATCCTCAAGCTCATCAGCAAAAGCTCGTTTGAGGCTGAATTTGAAACAACCTCAGATCGACAGCCGCCGTTCGGGCTCAGCTGTCACATTAGCATTATCTGGCTCCCAGTTGGTGGACATAACGTTTCATATAGGATGGAACAACAAAGAGACTGCTCTTTACTACATGAAAGTGGCGGAGGTGCTTCGTTTAGACAGTCCCTCTCATTTGTTATCCGCACACTGTTCCGCGACATCAGCCCTAACAGAGAACTACAGGGAATTTAACCGTCTGAAAACTTTGTATCCGCTTTTCCGCACACTTCCTAACCTTAATACGTCTCATTTATACACTTTATGAGTTTTAAGGATGGGGTTCCTTGAGTCTGGGATCCTGAGATCGGGAATACTTTGTGGTCCAGTGATTTGGGACTTTTGGACACTCTTGTTACATAGACACTGTCGGGATCTCAAGAGCGTGAGAGAGAGAGAGAACGCTGAGAATGAGGTACTTTTTTAATATCACCACATCATGGCCAAAAGAAAGAACCTTTCACAACAGAAAAAAGAAGTAACACAGTTACAAAATAATATATATTAAGCACCGCCCATTTCATTACTGGTAATCAAAAGCACTACAAGTAATGCAAACTATTATTTTGTGAAACTTTACTCACCAGCATCTTCTGCTTTATCATGCTTTGCTAGCACATAGAGATCCACCAAAAGTAGAAAGGATCTTTTACTATTATTATAATAATCATTATGTTTGTTTTATCATTAATAAGTAATTATTAGTGAACTTGTGTGCATGCTTTCTGGCATTATCTACTAGCTAGGAAACTGATATTAATATACTGTAATGTTAGTTAAATGTCCAGAGATAAATAGACCAATCAGAAGGCTTCAAATGCCATAGTCCCTGAGTTGTTCATATATTCGTATATATAATTAAGTAACATACATGTACATATACAACTGCAGAATTTATAACCTGTGCACTTTATTACAAATGACATCATTGTCCTTAAGGATTGTGTCTCGGGAGGCTAGACTGCCATTCACTGCAAGATAACAACAACCACCTCAATTTGTACTCTTGCCATGCAGAAATATTCCAAACAAGAGGCTACACTGATAACCTATATTCATGCGCTTGCATAAGAAAGTTTTACGGTTTATTTTAAATGGGTCACGTACCCCTTCCCCCTCAACGAATTTTGCGCGACACACTAAAGAACACGTCGAGACACGTTTTCTCCACTCGCCGTAAATATTTAATTTATTGTTTCCCGATCAAATCCACACTCGTCTAATATTTCCCAAACAGTGACTTCTTTCTGTTACGTTTGAAAAGACTACTTTTAAAAGCAATGAAATCAGTAAACAACTGGGCTATTTATTAATTTTAGCAATTCTCAAAAACAGTATTACGCGACCGTCTGTTGACAACTGTACTCGCTTTGAATATTTAATTTATTGATTTCCGATCAAATCCACACTCGTCTTTTATTTCTCAAACCGTGACTTCTTTCCGTTACATTTGAAAAGACTACTATTAAAAGCAATGAAATCAGTAAACGACCGGGCTATTCTTCAATTTTAGCGAGGCGATGCGTGTGAAGTTAGAACTATAAAATTTAATCTTGTTTTGTTTACATAATATCAGATATTATTACGACTAAATTTGAGCAAGTAATTTATAAACATTTCTCCAAAACTAACAAGAACACAAAGAAAAAGTCAATCACAAATTGATATCAACATAAATTCCCAACGAAAAATGTAATTTCTTTTAATTTCAATTTCTTTGACTCGGCTGCTAAAGTCACTTTATTGAATTAACGCCAAAATTAAGCGTTAATTCACGTAATTAAGCGTTCGAAATCTACGTCATTTTTTCTCCATACAACGTCCTATAAAGCGCTCAAATTTTTAAAACGGCCGCTGTGTAACCCAATACTGCTTTCATCTAACCTGCGATCAGGCGCCTTTTTTTCCGCCGACTTTCGCGCGTTCGCGCTCTCGCGCTCCGAGAAAAAGAGCGCCTGATTGCAGGTTAGCTTTCATCAAAGGGTCACGTCCCCTCTCACACACCGCTAATAATTAAAAAACCTTCGCTTTCTTGTGACGTGAGCTTGGGCTGCCTGTGGTTAGACTGCTACGAATAACAAGAACTAACTTCATTTCTGATGATGGTTATAGATACAATTTTATGCAATCCTGATGGTCAGAAATGATTAACAATGAACTGATAAGTAAGAATATGCGTGTTTTTGTTTTTCTAGAGGGGGTTGGGGGTATGCCAACCCCCCCCCCCCCCCCCCCATGAAACATTTTGAAATTTCTGACTCACATGTCCAAGACGGCCAGAAATGCATAAATATAAGCTAATAGGTGAGATGTGCTTTTTTTTTAGGGGAGTCTGGTTGTGTGCCTCCCCATCGAAAATTTTAAAATTTTAGTCTCACAAGATCAGAAGAAGGGCAATCCTGTCATGTGTTACAACAAAAATAAAATTAATGTACTACGGGTAGGTAGAACGTGTCGTGTTTCACAACATATGGATATGTTTATAGATCGAGCTAAAAGTTACGTTTATTTGATGCAGCGTCCCTACTATCTGAACCGTTTCACGGATCCTCAATTTTGTAATCACGAATCACGGCAGATAAAATGTGTAAATCATGGGTTTTTCACGGATCACGGATAGAATTTTTCGCTTTTCATGAATGACGGGCCGAAAGGAGGTTTCCTGTCCCATTGCTTGGATTGTTTGTCTCCCAAAGGAGGTATTTTGTCCCATTGCTGGAATTATTTATCTGCCGAAGGAGATTTGTTTTTCTCATGTATAGAACAATATTTAAGTCTTTAAAGACGAAGTTCCCGTATAAAAGGAGCCTGGCCTGGCCATTCTCACCTCCAGTCATCAATCAAGCACTGAAGCATAAACAACTGACAAAAAAACATGCGTCATTACTAAGACCATTGCTTACACAATTTGGAAAAACTTTATGAAAGTTATATCAGAAGTCTATAAACTTCTATGTCATTTTTTGCTTAGGTAAAATATTGGTTTAATTCGATTTTTGAAGCAAATTATATTTAATGGACGTGCAAGTTAACCATGTTTTGTGACTGAAAGACACCTTAATTTGCATTTCACACCCAAAAGGTGTGAAATGGGGGAGGAGCTAAGCCTTTTATACCGGAACTTCGTGTTTAAAACGGTCACGAGATTGAACATTTTATTTCACAAGTACTTGAACTTTTGAAGAACACGATAATCTCGAAATTACAACATCCTTTATAAACGTCCTCTAAGTTGTCCCGGACGAACTCGATTCCAATTGAATTTAAACTGAACTGATCTTTGCTTAAATATGTGAACTAATACAAAAGACGGAAAGCATATTCGAAATACTACGAAAGAATGTGGGAAAAAGTATTACGTAACCTAGCACAATTATTCTAACAAAAAACTACATATTTTAATTAAGATCAATGTTCTCCGAATTCTCTTTTGTCCATTCCTCCCCCTCATTGATATGCCATAGCATATCAACGTAACGTTTTTAAGAGAGAATGTCCCTATAAGTCTTGTAATAAGCTGATTGGAAAAGTCTCTGTTCATCGTCCGTCATAATCGTTGTCCGCAACTTTAGACGATTAGATCTCTTGATGCAGCGTTGATACTCCTTCACATCCTCTAGGAGCTTCTAGGATAGTTCCAATTCAAGCAATTATATTACTTGATGAAGCCTCAACAAAGACGTACATTAACGCTGACGTAGCAGCTGAACTTGGTCTGCAGGGAAAACCACAGAAAGTCACCGTTAACGTTCTAAATGGGCAGATCGAGACCATCGTAACTATGCCAGTTACAGTTCAACTCGAGAGTTTGGACACTAGCGTGAAGACAACTGTCAGTGCATTCACAGCAGAGAAGGTCACAGGAAACATGGAAGCAATCAACTGGGGAAGGTATGCTGCGAAGTGGACCCATTTGAAGAATATACAGTTCCCGGATCCTGGACCTAACCCTATTGTCTACATTACTCGATTAAGGACGTTCGAAGCAGACCAGGTGGAGACTTGCAGACGAGTTTCGTGCAAACTTACTTCATCCAAGAACATCGAGAAGACTCAGGATGAGATTAGTGGCCTGCTTCAAAAATTCTGGGACGTTGAAAGATGCACAAGTCCTCAATTTGGATGACAAGTTAGCCTTAGAGAAAGTTCAGAAGTCCATTAAGTACGTGGAAGGAAGATATCAAGTGGATATTCCCTGGAAGAATGACGAGCCTGTACTACCAGATAATTACGACATGGCGTTGCGTCAGCTGTTCAACACTGGAAAGCGGTTATTGAAACGTCCAGAGATATTGGAATCGAGTTCGTCCGGGACAACTTAGAGGACGTGTTAAAGGATGTTGTAATTTCTAGATTATCGTGTTCTTCAAAAGTTCAAGTACTGGTGAAATAAAATGTTCAATCTCGTGAACATATATTTTTTTATTATAACAAATAAACAAGATTTACGTCATAACTGCAGAAGAAGAAAAATAAAAATAAAAATAACAATATGGATAACAAAACAATAAATCTTACAATCACACTAATATAAAGGGAAAAGGGAGGGGGGGGGGCTAGATTAGAATGGATAAATAGGTTGAGGCACACCATCGCAATAAACCGTAATGAATTATACGCAGAGTGTATAGTCCATTTGGATACATATTTCCTGTATTTGTTATTTTTCACAGCAATTTCTTTTTCACTTCGAATTTTGTCATTAAGGACGACACAGAAAGCCTCATAGTGTAATATTCTACCCTGGGTATTGTTATTAATGACATGGTAATAAGATATGGAGAATCGCTCTGGCCTGGGACAAGCCCAAGACCAGGCGAAGATGGGAGCTGAGAGGATCAAGCCCGACTTACTCGATCGGGTGGGAGGGTGGGTTGCCAAACTCTTCCCTTTTGTAGAGTGATGGGGTGGGCACATGTAACTTCTTTTATAGTCTCATTAACATAATCCCCAGGGTATTAATTACCAATGCAAATTGAGTTTGCATAGTGTAATATTTTACCTTGGGTATTGTTATTAATGACATGGTAATAAGATACGGAGAATCGCTCTGGCCTTCCCCAAGCCCACTTCCAATCTCATCTTTTTAACACCACAGGAAGTTTATAACACAAACATGACCTTACTCTTCCCAATCCTTACTCCTACTTACTCTTACTTATCCTTAATATGTAATATAACCTAATGTAACCCGTAACAAACCTATGAGAACACTAATATGATAATACTGTAACACACGTCAAATAACACCTGACAACTGTTGATTTAGCTAGCAATGTTCAAGCTCAATTGTAATGCTTCTAACTCAGGAGACACGCCAGACGAGAGCACGCCCCTTCAATTAACTACCTCTGTCGCTCCCTTCTGGTTAGGAACCCCGTTTATATCCACCTAGATCATACGGAGTCTCGGCTTGATTCCCTTAACGTAATTCCGAAACTCTACCCAGTAACTTGCTTGTTTCGGAAACCCTTCACTGGATATCACGGTCTTTCTCTTACGACCCACCATCTAAATAAAAGAAAGGTTTAAATAGGGATGTCACCTATTGTCCAACCGATCGATAAGATGTATGAAAAACAAAACCGTCTAATGGTATCGGGGTTCCCGACCAGAAAGGAACGACTTCAACATGTCTAAAAAGAACGTCTGGTGGCTACCGAGATGACGGTATACCAACAGGAGTCACTCACCCTGAACAAGAGCCAAAAATATAGCCGAAGAAAAACGGCAATGAAAATAAAATAAAGTCTACGACAACAATTATGCCAGGCATGGTTATTAAATAGAGCATTCTCGAGAGTACATTATTCACCCAGCCATCCTGGTACATTCAATCTCCTTATCTCGCCTCACAACTTCGGTTGCTCCAAACAAATTTGCCATGCCGGCGAGCCTCACAGGCACACAACGATGGAAAAAATTTAATCACGCAGAAAAGCCTCCCAAGCGATAACAGAGCACAAAATTGGCCACGCAGGCAGACCTCACAGGCAATTATCAGTACAAATTCACCGCGCAGGCAAGCCACACAGGCAAGCCTCACAGGCATAAATTATCCAAAACAAATTCGCCACGCCAGCGAGCCTCACAGGCATACATCAATACAAAAAATTTAATAACGCAGAGAAGCCTCCCAGGCAATAACAGAGCAATACGTTTGCCACGCAGGCAGACCTCACAGACAATTATCAGTACAAATTCATCGCACAGGCAAGCCACATAGGCAATAGTAATTCAATGCCGCCACACAGGCAAATTCGCCACGCCGGCGAGCCTCACAGGCATACATCAATACAAAAATTTTATCATGCAGAGAAGATTCCCAAGCATTAACGGAGCAAAAACTTCGCCACGGAGGCAGACCTCACAGGCAATTATAAGTACAAGAATTGAATTAAACAACAAACCAGGGACGCGAAGAGCAAAAGACGCGTAACGTTACAAACCTGATAAACGGACAACTCATACGATACCGTATCTCATTCGCCTGTACAGCCGGTCAAACCTCTGCCGCTGGCTGAACTGCCGCGTCGGCTGGAGAGCTTATTAGCGCTGCTATTGCTTCATCTACCACAACGTGAGGAACTTGTTCCACGTCGGCCATCGAGTAAGTCGGGGTTGATAACAGAAACGCCAAACTCTTCACTTTTGCGTAGAGTGATGGGGTGGGGCACATGTAACTTCTTTTATAGTCTCATTAACATAATCCCCAAGGTATTAATTACCAATTCAAATTGAGTGTGCATAATGTAAAAAGTAATTTGAAACCTTTCCAGAAACGCGTAACGCAGCTATTTACTCATACGAAAAGCGCAATCAGTTAAAAAATGCCATTCATTTTTCTGTTTTTTTTTTCTTTTTCTTATTATTTCTTTTTGCGTCACGATTTTGCATGTAAAGTTATGCACGCATATTTAAAATTGTACACTTCCGGTTCATAGCTTTGCCATTTACACTTCCTGTTTAGTGACTTCCGGTAAAACAGCGTTACTGAAGCGTCAAGACTGCGTTTCCTAAAACCCTACTTGCATTACTAATGTTCACGTTAGGTATATATAATACTCAGAAGAATCACTGGCTTCATTGTGGTACAGCCTTCATTTACAAAACATTCAATAGTAAACAACGTGGTTTGCAGGAACGATGACTGAATGAAAGGAGTAACTCTTCTCCATGTCGGACATCTTCTTATCATGTTTAAAATATATCATAAAACTTTCTTACGCATGCGCATGAGTATAGACTGCTTGGAGCCTCTTGTTCTTAAAGCATCTCGCGATCAGACACACGAAATATATCCAATTTTTATTCCTCTGTATCCGAAACATAGAAAAGAAAATTAATGAAAAAGTGATCGCTTTACTGTAAGGTTATTTTCGCCCGAGAAACATTTACTAGCGCAAGCGAAACTCGCAAGACACGTGCATTGTTTACATCTTCTATCGGCGGTGAATTTTTGCACCTGTGGCTGTTTTGTTCCTTCAACTTCACGAAATAAAAGTTCATAAAAGGTAAACAACCGAAAGAAATGAAATTATTTGGGATTCCTACTATGCTTATGTTTCTTCCTTCGCTGACCACTGTGCACCTTTTATTAAACAAGCGCAGTGTATTCGTCTAAATCTGAGGCGTATGATTACAGAATCGGGAAAATAACCGACACGAAATCAAGACAAATAGATTATTTACATGTGGGAAAAATCTGAGACCTTTCGGAGTGCACAGCACGGCAGAACTGAAGGATTTTTCCGAATTCCACGGCGATGGCGTAAATTTGATTTATGACAGCACGACGTTTAAAAGATTCTTAGCCAGCGTAACACATCTCGCAATGTGGCAGCACTTCACTTCACACCCCTCTGTAACAGACCTGGTGAAACCCGACCTGGTGGGGTTTTTTGCTCTCCCAGGTGGAATTTTAACCTCCTTGGTCCCTGATGACTATATCAAAAATCCCTGGTGAAGAATTTAGATTCCCTGGTACCCGGTGGGGTTTGACTTCCTGACAGGAAAATAAAAGATACGAAATAGTTCGCATCGCGTTCTTGTTTCTTTCGCGTGACAAGTCCGGAAACATTCACCGCTGGTAATTTTTGTCACGAGTCGAAATTGACGTTTATTTGGGCTCGTCGCGCATTCCTCGTCCAATCACGTCTTCTGAATAGATCGGTGACCAACCTCGTCTCCAGGGCCTTTTCTGCTTTTCAAAATTCAAAATGGCGGGGGCGAGTGATTTGTGAAGATTCTGATAGCAGTACAAACTCATCTGAGTATGGAAAGCGAGACAAGAAATGAAGACATCACGAAATGGAAGATTCGTCAGATTCTGGTTCCGACACGGTGATAAAAAAGCACAAGACTCAGAAGCACAAGAAAGTGAAAAAGACACGAAAACAGAAAGTGTTAGAAGCGTGCGGTGCGGCGTCTCGTAAAGCTGTTCAATGGTCTTCTGTTCAAAATGATCTCAGAGTCCAGTTGTGTGAAACCACGTGGGAGGCGTTCCTGCATTACTTGAAGGGATGCACGGATTATACAGTTTCATTAGAGTTGGAAACCGTTTCAAGCAAAGTGGATGCTACAGTCCAAAGGGCTTCAGCGAACTTGCCACGTGGATCACAAAAACCAAACACTTCGGTGTTAAAAATGATAGCTGAGAAGGAATGGAGCAGTGTGTTTATATACGGGCTTTCAAAAAAATGCAAGGGAAGAAGCCATGTGCGAGCTAGTGACTGAGCACCTGAAAATAAGCCAGTGTAAACAATGCCCGACTTCACATTCTTCAAAAGTTGCTGTCGTAAAATGCCTAGAAGAGCTGCCTGGTCAACTCAAGAAACTCTTGACAGCATGTGAATTGAGAAAGTGTTTTGACAAGAGAGCTATAGTGAGAAAAGTGTATGAATCAGCAGACTTGCTTCTTAACCCATTGTTTGCACAGTGCCCAATCTGTGCATCAGTTGTGTCACTTGGTCACTTCAATGGCATCATGATTAAACGCGACAATTTACTTCAACACATCAAAAGTTGTCATGCTACAGAGGTATGTAAACAGTAGTAGTTAATTTAGTGAAGCATATGACAGGTCGCAGAGGTGTAAATCAATGAAACGCAATAATCAATATAATCAATAACAATCAATACCAATTAATTGATTAACATTAAAGATCAATAAAAATCAAAGCCTCGGAGTTGAGTGAGTATCGACTTTCATTGATTATCATTTGTTTTTATTGACCACTATTGATTTACTGGGTTAAGCAGGGAGAAGTGTTCCTGTTTCATCTCTTGGATGACATGGTGGCATTTCCCATCGCCATTTACCTTTACCATTTAGACAAGTCCGGTGATCACAATGATGTATCGTATCGTGTAAAAGAGTTTTTGGCATATGCTACACCTTGCACTACTTGCTTGGATCATGCAAAACGAAGCACGCTGATGCCAGATTGTAAGAACTTTTTCAAAGACTGTTTTTCCGGCAAGGCTATTTGCAAGGCACATGAAGGAGTCTATGACACCTGGAAATGTGACAAACGCCCATGTGAGTCTTGCAATGAGAAGATTAAAAATGGAGAGGCCATCACATGTACTCGTGCACGCATTTTTCTTTCCATCTCAGACCAGGAATCTGCATATCAGAAATTTGGGAAAGGCGTGTCAACGTCCATTGAAGCATTTAAGGATGGAAAGGGTTCTTTGCAATTTCCCCTTTATCACATTCATGACATTGGACACCAGCTTAAGAATGCTCAAGCCTCACTTGAGAGGGGCACCCATTTTGATGGTCATTACTCCTATGACTCCACCGATTTATCGTTGCTGCTTACCACAGCAGAAAATGAAGTGACAGAGTTGATGTTGAAAGGGGTGTCACATAAAGCCTTAGCGCAATTAGACAAGCACAGTGACGAGCAAAGCTTGCAAAGAGTTAGTGAACATGTGACTACCGCTTGTGGTCAAGTTGATCGGATGATAAGGACTGATGTTCCAGAGCTTCGAAGACCTTGGTTTGCTGAAGACCACTCGGACATTAGCTCCCCGTTGTTTCTCGTCATATCAAAGACAGGAGTCGTTTACTTCACTGATGACTCACAGAAATCGCTATCTTGTTACGGGCAGACACCTCTACCAAGAAAGCTTATTTCGATAGCTAAAGGAAATGTCCAAATCAACAATCAAGGTGTCCCAGAAGATGTTGTCCCATTTGCACCACAGAGCATTCCCTCTGAAAAATGTAGATGGCTTTCCATCGCTGGATTGGCCCTAACAAATGATGAAAAAGATTTGCTTGTTTGTGACTCCAAACTTGGAACTATCAGGATTGTACAGAGAGTTGACCGGATTGCTCACCACCCGTCATGGAAAACATCGCTCAGCAAATTAGAAGTATTTGGTAACAGCCAAAGGTTCCATCCATTTGAAATCCGTACAGGTCTACCACGTAACGAGCAGGTTTTATTAACTAATCCTGTCTTGGGGGTGATCGATTTGTGCACACTCTCCGCTGATTACACAGGACTAGCAATTTGTCGCACAATTGAGAGTACAGATATAAGCCACCCGATTGATTGTCTGTACTTTGCTGATAACGTAATCGTCGTTACAGACTGTCCATCTGTGGAGACCATGAGTGGGGAAGTGAAATTTTTCGTACTTGAAGATGCTGCAACAAGAAAGGCATTCAGTTTGGACAGTGCAAGTGGCATCAACTTTCCTTTTGGACTGAAATGGATGACGAAGTTTATTTTTCTGACCACCTTAAGCATTCCATCTACAAGATCAATTTTTCAGAGCAGTCAGCCACTTTGGTTCTTAGACAAGAGGATGATCCTGGGCAGAATGATGGGCCCAACGAGTCTGCAAAGCTGTGTTTCCCAGCCGGTTTGGCAGCAAGAGGTGCATCCCTTTATATTGCTGAACATCCATCGCAAATCCAAGGAGCCATCAGAATGACTTGTTCTTTACAAGGCCTTATTGGATTTCAGTCTACATGGCGAGAAATTAGCGAAGGAATGGGATTGGTGTCAAAACGAGTTAGGTCATTTGATCCAGATTATGCTGCGAAAGTCAGGGACAGAACATTGGTTGCCTCATTGCCAGAATTGAAAACGGCAGCAGAAAGGTTTGAAAGCCTGATCACAGGTACTAGAAGGTATACAGGTGCTGTTTCGCTTGATATTAGCCATGGCTCTATGGCTTCCCGAACAGCTGAAGGGTTTTACAAGACCCTTACCAATGGTGCAGACTACCTGTCCGATTACTTTGTACATATTGGAGAGGAAGATCTTCTTGGCCTAGTCAAAGTGAAGACGCTTGGGACGCGCTTGCTTGAGGGGTTCTTTGACCACATAACGGAGAAGATTTCAGGGAACAATCCAACCTTTTTGGAATTTTCCAAGCGTGTGGCGACAGAAGCATTTCACTTCATTGTTCCAGTGGTCACATCAGGATCAGATCTGAGCCTGAGTGTTAGTGTCAGAAGAACGAGGGATGAAGTATCTGCCACGTACACATATACAAACGATGATCACGACAGCAGTAGGAATTCATCAGAGGCGATGTGGGCGATGTTCGAACAACGCCATGAGCATAATTTCTCTACTGAAGACCTAAGGAGGCTCAAACGCAACATACGTGAGGGGAAGGAAGACGAAGCTCTGATGATTGGAAAGCAGATTTACATCGGGAGAATGAATTGTTGCCGTGGGTATGTGGAGAAACTTGGAAGCAACGAAACTGTACGTAACGAGCAAAAGGCCAATTTGAGAGCCATTCACACGGCTACGAAGTCCAGGCCGATGAAAGGCCTGAGGAATTTCCAGAAGAGGAAATACGGTACCCCGCCAACCATTATTGGTCAACACGTAGCGAGACGTGAATTAGACATCGCACCGGTACGAGAGTGTATTTTCGTTGAAGTGGAGGCTTGGGAAGAGCTCGGTCCTAATGAAGGTGGTGTATGTGAGACTGATTTCGTCTTTGAAATTGGAGAAGTCCTTGTATTTCGTGGAACTGATGGATTACCCTTTAACCTTCTAAAGATTACCTCAGAGTAATGGACCACGATCTGTATTGCAGGGAGATTTTCTTGCTGAAACCTCCCGTAATGAAGAGAACATTATCTACACCTTAATGCACCTTTTCTTTGTTTTGAATAGGTTCTTATTTTCAATAACCATGATTCTTCTCATTGTTTTAGAACCGAGCAGGTCATTATTGTGGTCAGTGATGTGGAACAGGAGGTCATTATTGACCTGATCGCAATAATGACCTGCTCGGTTCTACTTAGTTGACCACAATAATTTTTAGGACAACCAAAATTGAAGAGCCTTCATTATTTCTGTCACTTAGTTTACAAAAGTTCTCGCATTTGTCAATTATAACTTAGCAATTACAAACTTTTTCTAGCCATTGTTAATGGTAATATTACAATTTCCACCTGAAATATTCAAAGTAATTGACCCCAAAGCATTTGGAATCTGCGTAGCAGCAACATTTTCTCTGGTTGTGGTTTCACTTATGGACTGGCCGTGCACTATTTTTGCAACTTTAACAAGTCGTTCATTTGTTTCCCGTTTGTAACCTTGAAGAGCTTCCGATCGATGCCCAGTAACACCCCGAATCAATTTGTCGTTTACACCTCGAGACCGCTGTTGCTCGCAAAGAGTGATTAGTGAAATATCCCTTAATTCCAGCTTCAGCCATCATCATTTTAATCATGGAATTGAGTTTATTATGACCCAAAGGGGCAATAGAAAACCAAGCATTGTTACTTTCGTACTTTTGCAATGGCTTCAAGTG
>JAJGOT010000537.1:225000-252500 GCA_022457155.1 Cladopsammia gracilis | reverse complement strand
TTGTGGTACAGCCTTCATTTACAAAACATTCAATAGTAAACAAAGTGGTTTGCAGGAATGATGATAATATATATATATATATATATATTAAACATGATAAGAAGATGTCCGACATGGAGAAGAGTTTATCCTTTCTGTAGCCGCAGGAAATAAACTTTGCGCTCTACGTGTCAACATTTATTGAAGCTTAAACACCGGATGATACACGTCCCGTTGTGCCAGAACACAGAACGGTTCTGGGAAAAAAAATAAATTACAAAGTTACCCCAAAACGAATGATACAAGATATAAACTAGGAAACAAAGCTGCCAAAGAAAATGACACAAACATACCTAATCGGTGAATTCTTCAAAACTATAAATTGAATCGTCGACGGCAAGGAACTGAATTGAACTGAACGGCAAGGAGAACTGTACGACGGCAAGGAAAACTATACGACGGCAAGGAAAACTATACGACGGCAAAGAAAACTGTACTGACTACATGCAAATACAAAACTGAAATTTATACGAAAAAATGTGTGACAACTATATGCATAGAAATTAACACGTGCGAGAAATAAATAAATGCGTGCAAACACGCTAACACGCCGGCCCCCGAAAGGCGAACATGGTTTTTTGAGCCTTTCCAAAAAATTAAAAGTCAATGTCAATAGAAATCAAAATAAATGTTAATAAAAAACAACGTTTATGTTCCTTCAAGGAGACATTGTTTGCGGACATCGCGTCTTAGGCAATTTGTGGCTGTCCTTACGATAACTGTGCGAACCACTCCACGTCCATCAGGGAAAACTTCTTCCACTACCCCCTTTGGCCATCTCCCACGGGGAGCATTCACGTCCATTATTAGCACAAGATCACTTACTGCTAGATTAAGGCGACGGATAAGCCATTTCTGTTTCACTTGGAGAGTTGGCAAGTATTCTCTGATCCATCCCCTCCAAAATACGTCTGCCAGATATTGGGCCTGTTTCCACCGCTTACCCGCATAGTCGTTCACACCAGTAGACTCGCTTGGAGAAACACAAACATTTGGTCGACGTAAGAGCAGTTTGTTCGGCATCAGCGGTGCTGGATCTTTAGGATCACTAGTTATTGGTGTCAGTGGCCGATCGTTAAGAATCTTTTCGACCTCGGCCATGAACGTAAGGAGAGTCTCGTCGTCCACTAGTTGATTTCCCAAAATTGAGCGTAGGATCTTACGGATTGAACGGATCATTCTCTCCCATACGCCACCAGCATGACTCGCGAACAGGGGGTTAAAATGCCATTTTACTCCTCTTCTGCGGAGGGAATTGTTGATTCGATCAGGATTCCATTGTTTAAGAGCAGTTTTGATATCCTCTTCTGCACCTCTAAAGTTCGTTCCGTTGTCACTGTAAACTTCAATTGGCGGTCCCCGTCTGCAGACAAATCTCGTGAAGGCCTGAATGAATGAGTCACTGGTGAGGTCATGTGAAATTTTAAATATACACAGCCGGAATTGCAAGGCACGTAAACCCACATCCATATCTTTTAACGTGACTGCGTTTCATCTTGACGAATACTGGCCCAAAGTAATCTACCCCCACAGTGGAGAACGGCGGTGCTCTGGGCGTTACTCTAGCAGTGGGAAGAGGTGCCATCACCTGCTCGCGTGGGCTAGCATTCCATCTCCTACATTCCAGGCACTTTCCGACAACTCGTCGTACAGCCGCATGCCCTCGTAGTATCCAGAATTTACGTCTTATACTGGCTAGGACCTGGCTCGCACCGACATGACCTTCTGTCTCATGATAGTCTCTTATGATTAAATCAGTAACATGGTGCTTGCTTGGCAGGATCATGGGATGCTTGGCATCAAAGCTGATCGATGCTCTCTCGAGACGCCCTCCAACGCAGATTATACCATTGTGGATCCAAGGACTAAGCTTACGTAATGGGCTCAAGTATCCTGTGCAGGCTAACCTCTTTCCAGACAATCTTGGAGACTTTGAGTTTGGTATCTCCTGCAACTGCTCTTGTGACAGTATGGCCAATTCTTTTGGAAAAACTTCGGCTTGTACCATTCTGACAATCTCTTTTGTCGCTGTAGAAATTTCTGAGACAGTTAAGTTACCCATTTTAATTCTTTCCCTCGGCACTCTCTCTCTGAGGCATCGGAAAAGTGGTGTAGCTGAACACTATGAAGCTCACCAAAGTCGTGAGGCTTAAAGCACCGAGGCCAGCTGACAAGCTTCAGGTTGGGAAGGTTTCCAACCCATGTGCGCCATTCAAAGAGCTTTTCGTCAGGAATCTTTTCATCCCAGCCATAGTCCTGTTTGCATAGTTCCTGTAGGAGTATCTTGGCTGGTAATACAAGTGGAGCTGCGAAACCAAGAGGATCGTACAGACCAGATATTAACGACAATACTCCCCTTCGTGTATGTGGTACCTCTTTCTCTGCGACTCGGAAGCTTAAAGTATCCCTTTCCACATCCCACTGGGTACCTAAAGCTCTGTCCATGGGTAAATGTTCAAGGTTCAGGCTCATCACCGATGGTGCTCGCTCGGTAGACGGTATGGACGTCAAAACTTCTCGTCGGTTACTCATCCACTTGGTAAGTCGGAATCCACCCTTAGATAGCAAATCTGTGAGCTGGGCAACAAGTCTAGAAGCTTCAGGAACAGTAGCAACAGATTTTAAGCAATCGTCGACGTAGAAATTGCGATGTACTGTGTCGACAGTTTGAACATCAAAGTCCCTCTGGTGGTTGCTTGCAGTCTTCTTGAGCGCAAAATTGGCGCAGCAGGGCGATGACGTCGCTCCAAATAGATGGACCAGCATCTGATGGTCCACTAGACCGTTAGATAAGTTGCTGTTTTCCCACCAAAGAAATCGTAACGCGTGGCAGTCATCAGGCGCCACTAAAACTTGATGGAACATCTGCTCCACGTCAGCCATCACTGCTACGGGTTCTTGCCGGAATCTGAGTAGGACGCCAATGAGGTTGTTCGTTAAATCAGGGCCTTGAAAAAGTTGATCATTTAGCGATGTGTCACAGAATCGTGCTGCACAGTCAAACACAACCCTCACTTTCCCAGGCTTCTGAGGATGGAACACCGGATGGTGAGGTAGATACCACACGGGTTTGCCTTCACGCTGATCATCTCACACTCTTTTGCCGTGGCCCTTTGTAATGTAATCATCTATGGTCCTTCTGTATTTCTCGAAGAGAAGGGGTCCTTGAATCGTCCTTCTTGGAACTTCATTCTTCGTACAACGGCCTCTCGGTTATTTGGAATACAGGGAGACTTGTAGCGCCAGGGTAGAGCTAACTGGTAATGGCCATCTTTCATACAGACAGAACTTTCCAGAATGGCCAGGGCACGTTGATCTTCTTCTGACATAGCTTGTTTCGAGCTGGACAAGGATTCGCTGAAGTCTGCGTCATACAACGTCTTAAGCTGACTGGAAATCATCTCCTGACCACCACTTATGAAGTTCACGTGCGCCTCTGAACGTGTAGAACATTCCATAGGACCCATGCGTGTCCATCCAAGCAATGTCCTGGCTGCATAGGGCTGTTTTCTTCTACCACATCTTTGCTCAAAGATCCAATGAGCCTCAGGATTGTGGTTACCAATCAGAATCTCAACCGCTTTGCTATCAAGTCTCGGGAATTCAATGCCGCGCAGGTGTGGCCATCTTTCAACATCCTTTTCAGTTGGAATGTTTTGTTCTGATACCGGAAGACGGTCAACAGTCCACACCTTATCTAAGTGTATAGCGTCGTCTGTACTAAGTGCTTTCACGTATAATTCCACTTCATATCCTGTTCTAGGTCTGTCCTCTTCATTTATCGTTGACAAAGAAAAGTTCATAGGTCTCCCGGAGAGCCCAAGATTACGTGCTTAACTTGCAGAGCAAAGTGTGGTGTCTGAGCCATTATCCAAGAAAGCGTACGTTTCAATCTCTGGACCACCACTGGTGCTACTGACTCTCACCGGAACTATCTGCAGGCTTACTCTAGGTTTCCTGGAACCTATTGCACCACACTGACCTTCTGCGCCACCAGCATTCGCGGCGGTGTTGTCTTCAAGAACTTGCGTTGTACCAAAGTCTGTAGTCTCGCTGCGTTCTTCAGCATTCTGACCTTGAGGATGCAGGAGCGAGTGATGTCGTTTACCGCATCCACTAAATAGACAAGCCCTGAAAGTTCTGCAGCTCCTAGCGAAGTGGTTCGCTCTAAGCAATTGACACACAGTCTCTTACTCGTGATGAATACTTTACGTTCTTCATAGGACTTATCCCTGAACTTAAAGCATTTCTCCAAATCGTGGCTGTTTCCACAGAATAAACATACGGTCCTGGTAACCTTTTGACCACCAGTTTGCGCAGTCGCACCAAATGTTGAAGGTGGAACGCTTTGCACGTTTAAGGAATGCTTTTCTTCGGCTCCTTTAGTGGCAAGAGTAGTCATTTTCGGCGGCGGGGTCTCGTCTGTTTTCCCTTTCAATTTGGGCTTCTCATCTCTTCCGATATTTGGCCTTGCACCCAGCAATCTTCCGAACGCGGTGTTGGCCACGGCGGCGTGCTTTTCCACGAAGCCAGTCAAGTGGGAGAACTCAGGCTCGATTTCTGCTTGAATTAGTCTACTAGATTCCTCAGCCCATTTGGCTTGCAAATGCAGTGGGAGGCGCGTGACGACTTTTCTTAAGGTGTCCATTGAATTTATGTCTGCTTTATATCGCATATGCTCCGAGTTCAAGGTACAATTCTTCATGTCCCGGGCCAACTGGGACAATTTGGCGGGTTCCCATGGTCGTATTTGAGGACCTTCCACTACCTTTTCAATGAATGCGTGAACAATAATATGCTTCTGTCCGAAATTTTTGCGCAAAATATCCTTCGCCTCACGAAGTCCTTGGCCTGCAGGCAACATGAGACAGTTCTCGATTGCATCTTTAGCAATTCCAGAGCAAAATTGGATCAAGTAGGACAATCTTACATCGTCTTCTAGCACTCTGCTTTCTATGTTTGTCTCAAAGTTTTTTATGAACCGAGGATACTTTCTTGGGTCGCCATCAAAGGTAAGGATTTCCCGTTTTGGCATTTCCAACTTCTCAAAGGCTGAAGCTAGCGAGCGAGCAGTTTCCAGTTGTTGTTGATTTAAGAGACGCTGAAACTTAGGAGCTCCCAGATATTCTTCAGTTTTACAAGGCGTCTGAGCAGGCTGTTGGGAAGCGTTGTTAACTGTGCAAGACTGAAAATATCT
Source organism: Cladopsammia gracilis (assembly GCA_022457155.1). NCBI lineage: Eukaryota > Metazoa > Cnidaria > Anthozoa > Scleractinia > Dendrophylliidae > Cladopsammia > Cladopsammia gracilis. The sequence continues at coordinate 247,264 of JAJGOT010000537.1, read as the reverse complement.
TCCGACGTTTTCGTCTAAAGTTTACCGAGGCAAATGTTCAAGTGGACTCAAAGTCCCTATTGTCTTCTCTGAATCATCATCTTTATCCTGCAATTCAATCTTCGCTTGTTCAACCTTTGCTCGAGCATTCAACAGCCGTTTTGCCATTTCGAGACGACGATCCTCACGTAATAACTCCTCCTGTTTCTTTATTAGCCTTTGTTCTTCTTCAAGTGTTTGCATTTGCAGTGTAGCTATAGCCAGCTTTGCTTTCGACGATGTGGACGAAACTTTGGACCCGTGCGTGGACGAACATGTGAACATAATCGATCCCATTTCGCCCGAATTCGCGTAAAGGGCCTCGCGTGGGGTTTCTCATGAAGTCTCGCGAGGTTCGCGTGAGGTATCGGGCGTAGTTTCGCGTCGAGTCTCTCGTGGAAGTTCATCGCTCATCAAAATTATCCATTTGTCGAATTCTTCATCGAAACTTTTCTTAAGGTCAAGCTCACTTTGGTAATCAAGTGCCGCTCTATTCCTTACTTCTACATCCGTAATTATTTGATGGAATTCTCGAGCCTTTGCCGCATACCTCGCGAATAAACCATCAAGTGTGCTCTTTCTTGCAGCGACTTCGCCAGGAGAGCGAGAACTCATGAGTAATTGTTCAAGTTCGTTGTACGTCCTTGTTAAGTGGCCACGATAGGCCGAAAGAGAACCTTGCGTCTGCCTAATTCGCTCCATACTAACACCATCCTCAATGTACGACGCACTAGTAAAATCTTCAGCATTTGCTCGCCGCGTAGTACGCATAGGAGGTCTTCCATTCGGTGAAGCCATGAAACCATAAGAAACGACGATTAGAACCAATGTAGCCGCAGGAAATAAACTTTGCGCTCTACGTGTCAACATTTATTGAAGCTTAAACACCGGATGATACACGTCCCGTTGTGCCAGAACACAGAACGGTTCTGGGAAAAAAAAAAAAATTACAAAGTTACCCCAAAACGAATGATACAAGATATAAACTAGGAAACAAAGCTGCCAAAGAAAATGACACAAACATACCTAATCGGTGAATTCTTCAAAACTATAAATTGAATCGTCGACGGCAAGGAACTGAATTGAACTAAACGGCAAAGAGAACTGTACGACGGCAAGGAAAACTATACGACGGCAAAGAAAACTGTACTGACTACATGCAAATACAAAACTGAAATTTATACGAAAAAATGTGTGACAACTATATGCATAGAAATTAACACGTGCGAGAAATAAATAAATGCGTGCAAACACGCTAACACTTTCATTCAGTCATCATTTCATTCAGTTTTATATCATAAAACGTTCTTACGCATGCGCATGAGTATAGGCTGCTTGCAGCCTCTTGTTTATCATACAATGACAGGTGCAAATGTTTACTTTGCCACTGAGCATAAATGTTTTCATTCTTTTTTAATGCTTTTTAAATGGAAAACAACATCAAAGATATCCGAGTGGAAGCAAAAGTCTACACAAATCAAACCTCAATTATTGTTAATGAATGAAAATGCAAAAAACCTCAGCTTATTAATGCACATTTTTTATCTTTGAGGCAATATTTATAAGTTTACTTGTGACCACGCCATGCTAACATTTCACAAACCAAGGTTTTCCACGGAAGGTCTATACCTGTTATAAAGCCACGACAGACCCATATGAAATACAGCTGCAGCAGTGAAATGGTAGAGAATTGTGTCTGTGAAAACTTCAATTCAGAATTGAAAAACAAACTGAACAAGCATGTGGCTGAACAGAGTAAAAGGCAATTTGATTTGAAGAACTGCAATCAAGGCAAAAACAAGTTAATAAGTTTACTTACGAGTTTAATTGTTCTTGTTATTAATTGAACATTATTTGACCATTTGCTAAAGAACCCGCATCTTTAGACCACACATTTCAAATCCGAAGGCAATCCATACTGACAACATAAGCTGTTCTCTTCTCAACTAACAATGGCTTTTAAACTGCACAGCAAGTCTCTGTTCCAGTTCACAAATTATTTTTCCACTATGTTCCACATAACAGCCCATAGGTGCGAAAAGATACAAACTTGCTTGTTTTAGTTCCTATACAAACGTAATGGTGAGATCTGCTTCAAACAATGTTAAGGAACATTTTCAAGGAAGCATAAAGCATAAAACATATTTCAAAGCAGACATTAAAATTGTGCTTGTTCGTTTTCTCCAGATCGAGCAGTTTGAACAACTTTGCCAAGGTGAACTACAACACACAGCAACATTTTTCGCGCCTTTTTTGTTCAGTAGTGTTAGAACTGCAGATCAGATTTGGACACTAGACATTGACAATGACACTGTTTATTTTGTTTCCCTTGTTTATATTCTTGGTTTATTTTGTTTATGCGACATTAGAGTGAGATGTACATGGCATGCGAAGTCACGTTTTTGTGACTACTGCGCCTGCGCTGCAGTCACTATTGCCATCGTATGAGTTTTCCGAATGTAAGTAGCAATAGAATGTAAGTAACAATATACGTCGGAGCCAATTAGCACACACAAATATCCATCTTGCGGTCACTTCGTATCAACGATGATTTGCCGATAGTTCCCGATGACAAACAAAAACCTCGGCTTCCTATTCGATCTCTTTGAACTTAGACCTAATTTGCTCCTTTTTAACTTATTTTGAATTTGTAAATATAGAAATCAAATCAATTTTAAAAACATTCAAACTCTTGAACAAGATATAACATTAAATTTAAAATTTATACATAACTTGGGAGGAGTGACTGTGGCGGGGAAATCTCCAAGAAGCCGAGCTTATGAGGAATAGAGATTTGCCCCCACGGGCAATTTAAATACTAGGCGGCATTTTAAGAAATAAAGAAAAAAGTCGTTTTTTTAAGTATATAAGTGTGTTTAGGGGAAAATATAGATGTAAGGTGTTAAGGTATTTAGGTTACATTCTGTCTGACCCTTAAAAATGGTTTGATCATACGCTTGAATATACTATAAGACGGGGCATTTTTGATGTCGTTCGGTAATGAATTCCATATTCTAGGTCCTTGAAACAGGATCGAAATTTTTTTAATATTTGTTCTACAGGTATGAGATCGGTAAAAGTCAGAGTATCTTGTTGAATATTGATGAATCTGGTTTCCAGTTATGATATAGGTACATGAAAGAACTTACTTGGAGAGAGTAGATACTAAAAACGTCAAGAATTTTCAAATTTGCAAAAAGAGGTTTACTTGAAGCCTTGTTGTCAGCTTTAGAGATTGCCCGGACTGCTCTTTTCTGTAGTAGTAAGGTTTCCTTTCTTTTGGAAAAAACGTGTACGTTACTTCTTTGACCTCTTTGTTTATGCTAAATGAAACGTGATGCCTTGAAGCTCCGCATTATTTTGCGCATAACAAATTATAGCGCAATGCAGTTTCATTCTTTCCTTCGTCGCTTTCGTAACAGAAAAGGAAAATCGTCCAGTTCAAACAAAAACTTTAATTGCATTATAGCTGTTTCAAATTATTGCTTTATGACATTAAATAACATGATGCCCGTTGACTTAAATCTTGGTTTTCTAAAAAATCTAGTGTATGAAAATTGTACCCCCACAATAAACTCTCAAACAAAAATTATACATCCCCCCCACTGCACTGATTATAGTCCATGGGCCGCACTGAAATTTCTTACCATTTCTTGGGGCAAATTGTGAATGCTGGCAATTCAAAGAGTTCATCGAGGTGTTTAAAAAAAATGATGATAGCAATTTCAAATTCACGGCTTTAAGGTAGAATTTTATGATACAAAAAATGCAAAATGGCGTCTTTGAACGAAAACGAGGCTTACTGTAAAAACATCACAAAAAAGAGTGTTGGAGGGGACAGATCATAATATATGGTAAAACAAAGATGGACTAAACATACTGCAAGTACATTTAATAAAGCGTTATAAGTGCACTGCATTAATTTTTCTATGAAGTTTTGGTCTTCCTCATTCGCAATGCATTGTGGGATATCCAATATGGCGGACAGTTTTACAGGTATGTTGTTGGTCTTATTCTCTCCCTTATTTTGAGAATTTATCGGGACTTTTTAACGAAATGTTTGACATTTTGAACGGAGAAGGAATCATTGTAGTATATTGTTGAATAATATTTAGTAAAAGATGTTGAACCTACATGTTTTCTCAAAAACATACTCGAACACTTACAGCCCTTCGAAAGGAGCATTCGATTTTTGAATGCTAACGGCATCGCTTGATCGATGGCCCAAATCTAGCGGTTGTAACAAGTTTAATTTCAACTTATTTCAGACAAAAGTTAATTCTTAAACATCTGATATAACTGTATGAATTGATTTTGGTTATTTAACAGCACGAAATGCATGCTTTGTGCTCGTTGTTCATATTGATATTGCTGCAACCGCCGAGTCATATAGGGCCAAAACAACTCAAACGCAATAACTTGCTCAAATGAAGAAAGCCCGCATGCAAACTATTGGATTTGATAACATAATATTTTTTTGTGATATGTTCGCTCGGGTTCAAGAGATTCCATATCTATTTTTCTAGGAAAGTTGTTAAGCTGCAGTGTAAACAAAAACAGCAATGAGTGAGCCCCCAACGAAACGTCTTCGTGTCGATGAAGGAAATGATGATTGCATCATACACTGCACTAATGCATCTGATGAATTAGCCTCGATACAAGACGCTCGGTCATGGCAAACTCTGTTGAGAGCAGCAATCATTCGTGAATACGAGCCGCTAACAGAGCTTGGTGATGATTTCACTGGAAATGAATTCCCAAACTGGATCAAATATCATCGCCAATGCAGAAGTATCTTTACTATGAAGAGGGACCTAGACAAGATTGTGGAAGAGAAAAGTCGCATTGACAAACCAACAATGCCGATGAGACGATCCATTCGAGGTGCTCCAACAACGAGTACAACGTACGATCGTATCTGTATTTTTTTGTGATCGATCGCGAAAGTACATCAAAGGGAAGGACGCGCGTGAATATGTGCTCCAGTGCGTAGATTTGCGCAGCGACAAAGCAATTCGTGAAACGGCGATGCCAAGCATGACAGCAAGATACTGGCCATAGTGTCTCGCGATATCGTGGCAGCCGAAGCGTGCTACCATAGATCGTGTTATAGGGACTACACCCGTCCGGCAAATAGAACCTCCCTCCTGTCGGAATCCCAAGATGACGAATATGCTAAGCTGGAGTCCAATGCATATCAGATGCTCTTTCACTACATACGGACTGATATCCTCGATAATCTACGGCTAGTAAAGCTCGCCGATTTGTCGGCAAAGTTGAGAGAGATCATGTTAGAAAAAGGTGCAACAGAGGTCAAGGATTCGACCAAGACCCACTTTCGTCGCAAACTTGAAACAGAGTTTGGGAGCCTGTTACATTTTGAGGACCTGCTTGGAAACAATAGAGTATTTATTATACCCGATAATCTCTCACGAAACCAGCTGGCTAAAGACTTTGTGAGTCTACAGCTAACCAAATGCAAGGATGAGGGATCAAGGACGGAGGAAATCAGGCATGTTGCTTTAGAACTCAGAAACGCTATACAAAGCAGTGGCAACGAAGAGATGTCCTGGCCACCAAAAGCATCGCAACTCAATGAAGACGCCATTAGGATTCCTGAAGACCTAAAACTTTTTCTCGTCACTTTGCTTACCGGAAGCTCAAGTTACAAGCCGGACGATTCATGCCAAGAAAAAGTTCTACGTCTTATGAACTCGTTTGGACAGGACTTGATTTTTGCTGTCACTAATGGAAGACAAAAACCGCCTAAGCACATACTTCTTCCTTATGCCGTCAAGACGCTAACCAACAACGTAGATATAATACGTTTCCTAAACCGTTGCGGGCATGGAATTGCCTATTCTCAGATAGAGGAGATGAACACTGCCCTGTGCCTGCAGAAAATGGCCACAACGCCCGAGAACAGCGTCCCTCTCCCAGATAACATACGGCCTCACATCAGCACATCGCTCGCCTGGGATAACATTGACCGACTAGAGGAAACTCTCTCGGGCGGAGGTACATCACACAGAGTGAACGGCATCGCCGTGCAGTCACGCCATTTCGGCCCTGATCTCCCTCCATCGCAGGAGACACCTTTAATTGGAAAAACAAAAAGAAGAAGCGTGGATGTGCTCACCGGTGGCGGACTTCCGATTTACAATGCAGGGGAGCGTAGTGTTCCATCCCCTAGGTCATACGTTGAAGTGACTGCATCTCAAACAGAGAAAAACGCCTGGAAGAAGAATCTCTTGTGGATGCTAGCAAGACTTCATGCCGCTGAGAAGCAGACCGTTTGTGGATGGACTGGATTTAACATCCTCGCAAGAGACGACACTGAAGTCTGCAAAGACAGCATAGGATACCTACCGACGATAGACGCTCCTGCTACGAACATGTCGACCGTGTTTGAAGTCCTTAACAAGTCCCTAAAGATAAAGGAAACCTTACAACTGAAGTCCAATGTTCTTGTTTTTGATCAGGCATTATATGCCAAAACTATCGAGATCAAATGGAAACACCCCGTTCTGTTTAAACCCTTGGTATTGAGAATGGGTGCATTTCACACCATAGGAACTCTAATGGGAATCATCGGCAAGAGGTTCCAGGATGCGGGACTAAGATACATTTGCATAGAATCGGGGTTAATCGCAGAGGGCTCTGTGTCTGGCGTTTTAGAAGGAAAAAGATATAACAGAGCGGCCCGATTTCACAAATTGTTGTATGAAGCTCTGATGCGAGCTGCATGGCCAGGATTCCAGACGTGGCTATCGAAGAACCAGGCTAACCAGGAGAGAGCAGCCGATGATGCGTTCAATGACGTCAAACTTTTGTGTGATGGCATAACCGAAACTAAGGTTCAGGAGCAACTTGTAAAGGCATCGTTTTCTGAGTTTCAAGAGTTATTCCATCTGTACCTAGACTTTCTGAGACACAACAATGGAAAATTGTCTAGATTCTGGATGTCGTATCTTGACATTGTCGATATTTTGTTGGGCCTCCTGCGCGCATCGAGAGAGGGCAACTGGGCTCTACACTTGTCAAGTATACGGCAAATGGTACCATGGTGCTTCGCCTACGATAATCTAAATTATGCAAGGTATTTTCGGGATAGAACAGTTTATTAGCATGTCCCTTACACCTTATTTCACTATTATTATTACTATTTTGAAAATCACTTATAGGCAATTAATTTGATGGTTCACGGTTTTGAGTAAAAGAATTCGCATTGCTCGCCTCTTAAGTATCAATATCAACCCTATCAAAGATCATAGCGCAGATCTACATAGTGTTTGTAGTGTAGTTTCTGGGCTCATCTTTGGATTGTTTGCTATGTTTGTTTTCTCCACAGGTATCTATCCGCCTACCTCTCCTAGATGTCCCATCTAGATGAAGACCATCCCGAGGTTTACGAGTACATGCAATCGGGTGGATTTGTAGTACAGATAGGCGATACCAACCCATTCGGAAAGATCCCAGTTGATCAAGCGTGCGAAGAAACAGTAAACAGAGACACGCAGACCGCAGATGGAACAAAAGGTTTCAGTCTCAAGCCAAAGGCTGTTAGCAAATACTACCTAGTGGCCGAATACAGAAGTACCTTCCTGAGGAACCTCAAAGACATGCTCCATATGAACGAGGCTACAGGCTGTCAGCACAACGACTTACAAAAAAGTCGGATCGCCAAAGATGAAAGCGATGTGAAGAGTTTGCTGGAAACGATAAGTAATTGGATAAATCCATTTGAAGTAAAAGAGCAGGACCTTGTTTGTTTGTCGTCAGGAAAGGCAGCGACCGATAGGATCGAGCAAGACCTTCTCCAGGCTCATCGTACGGGTGAGAACGCTTACCGACGTTTCAGCGAGCTCAGATTAGAGTCGAGTCCAGCGAAGGTGAAGTTTAACGACCCAATGAAGAAAGCGCAGCTTAAGACGTTTTCTAATCTTGGAAAGGAAATGAAAGTGCGACGTGGAACCGCAAATGAAGTCATCCTCAGAGCTGATAGGGCGTTATTTGCCCAGATGATCATTATCGCGGAGACAAGAGAGTTGAGTATGAGTACAGTGCTGTCCCATCCACTAGGGCCGATTCCCTGGGTGTTAGCAACTGATGATGGCAGCATGAGAAAGAACGACAAGTCATCGCTAGCTAAAGAGCTTAAAAAAGATGTACCGACAGTTGAAGCAATTCCTCCATTCTCTGCTTGCATAATTGATGGAATGTCTTTGGTGCAGAGGCTCAAGGGAGACGGAAATACTTTCGCCGAAATAGCCGATGCACTGATGACCATGGTATTGCGAGAGGGGGCTTCCAGCAAGAGGATCGACGTTGTATTCGATGTTTACAAAGAAATGTCCATAAAGAACACAGAAAGAGAGAGGCGAGGAAGTCACACGGGGAACGAGTACAGAAACCTTCAGCCACATCACAGAGTACAACAATGGAAGAAGTTTTTGTCGAACCCGCAGAACAAGAAACAACTTATCGGCTTTATTAACGAGGAGTGGAAGAAGGAGAAGTTTAGACGAAGACTCACTGGGATAACGCTGCTAACCACATCAGAGGAGAACTGCATTGAGATTTGCGACGATGGCGTTCGTCCTCAAGAGGATCTGAGGTCAACCCAAGAAGAGGCGGATACCCGGCTGCTGCTGCATGCGTCACATGCTGCGAGAAATGGTTACAGCTCTATTGTTATCTCATCAGAGGACACCGATGTGTTTATTCTTTGTTTGGCCTTCAAGAGTTTTGTACCAGCTACCATCTACGTGAAATGCGGCACGCAGTCTCGTACAAGGTACTTCAGCATTGCACAAGTTGTTGAACGCCATGGCTCGCGAATGTGCAAGTGTCTACCTGGACTGCACGCATTTACTGGGTGTGACACCGTCAGCGCCTTCGCTGGGAAGGGAAAACTAATCGCACAGAAGCTAGCGAGACAGAATTCTTCTATTCAAGAGTTATTCCAGCGACTTGGTATGCAGTGGGAGTTCTCTGACGAGCTGTTTATGGAGCTCCAGACGTTCACATGTTCGATGTACTCGCCAAACTCTGGAACTGGTGATGTCAATTTGCTGCGTTATCGTCTCTTTTGCGCCAAGAAAGGGGACATTGACTCCCGTCTACTTCCACCTTGCCAAGACACCTTGAGGAAACACTGTCAACGAGCCAACTACCAAGCCGTTATATGGCGCAGGAGTCTCCAGAGCTCACCTACAATACCGTCACCGATTGGCAACGGATGGTGTATGAAGGAAGAATGTCTTGCCCTTGACTGGATGAGTGGCGAGCCGGCACCTAAGGCTGTCCTTGAACACCTGTCCTGTCAATGCAACAGAATGTGCCAGCTGCCGAGCTGCATTTGCCTCGCCAACGGATTGAAGTGTACCGCTCTGTGCAAGTTGCAGGACTGTACAAACCAGCGAGAAGCCACAGAGGAAGATGCGCCTCCAGACGACTCAGATAGTGAAACCGAGTAACGATGATATAAGACAAACCAGCTGTATCTATTACCTTATCCTCTTTGCTCAACAAATTTCGCGAGGTTTCAATTTCTCGATCGAGTCAAAAAGTGTTTGTACATTTTTTCAAAATCTAGCATTTGTTGAAAACAAAGCTGAATACTGGCTTAAAAATCAAGACTCTCGTGGAAAAATTCGCAGTGTGACACTAAGAGAACTAAATTTTCTTGTTTCTGCATCTGTTAAGTTTTGCAGCTACAAAACAACTACTTTGAACATGTAAGCTTTTTTTTCGCGATTTTTTGACATCGCATCGAAAATAGGGTACCTCATACACTATGTCAATTGTTAAGGTTTCTCACCAGAAAGAAACACTCAAGGCTGGATGTGCAAAATGAAATGCCAAGAGAGAAAAAAGAAAAAGTTCATTGAACTATCTTACTTGTTTAAAAGAGCATACTAAATCACGCACAATGCATTTTTATAAAGGACGTCTTTTGGCTGCCATGGAAACACAACATTGTTATATTTTTCTGGCATAATATGTATCTCCAGAATCTTTAATATGTTTAGCAGTCTGTTAGAGTCGGAAATAGGCTTTAGGATACGAAGGATGCATTAAAGTAGTATCTTTGTCAACTATTTGTTGTATTTATTGAATTTTATTAGGGCAGCAGTGACGTCACTTGATCACGTGATTTTCCCTTGACCGCCGTGAAATTAGCACTGCTATCATACCAAAAATTAAAGTAGAGGGAGTTAGGTTTCAGAAAATGTATATTAGCATTTGTCCCTTAAAGTGGTAAGAAATTCGAAATTTTGGGGTCTTGGCCCATGGACTATTACAATTTGAAAAATTTACCCTCCCCCCCCCATCCCTTGCCCTCCATTCATTTCTTATAGTTTAACTAGAAATACGTGTCTGCAGAACCTCGCGAAGCTCGGGGAAGGACGATGTGGAAGGGAGAGATAGAATTTCTGATTTAAATGGAGAGGTTGGGTTGCTTGCTGGCAATGGCTCCAAAATTTAAAGTTGAGACATTTTCATTCCCAGTCTCTTCCATTTAACTTGTACTTTGTACCCTGTCTTCCTAAAATAAAATACTATATGGGAGCTGGTGCTGGTCAGTTTTGGGTTTTGAGCTGTGGGTCGCTGTAACTGCTATGGGACTGGGTTGCAAACGATCCTCTGGCCCTTCCTCTAAGCCCCCCCCCCCCCCCCCCCCCCGCCCCACCTATCTTCATTAATGTTTGTCAGAAGGAAAATTGGTCTCAAAGTGGATGTATTAAGTACTGTTGTGGACATGGGTCCAGGACAATATGCAGTTGTTCAGGGAAGTTGTTCGGACAGACCTTCGCCGCTGCCTACAACAACAAGGCGTACACGCTGTTTTCAAGTCGGAGACTACACTTAGATCACACCTAGTACGGCCTAAAGACGCTGTTGACCCGACTAAACAAGATGGCGTGGTTTACAGAATTCCCTGTGAATGCGGTAAAGTTTATATCGGCGAGACTGGAAGACCTATGCAAGACAGAATAAAAGAGCATGACCGAGACATCCGATTCGCCCGTACCCAGACCTCCGCCGTTTCAGAGCACCCCAACAACACCGGACACCACCCGCTTTGGAATGAAGTAAAGTTTATTGATCGTGATCCTCATTGGTACACACGCAGGGTCAAAGAGGCGATCCACATAAGACTTAACCCTAACAACATCAACAGGGACAGTGGAATAGAAATTCCAGAAGCATGGATGCCCACGATCAAGAAACACAACAACAGGAGAGCCGTACGACTACGGACCACCGAGGGAACAATTCGCCGAAACAACGAGGATCAAAAATGCGCCAGTCACAGCTGTTGAAAACCAACCAATCACAGCAGAGCATCGTGCTTCATAAGGTGACGCGTAACCAGTCGACCCCATCGCCTGAAGAAGACTAGCAGTATGCAGTCGAAATGTCGCGATCCACATCGGAAGTGACTACCTCGTGAGACAAACGAAAAATACTTCTTTACTAATATCAGTAAACTTCAAATTACAGTGTGTACTAAGAGAATTATTTTTCAGTGTTTGATTATCCTCTCAGTAGTTTAGCCGTTTAAAATCTTTTCTTTTTTGCAAAAGCCGGTGATTTGAGCTACATTTCTTAATCGCTCTTCTTCTCCGAGTCTTTCCTGTAATCAGTGTTTGCTTTTCCCTACCGTATCAGGTATGAAAGATATTCGTCACGAGTATTTAGCTGATCGCGTAATTCTTGCCGCCTCTCGTTGCGTCTACAAACAGAATCATTTTGTCCAACACTTCCAGTCGGTGTCGCCTATCCTGATCGGTTTCGTTCACAATTCTAATGGCGGCATTTTGTCAAGGCGTTTGAACCCAGTCAAACGGTCTGCCTAGTGTTCGAAGTCTTTGTAATCTATGCTCTCGTTGTCTCTATTCGTTGCTCGATCGCGCTGAATTTAAAGTCACCGTTCAGCGGAGTTTCGGTGCTTAATTTTCTCGGACAAGGATTTCCAGCCACTTGTTGAATTCAGCGTTGTTGTGTTTGCTGCTCTTTCTCATTTGCATCAGAAATTAGTTGTGTTTCACCGAGTGTAAACATTTCTTCACTGGGTAAACGGCCGCTGGCACGGCCGCCATGAATAAACATGAGTGCACCATTGTCAGCGGTCGCCATCAAGTATTTAACTATTATAGATCGTTTTCACGTGACGTCACGACAGATCCGCCACCATATTGGTGTACCACTTTCGATTGCGTAATAGCAGTAATAGCGTACAAATGCAAGTCATATCTACAGTTGTCGCATTTTAGAAATGAATACTTCAGGATGTTAAGCAAAGTTTGGGGAAAATCTTTATTTGAATTGTTCTTTTCCCATTTCGGAACGTGCTAAGAAGTTGGAAACGCGAGTTAAGCAGCGTTATTTGGAGAAAACTTCGGCAATTTGAATTAGAATCTATCCCATGTTGAAATTTCTTTGCCGGCCGGATTGCTTGTCTCCTATTCAAATAGTTTGCATTTCTTTGCTGCGATTTTTTCGGCTACAATCGCTTTGGCTTTTTTTGTTCACTCGCGTCGCCTTGCGCAAAGATTTCTGTGTATTTTTTTGCAATTTTGATTTCCAAATCAGTTTTTTGGGTAATTTTCGATATGCAACAGGTCTATTTTATTCGAAAATTAGTCGCACTAGTTATTCTAGAGCGAGAAAAAAAATTTTGCGAGCTTTTGTGCAGTCTAAATGTACTGTGCAGTCGGTCGCGTAATACAGTTTTTGAGAATTGCCAAAATTGATAAATAGTCCGGTCGTCAATCTCAATTCTAATTTTGTTTGTGCTTCCGATCTTTCACCTAAGTTAAGCTTATCATCACCGTTTCTGTTCAGAGAGGTCCACTGTTAGGTTAAGCCTAACTATATATACTCTAACACAAGAGAAAACACTTTTTTCTTAAAACACCTATATTTCGGCAGCGTACAGCTGCCTTCATCAGGGTTGAAACGGTAACGGTGACGCTATAACGGTTGTAACGGTTTTTATCGCGTGTAACGCCTTGTCAGCCATTCACCCTGATGAAGGCAGCTGTACGCTGCCGAAATATAGGTGTTTTAAGAAAAAAGTGTTTTCTCTTGTGTTAGAGTATAATTTACCGAGAAATTTCCAATCATGGAACTTTTTTACATGCTTGTGCTAAGTTATATATATATATATATATATATATATATATATATATATATATATATATATATATATATATATATTACGCTCACTGTTCATACGAGAGCCTCATAAAAGGTGTTCACTATTGGCATATTGCTTCGCTCACTGCTTGCAGTTTGAGCACTCTCGTGACTCCACAATGCAATCCAATAATGTGTAACCGTACATCCTGTGTGCAAGTTCAGGAGTTGCCATAAAGCCATTATGGTAATAACCGGGAGGGCACATTGTATATACATAATTGTATATATATATATATATATATATATATATATATATATATATATATATATATATATATATATGTATTTGTATATATATATATATATATATATATATATATATATATATGTTATTAGGAAAAAACACAACTGCAAAAAAGATTGTTATACAGTATCTAGTAATCCATAACAATATCACTTTTAAGATAACAAGATAATTAACTATTATAGCGCTCAAGCTTGCGTGATATCGCCTAATTCTTAGCCGACAAGGCCGTATGCCGAGTCGGCTAAAATTAGGCGATATCACGCAAGCTTGAGCGCTATAATAGTTTTATAATTCAATACATTGATAACAAAGCACAGTTTGAAGAAAAAAAATCGAGGCCGGGCCGTCATTTTTGCATTCTCTTGTCAAAATGCGAAATTTACATCTATCGTTGGATATACGTCATGTAGACATAAAAGGGGTGTAGATTACCTTGGGTGCAAGGGGCTTTTCTCACGCTCTGATCGCTCTCTTATTACGTGCCTCTTGTACAAGATGTCTCTTATATTTTCGCCACGAGAAGAGCCACTGGGAAAGAGCATGATTCCTTTGATAGTGCCCAGCTAATATTTGTATGTTTTGCTGATTGGCTATAGCTCCTAACGATCTCATATGGGATTTTGGATTTATCAAGTGCTGTGATTGAGCAACTAGAATAATACTGTAATTCTACTTGTTACTGGGATTCTCCGATGGTTCAAGAAAACTGTTTCACCAAAGCTGTTACTAGAGTTGTTGCAGCCTGACAAGAGTCATGGCCAAAACAGCTCCCAGAACAATTCCATATCTTGTTTTGTGTCTGTTATTGAAGAGAGTGCAATCCATCTTGCTATAATGCTAGCCGAAAGACGACTTTAAAGGCCCATGTTCACCCAATCTGCTTTGCGCGCCCGGACTGATTTTCGCACAGACGGAAAATCGAAAAATTGACGTGCCAGCCAATCATAACGCTACACTGAACAATTGAACCGTTTCAAAACAAAAACACAAGCGCGCAAAGCAGATTGGGTGAACATGGGCCTTTAATTAACAATAAATAACAGCTACAAGGCAAATGAGGTCTAATTACTGAAATAGACCTTTATCCTTTTATGAATTTTCCAATGTGTCTTTTTTTTGTGTGTGATATTTGAAATTTTGAACAGCTGGCAGTGTATACTTGTCACAGCTATTTTTAAAGTTTCTGTTTACAGGAGATTTGAATTTAATAGGATTAGAAGGGTCAAGGTCCATCCAGATGGTAAATTAAGGCTTTCTTGGCCAGGAGTTCTCTTCCGGCTTAGGAACTTATTGCCAGCCCAGACGTCTCATAAACGCGCGCCATGAGAAAATACCCTGGTACCCAGGGTAGGTGTAGATGGGTCTATCAAAAAAGTGAGTGTCGCTGAAACCATAGCATTTAAAACTTGAATCTTGAAATATTGGGCTCACAATCTCCAATGTTTTATGACTTGCATCTCTGAGTCACACATATTGTAAACTTATTTAGTTTGAAAAACACTTTCAGCTTTACAGCTCAGAGAGCACTGACAGTTAAGCTAAATCACAATAGACTAAGCTGTTATCGCAAGTTTTGTCTTCACTTAGCTGTTACATTTTTCTTTATCGAATGGTTCCTTGCATTGTTCATTCATGACAGCTTGTGGTTCTTTTAATAATAATAATAATAATAATAATAATAATAATAATACATGATTTTTTAGATGTAAAATAAAAATATTATGGATTCTATTTAGTATACATGTATTAATACCTGTTATTTTTCCAGCTTTAATTGCTTTCTCCTGTAAGTAAAAAATTATAGCACAAAATTAATGTTGTTTAAAAAGAGTGATAAGAAAATGGCTTACATCTTTTAAGGTGGCTCCATAAATTTTTTTTGGCGCGTGAGGCATGGGCACGAAAATGGCGCGAGCGCACGTTTGTTTATTTTGATGACGTCACGAAAATAAAGAGGTTTTTACGGTAACTAAAACGTTTATTGCACGCATTCCACACGGTGAATTTTTATGAAAATTGACAAATTGGTAGGATTTTCTTTTTTCTCGATCACAAAAAAAGACAACAATTTTTGTACATACACAAACCCAATAAACGTAAAAAATGCACCCATGGATCGACAAAGAATGCCGGTTAAACCCCAATATACTCCTGTAAGCTAAACATTAACTTACGGGAGATAAAAACGAAAAGTGAGTAAATTGCCGAAACTTACGTATCGATTTTTTTATGGCTTTGCTAGATTACACATAATGAATGTTTCTTCTGTTTCACCAAAAATGGTGAATATTTACAGTGTAAAAACCGGGAAAATCCGTTCAGAGGTTTGCTGAACAAGCCCAACAACTCAATCCTTGGTTGCCATGGTAACGAGTCAAGACTGCCAAATTAGACTTCCCCGTAAACGAGAAAGCCTAAGCTACGTGTATGTGTATATTATGCCTAGTATCGCAAAACAAACTCTCGAAAGACGGCAATAAGATCGTGTATATTTTATTTGGAAGACTGGCCAATAACTATATGGAGCCACCTTAAAACATACATGTACATGATTGGAAGGCATTTACATGTACATCTCTTCGTACTCACATAATATTCTTCTGTCTCAGATCTGAACTCTTCCTTAAACACGTCAATCAAGGAACGGCCTACCCAGCGTCCCTTGCAGTAAGTAGTGAAAGTGAAGTGGTAGGGATGAACATGTCGCAAACCTTTAAATAAATAAATTTAAATAAATAAAATTTAAATTTAAATTTAAATAAATTTAAATAAAGAAATCTTAAAGTTTAATATGACTAGCACACAATGCGATTTGCGTCTCGTGAGAGGGTGTATATGGTATACGGTAAGCTTTTATTTCTCATCCTGTTTAAGTAAGGGTTAAATACCTACCCACCGACCTACCAAAAAAATTTAATTCATTACACACACGGCTATTTGCAGATGAATCATTACATGTATCTACATTAAAAATGTAACAAATAACTCTATGATTCAACACTGTTCTGAAGGGAAGTAAGAAAAATTTATGAGTAATTGAAAGTTTTTGAGACAGTGGAGGTCACACTGTACAGTTTTTTAGTGACCCTCTCTCATTACCCCATAGCCCACTTTAGTGACCGCCTTATTATTGCAG
This sequence comes from Cladopsammia gracilis, assembly GCA_022457155.1. Lineage (NCBI taxonomy): Eukaryota > Metazoa > Cnidaria > Anthozoa > Scleractinia > Dendrophylliidae > Cladopsammia > Cladopsammia gracilis. The sequence goes on along the minus strand of JAJGOT010000537.1, from coordinate 230,651 downwards.
TAAAACATGTTTTCACACTATAACTAGCTCCTATCTGTATGGATAAAATTTGTATGCCTTAAATGCAATATTATTTTTTAAAAGAGTTAACAACAAAAATTGCGGGTGGTCTGTAAAGCAGTGGCCACTCATGCTGTGTAAGTGCAATAACTGCCAGCTTTGTTCGTGTAGCATGTGGTTTCCTCAGTGGCCCCTCCATTTATTTCAACTTATTGCACATTAGGGAACCCGGTAGCCTTTGCCTTTGCCCAGCCAGTCATAGCGGTAGCGGTTCGTGTCTCCCACGTGGCCGTTGTCCAGCAACTTGACTGTTGCGCCTATGGTCGGGCCCAGTTATGTGCCAATACCGGGCGAACTGGTTGCAAAAATAACCAGTGGTATTTTTGTGGCTCAAGAATCAGAACTCTATATATACATGTACCTGGACGGGAATTTAGTTGTTGTCCCTGCAAAAAAAATGAGTAGTTGAAATCACCGATATTCTCACATGGGTCCAGGCCTTTTCAATATACATGTATGCATGAATCTTTTGCAGCTCTCATACAACCCATTGGCAGGACCTTACAAAATGTTTCTCTTGCAGAAAGCTCGCCAGTTTCCAGGGTTTGCATGGCAAAATTATGATACCACGTTTAGAAAATGTAGTAACTACTGGCTTGGCAGACTGGTCTAAGATGAACTTGGACCTATAAAAAAAATAATTTCAATACTGGGGCTTCTGCAGCAAGTCATTCCTCGCCATAACTTGCGCCATCACCACCCTCAACTACATTTTGTTCCCACTTGGCTGATCGTTTGCACCATTCGTCCATAAAGAAAATACTTGTCAGCAGTGCATTTCTTGAACATTGACTACGGTTTTCCTGATCCTCTTTCCTGATCAACTCCAGCGTCTTCTCCAAAGCATAAAACGTCATGAAGGCTCTTATCACCCACAGCGTCAATCAGTAACAGCTCGCATAATGCTTGTTACTCATCGATCTTTCGACCTTCAAAAGCCAGACCCCGCCACGCTATGGGCTGTGTGCTGTTTGAGTTTCTTTGGCTTTCTCAGGGCAGGGGACTTTACAGTTAACTCTTCCTTTGATCTTATCATCCATCTGACTACACTGGATTTGCAAGTCGATGCAATGGTAAATTCTTGCAGCCTGCATGTTCGCATCAAAAGTTCAACGAGCGGATCCGTATGGATAGTTCGAAGTTGTTTCTCAGAAAGTGCTATTTTGTCTTTGCTGTTACTACTGTTGAGTTGAGAAATCGGGAGCAAACTGCAGTGGACATCACAGCATGCCACTGGCGAAGCGAGATACAGGCCGTTCTGGGGAGAACGCGTAAGTGCCACGGGGACTCATGGCGGACTCCAGCAAGAGTTTCGATAAAACGCTGACCCCGGTCTGCTGACCCCACAATTGACCCCTTATAAAATTAACAGGGTAAATCAGAAATGATATAAATAGATAAACGAACTTACCAGTATAACAGCAATGGATTTCACTAAAAGGCCAAGTTTTATATTCGAAATCTTGTCGTAAATTGTAAATGAGATATAGCCTACCCGATGACGCTTAAAAACAGCCAAAATCGTTGTGAAGCAGAAACAAAAACGTCATTTGAGAATGAGATTGGTTATCACGTTATTTTGGAAAATAGATTTGCTGATAGAAAAGTAGAACTGTTTCACTGTTTGGAAAGGCTCCTGCTTATTATGTATGCAAATTCAGGACAGAATTGAATTCCGTGACAGCACTTGAAGACATAAAATGGCGAAAAGGTTTACCGTAATTTATTTGATTGAAACCTAGTGTAGAAACAGTGACAACAGAAACTCGTTTTCTTTCTCAAATTCAATTTCATTTACAAACTTATTTTAAGTCTTGAGAAACACTGTCAACATAAAGAGAATTGACAAATCGTGGATTTCAGCTTATAAAACAAACGCCGAACAAGAAATGGCGTCACTTTTGTTTTTGCGTAATAAGCAGATCAAGGCAGAAAATCGAAACTACGGGAAGAGTTTTCTACCTTCCGATGGCAAAAAATCGACTCGACTCGACGTTTCCATAGAGAATAATAACCAAATTACTGGAATCCGAGTGTGGATTTCCGAAAAGTAATTCATAAATGGGCGAAATTTTGATTTTCCCTTCAAAAAATGGCGTTTTCTAGATGACTTCCTATTATTGAGACAACTCAGCATGGGTGCCAAGCAGCCTTTGGCACCCTAATTAACCTACTGCAGTCCCTTGGTTTTACCATTAACTAGTCCAAGGCAGTTTACCCCACGCAGTCATTGATCTTTTTAGGAGTGGTCATTGACACAGTAAAGCGTGAACTCCGCCTCCCCGAAGATCTGGTGCCAGACTTATTGTCTCTCCCTCAAGCAACAATGCCTAAATGATATGCTCCAAACTTCATCTTCAACACCTGATTGGCCAACTTAACTGGGCAGCACACGTAGTGAGGAGAGGCCGCACCTTCCTTAGGCGCCTTATTACCCTCGCAAATTCTGTTAACCGTCAGCACCATCGCGTGTATCTGAACGTTCAAGCAAAAGCTGATCTCCAGTGGTAGACAAACACACAACTGTAAATCCCTCTTCCCTGCAGAGATTCTTCAGCTCTCTTCTCCAGTGTTTAGCGATGCTTCTTTGACCGGCGAAGGCTGTGTATGGCAGGCCGACTGGTTTTACGTCAACTGGGCGTTACACTACCCAGACCTCTGCCCTCTTCACATAAACTATAAGGAGACATTTTCAATTCTCTTCGCAGCATCTCATTGGGCACCTTATTGGTCAGGTTTCAGAGTACTAATAAAGTCAGACAGCCAAGTTACTGCTGCTATCATTAACAAAGGCTCGACCCGGCTTGCCCTGTGGACTGGGTACAGACCCTGTTTTGGTTTAAAGAATTCTACAATTTCAACTTATTGGTTGAGCACATCCCTGGAACAACTAACAGTGTTGCAGATATCATTTCATGTCTTGATGAAAGAGGTCATTGGTCAGCCTTCCAAGCATGACTTTACCTATCCTCTATCCCTTACGACTCAGAATCTCACATGTCTCCATCATCTCTTGCCCTTCTTAGGTTCAAAGGATCAAAGACAACTAGACCGTGAAGTACTTACCTTCAAACCTATGCCCATGCTACCAAGTCGAACACGGTTATGCTGACCCAACAAAAGATAACTTCCATCTGGCCACTACCTTTCGAGGGATCCGGCGCGTTAAAGGATTGACTGTATCTCAGAAGAAACCAGTTACCCTGCAGATACTCCTGACTTTTAAACGTCATTTGAATTTGGTTGATCCCCTTCATGTAACATTCTGGGCAGTCTCCCTGGTAGCTTTCTTTGGCTTGTTGTGCAAAGCCAACCTTCTCAGTAAAGGGCTTACACGTTTTAACCCATCGAAACATTTGCGACGCGGGGACATTTTCTTCTTCCCTGATTGGGTCATCATTGATAACAGATGGTCAACACTATTCAGTTCAGCCAACGTCTCCTGATGATCCCCTTACCTCGAATTCCGCAGCATTCACCGCGTCCCTACACAGCACTACACCATGCCTTCCAATTGATACCAGCACCTTTAGATGGTCCAGCTTTTGTCATACCAATATCAACTAAGTAAGGCTTGTCTCCACTAACATGTGGGAAGTTTGATTTCCTCCTTAAAACATTGGCTGTGAAGGAGAACCTTGACCCGACTCAAATAAGCGGACATAGCTTTCGGGCTGGCGGGGCCACTTTGGCTTTTCAGGCCAACCTCCCAGCTGAACTCATCAAATGGTTAGGAGACTGGCATTCAGACGCATATCAGTCTTACGTTCATATTCCAGTTAAAGACAGGATGCAGGCTGCTAGCCGCCTGGCCTCCTTAGTTTAGTTTTCAAGGCCGCTTTACAACTAGTTTCTCTTTTGGTCTGGGGGTTAGGTGGTGCCTCCCTTGGGCAAATGTTATTAAATGGAAGGGACCGCTTCAGGACCCTTCTCATAATATTATACCCCCAGACGTGTTATGTTTTATTAATAGTAGATATTTGCATGAACGGAGTTAAGTCTAAAATAATGCCCGCTCTATTTGTATTTAACTCGGACCTAGGAAAAGAGAGAGGGGCTGGCAGTAGTTTCTTTGTGGCCTGCGCACTACTGTTTTACATGCCGTGTGCTCCCTCTCGCTCTATCGGTTCCCGCACAGTTTTGCTGACCTCCCTCCTTCCCCGCTTCCCCTTATTGTAGTTTTTGTTGTTATTCACAAGTGTGTTTGTCCCCGTTAGAGGCAAATGTTATTGCTGGTTTGCACTTACGTCATATAAAAAGTCAAGAGCATTAAAAAACAGATTTCACAGATTTCAATTTCAAAATGTTTATGGAATTGTAGAGAGTTCAAAACTACACATCTTGGTCAAATGGTTAAGCGCGAGAGCATTTCGTTCAAGAGTTTCAGCTGTAAAGGCGAACGAGTATTGGTCATTTTTAGTAAAAATATAAGGAGCGGACAAACATGGCGGCCAAAACTTCAAAGCTCTTAGTTGCACCAAAAATCTCAAAATCACAAAAGATTGGATTCAATAAAAGTTCCATAAAATCAGCTTATAAGCATCTATAATGCAAAAATAACTTTCTACTGGTTCAATTTTGTTTAGCGTTATGAATTGTGTGACACAATTAAAACCTTCACAAATCGGAAGCAAAACATCGTTAAAACCTGAAACGTTTTGTGAAGGATTGTAACACTGGTATCTACTAACCATGTTAGAAACAGCTTTGAAGGATGTATAGTTTAGATTTTTGATTTTTTTTGACGTCATATGAAAGCCAAGAATTAAATGGAAGGGACCGCTTCGGGACCCTTCCCATATACCAACCAGACGTGTCATGTTTTATTGTAGTAGACAGCGTCAGTTTGTCGCATTGTTCTTCATTTCTCTTTTAATGAGATGCAGTTTGCGGACTGTCAACGGACCGAGTGGTCACTATTGCAGTTTGTTAGACCGTACAGATCGTAACGTGGCTTTGACAGACTGTATCTGTGCGTCTATATTGGGCAACACTCTGAAAGACTTAGGGTGCCTTTTATTTTTTGGAAAATCCGAATCCGGATTCTTCAATCAGAAAAAGCGTTTAATTAAAGAAGTACGTTAAGGCACGGCTTTCGTGGAAAGCAGCTTTAGTTAGGTTTAGGTTTTGAGTATAGTTTTTATAATAGTATCTTATTTATTTAATGCATGTTGATATCGATATATTTTAATTGTTTTATTATTTATAGCTCATGAATTGTCCGTGGATAAATAAAGATTATCTACCTACCTACCTGTCTGTCTGTCTGTCTGTCTGTCTGTCTGTCTGTCTGTCTGTCTGTCTGTCTGTCTATCTATCTATCTGTCTAGTTAAAGCTCTGGGAGTATGGCTTTCGACCAACCCTAAAATAACTGTAGAAGCTAACGAAAGCGAAAGGTTAACTAAAGTTAGAAATAGTTTAAGCTGCTGGGAACGGCGGCGTCTAAGTTTGCTTGGTAAAATCACTGTGTTAAAAAGCCTAATTGTATCGCAACTTGTTTACATTTTGTCACCTCTGCCAACAAACCACAATGCTATAGGAAAGATATTAAATAATATGCTTTTTAATTTAGTATGGGATGGCAAGGGTC